>CM061561.1:236331777-236776777 GCA_030864225.1 Capsicum baccatum var. pendulum | reverse complement strand
TAATTTAAATATATGAAAAGAAATAAGAATCCTAAACTATGTAAAATATATGAATTCTAAAATATATATAGTTCTAAAATATATGAAAAAAATTTAGCAGTCCTAAAATATATGTAAAGAATCACATTTTATTGTAATTAAATATATGTGCTTGACATATATGTTCCAACCCGATAAGATCCAAATTCTTTTTTACCCTTTTCCATGTTTTGTTGGTAAAAAATGAGCTTTTCGCTCAGGAGTTTTTGAGATTTGTTTGATGCCTTTTTTTTTTTTTTAAAAAAAAGAAATATCTTCAAAATAAGTTTCTATTCTTTTGTTGTTATACTGTTATTGGTCCTAAGCCGAGGGTCTATCGGAAACAACCTCTCTACTTCTCTTGAGGTAGTGGTATGGTCTGCGTACATTCTACCCTCTCCAGACTCCACTAGGTGGGAATACACTGGGTATGTTGTTGTTATTCTTTTGTTGTTGGTTTAAATTAGGTTTAATAAAATTAAAGATCCTTTAATTTTTAAGATGTTCTTTTTCTCATAATCTTGAATATTTGTGTTTGTCTCCATAAATAAATCATTGTTGGTTGATTTTCTAATATATTTATATAGATGAAGAAAGATTTTTGTGAAGCGTGCGAGCGAGACTTCGTATCGAGTATGAGTGAATTTAAGATATGCTTTTTCTAGTCTAAATTTTATTTATTATTCATGTTAGTTTTATTTTTTGTTAAGGTGTAATTCAAGGTAATACTCTTTTGTCAAAATCATACTTACATAAAAAAAAAAAAACTATTGAGAGAAAAATAAAGGCAAAATGACCTTCTGGACTCCTGTACTATGTCGGTTTTGTGAGTTGAACACTTCTACTTACATGGTTGTCATCTGAACCCTTCAACTCAATAAAATTCAACATTTTAAACCCTTTGACCGTTCACTTAATCTATGTGGCATTAAACTAGGCTAAAACGCGTGTAGTCACGCGCGTATGAGAGAGTGAGACACATTTTTTTAGTTTTTTAAATTTAAAAATAATTTTAAAAATTACAAAAAAAATTTAACATTTTTTAGTTTTTTAATTTTAAAAATAGTTTTAAAAATTTTAAAAATAATATTTATAAAAAATAAAATAAAAAAAACCCTCCCCCCAGCCCCGTCCAACACCCCACCCGCTCCCCCACCATCCCCCCACCCCATCCACCAATCCACCAATCCACCACCGCCCCCACCTCATCCACCAGTCCAGTCCACCATCGCCCCTACCCCATCCACCAGTCCACCACTGTTCCCCACCCCATCCAACACCCTCCCCGTTCCCCCGTCCTCTACCCTCTCCTCATACCCCCATCCCATCTTCCACCCTCCCCAAGCAACATAACCACCACCACACTAGCGTTCCGCTCCCACCCCACCCCACTGCAGCATCACAACAACCATGGAATCAATTCAAACCAAACACCATGGAATTAATTCAAAAAGAAAACCTCAAATTCCAATTTCATTTCAATTTTACCATGGAATCATAATCTACTAGCAAAATCTCAAAGACATAAGTTACTCTTAATTTAACTGATCAAACAAATTCAAGAAAACAATACAACCAAAGATGTTTATTACTTTATCATGGAATCATCTGCTAACAAAAAAAATCTAAAATTTCACACCAAATAACTAAAATATTCAGTATATAAAATGGGTATTATGGATCTTGAATTCATATGATTTTTTTTTTTATAAAATCTAATAATTTTAATTAAATTTTTGATTTATTAGAAGTAGAATAAAGAAAAGAAGAGAAACACAAGAGAAGAAAAGAAGAAGAGAAGAGAAAGAGAGTAGAAACAGAAAAAGAAAGAGAGAGAGAAGGAGAAGAATCGGGGAAAGAGAAAGAAAAGGGAAAGTGAGAGAAGAGAGGAAGAAGGTGGGGGTGGGGGGGATTGTTTTTATTTATTTATTTATTTTAATATTTAATATTTTTATATATAAAAATGATGTGCAAGATGACATGGCAGCTGACATGGCGAGAGTATATTACACTCACAAAAAAAGTGTTTAAAATATTACTTTTTTGTGGGTTCAGGGGTCCAGATGACAAATATGTAAGTAGAGGTGTCCAACTTACAAAATCGACATAGTATAAGGGTCCAGAAGGTCATTTTGCCAAAAATAAAGTGAAAATTGTGATTTGTCGTGATAACAAACAAACTATAGTGACAAAGGAGTATTAAACAAAATCATTAGTTGGATAGAAGATAAAAACAGAATGGGGATTAGATATTTCATGAGTTAGAAAACCAAATTTTATATCTGATTCCATTCTTCCATCAGGGTCTAAGAAATGAACGCTACGAATAATGTGAATCGCTTAATTTATATTTTAGTGTCGTCATCAAGACTCTAAAACATATTTTTTCTTTCAAAGTATACTATTAAATAATTGGTATTTCAACATCATTTTCTTTCTTTTTTGTCCATATATTTGTTTCATAATTTATAATTATTAGTCTTGGATGAGAAGATTCATGACATGGAATATGATTTTAATGTGATTTTACTTGCCTTGACGTGGGTGGTATGGAAAGATAGAAATAGAAGATCTTTTGATGAGTTAACTTTTCTCTATCAAGAAATTAGCCTTAAGTGACTGTATAAATGGACCCGATTCATAATAGCAGGATCTTTAAAGGCGGATCAAGTATATTATTCGCTATAAATGATACTAATTTATTCGTCTATATATATACTTATTAGTATCGTCATATACACGTGCAAAGCACGTACACTTGACTAGTAAATTTTAAAATAATCAAATATCATTAATTTAGTACTAATATAACAAAAGTAGATCATCCTTTCATACTAGACATCGACCTATTTTCATATTCTGAAAATGGTCAATGATTAAATCGTTGCTTATATTTACAAATATATTCTTCTCAATGTAATAAGTTTACCGTATGTTGTCGTCAATAACCACAAAATTATAAAGGAAAAAGATAGATTGTAGAAATAGAAGAAAGAAAAATTTGTTTGGGGGGACTTTTGAATTTGGGGAAAATATTTAGGATTTTAGGGGATGGGTGTGGGGTGTGGGAGGAAGGGTGGGGGGGAGAATATTGAATACGGGGATTGGTGAATGCTATATTAATCTTTATTTTAAATTAAGGTGGGGCCAAATGAGGTGGAACATGTAAAGGGTAAAAGGCTAAAAAGATACAACATCCGGGCCAGGAATCGAGCCCGCGACGTCGGGTTCCAAAGGAAGCTTAAATCTGAGTGTTGAACCAGTGCACCCAAACAAGTTTTGTTATTAAGGCTACACAACTTAATATGTTAACGTTATTAGGGTGTGTGTGTGTGTGTGTATATATATATATACATATACTAGATATGCACGGCCCGTGCTAGCACGGACCCAATATATATTTTTTTATTTCAATTTATGTGATGAAAATAGAATTTAGATAATTAATCATTAAAATAATTTAAGTTTTAAATTATTGTGTTTATAATATTTTTTCTTCTATTCCAATTTAAGTGACAATGATATAATTTCGAGAGCCAACCAAATATTTAATATTTTTAATTTTTTAAAATTATTAATTATCTGCCTTATAATATTTTTTACATAAATTTTCAATAAGATATGAATACTCTCTTTGTCCCAATTTATGCGGCACAGATAAAATTTTGACAATCAATTAATTTTTTAAAATATTTTTCTTAAGTATTGTTATTTACAGTACTTTTTATTTCATTTTCAAATAATATATATTGCTTTATATTTTTCTCTATCCCGTTCCAATTATATGACATTAATATAATTTTGATAGTCAATCAAATTTTTAGTTGACATATCATTTTGTTATTCTTAATTTTCAAATACATAAATGATTTTTAATAAGGGGTGGTATAGTAAAATCATCGTTTGAAGGACGACAAATTAATTTAAAACATTAAGAGTTAATTTCACATTTTATGTCTATTTGGTATAGTAAAATCATCGTTTAAAGGACGATAATTTAATTTAAAACATCAAGAGTTAATTTCGCATTGTATGTCTATTTTATCTTTTTATTAAATATTATTTATTTTCTTAATACCTAGATGACTCATAATAATTAATTAAGAGCGATTCATTATGTTACTCCTATAAAAATTAACATAATTTTATCATATCCAATAGTAATCACCGATAACTCACCGGAGTAGTATATTAATTAAATACGGAATGCTATATTTTTCATATACAAAATATATTATTAAACATTATTGGATAGTGCATTATGTTTATCTCTCATAATAATAAATTTTTTATATATTTTTCTTTATTTCTTTCTTACTTGATACATATCGACCCAACACAAATCTTAAGAAAATATTCATTAAATATTTATTTTATGAAATTAAATTTATTAATTTTATACTTTAAAAATTTAAAGTTAAGTTTAAATATTAGTATTCTATGTAAGAAAAAAATAATTTTTAAAATATAAATTTACTAAAATAGATAAGTAAAAAAAATTTACTTTGAATATAAAAGTCAATTAAAATAATAAAATTGATTTACTTTAAATATTTAGTTGCAATTAATTAAGATAAAATTATTATATTATTAAATTACTTAAATTTAAGATGCTATATTTTGCATATACAAAATATGATATTCTTAAACATTCTTGGATAGTGCATTATGTTTATCTCTCACAAAAACAAAATTTTATTATATATTTTTCTTTATTTCTTTTTTACTTAATACATATTGACCCAACATAAATCTTAAGAAAATATTCATGAAGAATTTATTTTATTAAATTAAATTTATTAATTTTGTACTTTCAAAATTTAAAGTTAAGTTTAAATATTAGTATTTACTTATAAGGAAAAAATAATTTTAAAATTTAAATTTACTAAAATAAATAATTAGAAAAAAATTAATTTTGAATATAAAAGTCAATTAAAATAATAAAATTAATTTACTTTAAATACTTAGTTGCAATTCATAAAGATTAAATTATTATATTATTAAATTACTTAAATTTAAGTAATTGAAAAAATTTAAATTTAATAAAATAAATAAGTAAAAAATATTAGCTTTGAATATAAAAGTCAATTAAAATAATAAAGTTGATTTTACTTTAAATATTTAGTTGCAATTAATTAAGATAAAATTATTATATTATTAAATTACTTAAATTTAAGATGCTATATTTTGCATATACAAAATATGATATTCTTAAACATTCTTGGATAGTGCATTATGTTTATCTCTCACAAAAACAAAATTTTATTATATATTTTTCTTTATTTCTTTTTTACTTAATACATATTGACCCAACATAAATCTTAAGAAAATATTCATGAAGAATTTATTTTATTAAATTTCTTAATTTTGTACTTTCAAAATTTAAAGTTAAGTTTAAATATTAGTATTTACTTATAAGGAAAAAATAATTTTATAATTTAAATTTACTAAAATAAATAATTAGAAAAAAATTAATTTTGAATATAAAAGTCAATTAAAATAATAAAATTAATTTACTTTAAATACTTAGTTGCAATTCATAAAGATTAAATTATTATATTATTAAATTACTTAAATTTAAGTAATTGAAAAAAATTAAATTTAATAAAATAAATAAGTAAAAAATATTAGCTTTGAATATAAAAGTCAATTAAAATAATAAAGTTGATTTTACTTTAAATATTTAGCTGCAATTAATTAAGATAAAATTATTATATTATTAAATTTCTTAAATTTTAGATGCTATATTTTGCTTATACAAAATATAATATTATTAAACATTATTGGATAGTGCATTATGTTTATCTCTCACAATAATAAAATTTTATTATACACTTTTCTTTATTTTTTTTTATTCGATACATATTGACCCAACACAAATCTTAAGAAAATATTCATTAAGAATTTATTTTATTAAATTAAATTTCTTAATTTTGTACTTTCAAAATTTAAAGTTAAGCTTAAATATTAGTATTTCCATAGAAGAAAAAAATAATTTTTAAATTTAAATCTACTAAAATAAATAAGTAAAAAAAATTAATTTTGAATATAAAAGTCAATTAAAATTATAAAATTGATTTACTTTAAATATTTAGTTGCAATTAATTAAGATAAAATTATTATACTATTAAATTACTTAAATTTAAATAATTTAAATTAAATCTATGCAATTTGAAGGGCAATCCTGTAAATAAATAGAATAAGGTGGCTTTTTTTTAAGGGCATGATCTGTAGTTAAACGAAAGATTGTGGGTATTTCTTAAAGTTATTAATAAGGTACAACTAACATAGCACAAAAGACAAATCCTATAAAAAGACAAAAATGCCCCCAGCCTTTCATGAAATTCCACCAAGCTGACATGTCAAAGTCAGCTCTTCTTATGTATAATATTATAATATATATAATTTTTTTTTAAAATCTACCAGGTGCACGTGCACCCTCACGATGCCATATGGGTTCACTCTGATGCATAATAAGGATAAAAGATTTAAGAACACTGATAGCGCCCAAGTGCACACGTAAGTGTATGTGGTCTTATCAAGTAATATAGTGGCCTCAAAGAAGCTCAAGTATCGATCTCACAGGGACTTGCGTTCCCCGCCTATCCTATTCTAGTTTAACTAATTGAGGAGAGTAGCAAATAAAGTTGTAATTTTGTAAATTAAAACTAATCTAAACTAATGCATAAAATAAAATCTTGGACAATCAATGGAGTAAAGTCCAGGGTTGAGGCATTTCGAACAATCTTACAAATATCTATTCCTATAGCAGACTAATTGATTATCGGATTGTTGATTCACAAGGTTTATGCTACGATTTTAGTCTTCCGACCTCAAATCTTTTATCTATTGAACATTGCAACTACAACTCCCGCAGAGATACAACAATTCTTCTATATTTAATAAGTTATCTTCTTGCAATTGAACCAAACAAGGCTTCTAGGTATATCTCTATCCTAAATGCTAATTCAAACTCCTTATTTCATAAAAGAGTAAGAACCTTGTTCCTTATAGTTTCTTCATTCTATCCTATGATTCTCCTCCCGGATTCACATAGAAATATAGATTTATTCTAATGGTAACTAATCATTAAAATAGTAAGCTCAAGAAATCAAGAACAATCCATATGATAATCCAGAATTAAACTACAACTTGCGTCTTGTGCTTCCGTGGTCATTTACGAGCCTTTTTGATTTGTTTACACTTGATTTGAAGCTTGTATATTCTTTATATATCATCATAGTCTATTCAAAAAGCATCCTATATCATTAAACACAACAATTTAGAGCTCAAAACAACACAACATCCTCAACGATGAACTAGAAACACGAGCTAAGCATAGGCTAATTTCTCGTTAAGCTTTAACTCATTGTTTTGACCCTTGGCTTGATCCAATCGACCCTTGAACATTATAAAATGGTTGTTTCACATATAAATACATAATAAAAACCTTGGTAACTCATTAAGACACATTAGAACCCAACACAAGATACTAGACAACACCTAGCTCAAGCTAGTCACACTAGTTTTCTTAGTTGAACTCTAAATGGTCGAATTGAATCAAAACTTGTGTGAAAACACCATTAAACATTGTAAACACATACTTTGACACATAATTGCTCATTTATATCATTATTAACACATATATAATAATAATCATCCTCAAAACAAGGCTAAATAAACTAGAATAATAACGCTAGAATGCATAAATTCACCCAACATCACCACCCCACACTTAAAGCCTTGTTCGTCCCCGAACAATTATTAACTATAGACACCATGGGCTTAAGAGACTCCACACTTCTACTACATGTAAGACACTCAAGCTAGCACTACAATGACTACATGGAATGCAAATTTCTACACTAAGCATGTTATGCACAATTGAAAGCTCAAGAATCCTACTTCCAAAATATCCTAGCCTCAAGAATGGACTCCACAAGTAGCAAACTCATGCACATAATTCAGTTAAAGACATCTTACAAATTGACCATATTCATCAAACATGTGCCTCTCACAATAAGAGAGTTACCCACAATCACTCAAAATAATGCAATTTATAATATAATGGGTACAAGAATCAAATTACGCTCACTCTCACAAAGAATTCACAAGCTACACATAATGAACCATACGCTTTTCCTTAGTGTAGTGTTCCACTAATAGTCGAATGTAAAACTTAGGATCAATTAGGACTTTTTTGAGTTGTAATGTAGGCCAAGGGACAGGTAGGAACTATTTTGGCCAAGAATAGTGACTGACCTCTCTAAACACTTTAATACACTACATTATACGTTTAAAACCAATCTCCAACAACCAAATTATACCACTTTTGTCTACCCATCTCTTTTATTTTTTCTCCATCTCTTTTAAGCATTTTCACAAACACTTGGTGGACACATAGTTTACTACCACAAGAAACAATTTTTCTCTTTTTTCACAATCATGGCAATATTTTTAGCATAAATTATATCACAATCATCCACCACACATTAATTATACACACATAACTATTACCTTGGGGCATCAATTTCACCTTTTTCTTTTTCAATTTCTCAAACTCCTTTCTCAAATTCATTTTTTTTCAATTAAAGCACTTAGAAGCCTTTTGGATCAAATTATGGTCTATCAAAGAACGGATCAGACTACTTATGAGGTTACCAAAGAAAAATCTAAAGGCTCAATGGGGGTTAACTAGGATAATATACAAAGATAGGTAAAACATACGGTATAAAATAAGGTTATCAGAGAAATGCCTATATCATCTCCTAAATCCACATTCTTTATTTTGCTTCACACACACACCGGACAAGTTCTAGACTTCACATGCAAAAAGGAATATACAGAAATCTCACACGCACATGGCACATGTTCAACTCAATAGGATCATCATAGAATCTCAACCAAACAATAACATAAATTCAAAATTAAGCCACAAAATTGGAGTCACAAACTTGAGCCTAAGAGTCTCAGAATAGCAATTCACTCATTAAACATGCTTTTACAAACAAACCCACTTGCATCATGTAATAAAAAATATCACCAACAAGAATATCTCACTTATTCCTAACCTAATTTTTTTCTAAAATTGAGTCAAAATTTGGGAATTTCCCCACCCCACACTTAAAAATCTACTTTGTCCCCAAAGTGAATTTAAAAGTAAGAAATAGAAATACTCCCTGAGGCCTCTAGCCTAGCTAGTAGCATCTTCACATAAAGGAGATCCATGGGACCCCACACTTAATATTTGCCATGCTTCAAGATCAGATTTTCAGTACTCAGACTTCCCATCAACCTGTGACTCAACCAAAAACAAAAATTACATGTAATAAAAAAAAACTAAAAACTGAAAATAAAACATACCTTATCTTGGGTTGCCTCCCAAGAAGCGCCTAATTTAGTGTCGCGGCACGACCTATATCAACTTTTTCCTCCACCTTGAGGATATGAATTTCACCCTCAACTTAGCATCCATCTTCTTGCCTCGCTCATAGGGAGGTGGTATAAAAATTTAGAAGCTGAGTAATGGATTGATCATGGTAAACCACTCGGCGTTAAAGTGAGGTGTGTTTTTATGTTTTTTTCTAGTGTAAAATCAAGAATATATGATTCTTGTTCCTTATCTTCACACTCTTCTACTGTTTTAAATGATTTCACAGATAAGCTATCATCTAAACATAATGTAGAAAAGTGCTTTGAATGAGGCCCAACCAATACTACTTCAAAATTTACACTATCTTCAACACCTTCACTTTTATTCTTCTTCTCAATATCAGCCTCAAGATAAAGATGACAATCGATTAACTGCAATTCTTGTGTTTGTTCCACAAGTTGGCTAATGTCCTCCTCATATTCTTCTTCCCTTAGCCACTGTAGACATGGTGGTAGTGGTAAATTCTTAAGACTTTTAACAATTTTAGTTTTTGAGTACTCAGACTTCCTCGAATTATTAACAACTTTCTCTACAACCGGTTGGATATACTCTTGATCTACAGCCTCCCTATGGTTATTCAGATCTGCCAACAACTGTGTTTGAGACACTAAAAGTTGTTTCAGCATCTTTTCCAAATGGTTTGTTTGAGTTGTGGCCTGAATGTTTAGTTGTTGCTGCTGAAACTACTGTTGGTTGGTCTGTGATTGAATTTGTGACTGAGTCAACCCTGTTTTATTGTAGTAGTTTATATAATTTTGCAATTGATCATAGCCCACAAACATTAATGAATCAGAATTTCTAGCACACATATCTTCTAAATGATCACTTTGACCACAAACCAAACACCAATTTGCATTCTGTTCCTCAAATAGAACAGTATCCGTATCATATTGTGAAGGTCCCGTCCACGAACTTTCATCAAAATCTAGACAATTAGCCTCATGATGTGGTCCCCCACAAAAACAGTAAGAATCGTCATCACTCAAAAACCATCTATCCCAAGCAGACATCTTAAGAAGAATGTGAGAAAAAAATAGAAATAAAGGAAAATAAAAAGAAACTAAACAAAAACTATATACAACTCAATATAGAAAAATTAAAAATAAGATAGTTGCCTAATAACAAGTCCCCGGCAACGGCGCCGAAAATTTGACAACGCCCAAGCACACATGCAAGTGTACATGGTCTTATCAAGTAATATAGTGGCCTCAGAGAAGCCCAAGTATCGATCTCACAGGGACTTGTGTTTGCCGCCTATCCTATTCTAGTTTAACTAATTGAGGAGAGTAGCAGATAAAGTTGTAATTTTGTAAATTAAAACTAATCTAAACTAATGCATAAAATAAAATCTTGGACAATCATTGGAGTAAAGTCCAGGGTTGAGGCATTTCAAACAATCTTACAAATCTCTATTCATAGCGCAGTCTAATTGATTATTGGATTGTTGATTCGCAAGGTTTATGCTACGATTTTAGTCTCCTGACCTCAAATCTTTTATCTATTGAACATTGCAACTATAACTCCCGCAGAGATATAACAATTCTTCTAGATTCAATAAGTTATCTTCTTGCAATTGAACTAAACAAGGCTTTTAGGTATATCCCTATCCTAGATGCTAATTCAAACTCCTTATTTCATAAAAGTGTAAGAACCTTGTTCCTTATAGTTTCTTCATTCTATCCTATGATTCTCCTCCCGGATTCACATAGAAATATAGATTTATTCTAATGGTAGCTAATCATCAAAATACTAAGCTCAAGAAATCAAGAACATTCCATATGATAATCCAGAATTAAACTACAATAAAGAATATTAAAGAGTATTCATATTCTTGGCCTCAACCCCAGAAAGAGGGTTTTAGCCTTTAATGGAAATATTCATCATTCAATCCCTTGGAATGATGATACAAACTATAAAAAAACTAAATTAAAGAATGATAAAACCTAAAAGAAGTTGTGGTAGCCTCCAATGATGTTCCAAATTGATCTAGGGTTTCCAAGAGATCCCAAGATGATTAAAACATGATTTAACGCGTTATATTTATAGTAAACAAGTCATAAACTGACTTGGATTGAGTTTCCATGCTGTTTTATTTAAGATGGGCAGAATTATCCCAATTTTGGACATCGGCACGATGCAGTGACATGCCAATTCACAATTATCAAAAAATCTGTCAAATTCCAGTAGCTCGTCGCGATTTCAATTCATCACGGAGCCTCTTTAACCCCCGTTATTAGCTGCACGCGCCTATGGGTCAAAAACTTGAGCCTTTTCTGAATCGAATGGTATTTTTCACACCTTCATTAGCCACATATACAGGCAACACGTGTCCCATACATTTCAGGGGTCCAAAATGTATCCAACTTGCGTCTTGTGCTTCCATGGTCATTTATGAGCCTTTTTGATTTGTTTACACTTGATTTGAAGCTTGTATATTCTTTATATATCATCATAGTCCATTCACCAAGCATCCTATAGCATTAAACACAATAATTTAGAACTCAAAACAACACAACATCCTCAACGATGAACTAGAAACACGAGCTAAGCATAGGCTAATTTCTCATTAAGCTTTAACTCATTGTTTTGACCCTTGGCTTGATCCAATCGACCCTTGAACATTATAAAATGGTTGTTTCACATATAAATACATAATAAAAACCTTGGTAACTCTTTAAGACACATTATAACCCAACACAAGAGACTAGACAACACCTAGCTCAAGCTAGTCACACTAGTTTTCTTAGTTGAACTCTAAATGGTCGAATTGAATCAAAACTTGTGTGGAAACACCATTAAACATTGTGAACACATACCTTGACAAATAATTGCTCATTTATATCATTATTAACACATATAGCCTAATAATCATCCTCAAAATAAGGCTAAATAAGCTAGAGTAGTAGCGCTAGAATGCAAAAATACACCCAACACCAAACACATATACAGTTTTGGTGGATACAATCAAGATAGATTGTGAGTGTTCACTTAAATTTGTTTTATCAATGCATATAATCATGATAGATTGTATTCTCTCTTTACCATATAAAGAAAAGAATAAGGAGGAGAAGAAGAAAAACTAGGAACACTTTGAGCCCGTTTGGATAAGCTGAAAAAAATGGCTTTTAAAAAATTCTTTAAAAGTATTTTTGAAAGTACTAAAACTTATTTTAAAAATAAACAATTACGTGTATGTATAAGAGTGCTGAAACTGAAAAAAGTTGTTGATGTGTTTGGTAAACAAGTGTTGTTAAGCATTTTTTTTTGTTAAAATGTCTAAAATAACCTTAAAGTTGTTTACAATATGTAGAGTTGATTATTATTAATTTTTATTTTTAAAATGATTCAAATTAAAATTAATATATATATTTTTAATTCATTATATATATATATATATATATTGTTAATATAATATTCAAATTTAGTGTTTATATATCTATTAATTTTTATTTTAAAGATAAATTTTATGCAACCTTAGTTTTTTCTCCAACTTTTGATAACACTGTACATAGTGATGCAATTTCATAATTAGTGACTGGGAGACGTTATCAACGTTTATCAATACAGTTGCAATGTCATATATATATATATGTATGTATATATATATATATATATATATATATATATTTATATAATATTTTCATGAATGACTATTAAATTTGTACGCTAAAATGAATCATTATAACTACATTAATAGATAAATAATTGGTCACAAATGATATTATTTGTTTGCTAAAATGACTCTTAATTGAAAAATATATTACTCGTTGATTGAGTAATGACTATATCACTATTAAAATATTGTGGAATACGAATGTTGCGTCGTCAAATATACATGAATCGTTCACTAATCGTTCATGAAGTTGTATATCTTCAGTAAGTGTTCTCCATATATCTTGGTTGGTGAGTTTTTTTCTTAGAGAAATTCATATGTTGTACAATAATAATTGTCCAAATTTAAAGAATATATTAAAGAAGGGAATAATCCATAAAAATTATATTTCATAAATTAGAAGTTTCATACAAAAGAGGTACTAATATGACTCTCAAATACCCTTATAGTTGTTAACATTATATAAAGTTGATTACTATTAAATTTTAAATTTTAAAATAATTTAAATTTAAATTAATTTATATTTTAATTCAATTTCAATATAAACTACTTAATACATTTATTTTTGTAAAAATATTTTCATGAATGAATAAGCTACTTGTGCTCCATTTTTCTTCTTAAATTGAACAAAAGAGATCCAAAAAGAAGCAACATTTGTTGTTTCAACTATATGGATCTGTTTTTCTTTGTGAATTTTGCCACGCTAATTAACCCATTTTTGTTTTACGAGATTTTTTTCTTCTGAAAATTGAACCAAAACACTCAAAAAGGAGCAAAAATTATTGTTTCAGCTAAATAGGTTTATCGATTTTCCTTTTTTCTTCAAGAAAATTGAACAAAATTCGCCCCAAAAGAAGTTGAATTGCTAACGATATATACATTAAAATTTGTTTTTTCAGTCAAATAAACTATCAAAAAAATAATTCTTCTCAATTCCTCATAAATTTCATAACCATCAAATTATTAGCAACCCATTAAAAAAAGAAGAGATAATACCCAATTACCCCCCCTGAACTATATCCAAAAAGGTTATGACACGCCTCAATTTTAAGGGGGTCCTATTACCCCCGAACTAATTAAAAGTAAAATTTTCACCTCCTTAGTGCCTATGTGGCACTTACGTGGCACAACACACTGAAGTGTCCACGTAGGCACACATGTGTGCCACGTATGTGCCACATAGACACTGAGGGGGTGAAAATTTCACTTTTAATTAGTTCAGGGGGTAATAGGACCTCCTTAAAGTTGAGGTGTGTCATAACTTTTTGGGGTATAATTCAGGGGGCTAATTGGGTATTTTCTCAAAAAAGAAATAAAGACATAAAATAGAGAGAAAAATACAAACATGAAGAGAGAAACACAAAAATAGAGAAAAAACACAAAAATGGTAAAAGAGAATAAATATTTTAGAACAAACATGATGACAATTTTGAAATATGTGAAAATTACAAGAGATAAATATATCTTTTATTTGGTCAAACTAGAATGGCTTATAAGCCAAAAATAAAAAGTAGGGGTAATGGTGCTTTTGGCTTAAAAAAAAGTAATTTTTAACCTTTTTAAAGTCATTTTTGAACTTGCCAAACACTTTAAAAAATGAAAAATGGCTTAAAAGCTATTTTGACTAGTTTTTAAGCCCATCCAAATACCCTCGAAACATTGTTTTTCTATCTTCAGCTGTCTTTAGTTTGTGACTGAAAACAATGGCGTGTACAGAACTTTTAATAAGCAGTGTTGATATTTATAGAAGAAAGGATATAAATTATTTATCACCTTCTTAATAACATACATTTTTGACCCATTTATTTAGCATAATATTTAATTAGAAGAGGTCTTGATTCAATCCTACTTAGCCACAATTTTAAAGTAAATTTTGCAAAAAATGCATAAATTTTAATTTTAAAGTAAATTTTGCAAAAAAATGCATAAATTTTATCCAAAAAGATGGGTCAGTCGAGGTTTGAACCCCTAAGCTCAATGACCTTGGAGAAGTCTAAGCCATGGTATTAATATATTCTGTTAAATTTCCCGACCAAGCAGTGCTTATCCATATGTCGTGTCACATCTAATATATACATCAAACTAATGAATATCTTTTTTTATGCTACTATCCTTATTTCAATCAAATCAATCAGTTCGATCCAACCCAGTGAACTTAGAGCAAGAAATGTGTACTTTGAGAGTAAGTCTACCGTGTTTACCTAGTTCCAATCCATTCTAAGATAAAATTCAAAGAGTAGATTAGCAGTAAGCAAATGACAAATTATTTCTGTTAACCACTGATTGAAGGTCTAATTAAATTACAACTATTTTCATTCTCATCCAACTTGAGATTGAATCTTACGTTGAGCAGATAGTAGGAGCAGGAGAAAACGAAGAGTCAAATGTATAGAAAGATACAACATACAATTGACTCAAATCTATGAATAGGTACTTACATACAACATCTTAACTAGATCAGTATACATTTATGGTGCTTTATCTCGAGGTTCTGCATGGAAATTAAGATGCCCTTAGAAATTGTTGGAAAAAATTTCATGTGTTGTTTTCTTTTCTCATTGATAGAAATATTAAAAGTGTGAAGAGCGTTAGAAATGTGCGAACTCTCTACCCTTCATTAAAATATTTCGTAATAGACAAAGTAGTTTTTTCACCTTTTTCTTTAATTATAATTTAAAATTTAATTATTAAAAATTAAAGAATCCTAAAATATATGCTAAGAATAAAATAAATAAAGAACTAATATTAGTAGATTTTCTTTTCTCTTATATACATGAAAAAGGAGTTCTAAAATATATAATAAAAAATATATATATTCTTTAAAGTTAATAAAATACATGAGAATAAAAATTAAATATTAAAATATAAAGAAAGAGTCCTAAATTACATGAAAATGACAATGAAATATTACAATACATGAAAAGACTTCTAAAAGACATGAGAATAAAAATTAATGTTGATAAATGTATATGAGGTTTTACATGAAAAAAACTCCTAAAATTATGGTAAGTTTCTTGAGAAAATTGAAGGAAAACTATTGGACACAAATACCCAGATCACAGATGTTCAAAATGTAACGGAGGAGATAATGACGTCCCAGCAGTGCAGTTAGAATAAAAGAAGATAAAGACGACAGCTGGAAAGATAAGGACAGAGCAATAATGGAGATATAGCAGATATGACAAAATAGACGGAAGACTTATTTGCAGATATGGCAGAAGACTTATTTTAGTTTACGTAAAAGTTAAAAATTTAATATGATGTAAAGACTTTTCTTTTCAAACTTTAGTCTTTAGTGGTTAGCATTGAATAGGTTAGGAAGTAGGTGAAGACTTTTTAGATTTTAGTTTTTTAGCCTTTTTAATTGAATACGGATGTATACACTTTTCAGTCTATAAATAAAGACTTAGGAAGCATTGCAAAGGCAAGCTTTCCTACATTCAGCAAAAATACTCTCTCCATTCCAGTTCAAAAAATATTTAGCCCAGTTAATTAAATATATACACCGCAATGGAAAAAGCTATGGAACAACAAACCTCAGAAATATCAAAGCTACCGGAACAGGTATATCTATTTACTATTATGAATAGCTAAATTCATAATTCCCGACAATCATGATATGATAAAATAAATTCATATTAGTTACTTTATAGTAGAATTATTCGAAAAATAATATGTTAAGAAGTTTACTAGCAAAGTGGAAACGGAGAAAAATCCCAAGGAACTATGCCATCCTAAAGGTGAAACCAATGAGGCAAGAAGCCGTGGCGGGGAGTAACCAAAGTCGAGGCGCTGTTTAAGGGAGAATATCCGAATTACCATGCTAGTAGTGACCGAAGAACATGTTATTTAAGAATAATCTAGTATATAGTAATCTGAGATGACTATATTTTATTATGTATATGGTTGCAGGGAATACTTTGAAAAAGCAATTTTATGATAATGAATGATAATATATCTGATGTCATGGTAGATAAATTTAAGATACTTGTTTTGTATGCACTTAGAGATATAGATGTTGCAGATATAAGAAAAGTTATATTAGAAAAAGCATATGGAAAAAATTATACGGATAGAATAAATTATATACCACACATACCTAACTACTCTTATAAATATTTATTATGTTAAAATTACGTAGGACTTTTAAAGATACGCAAAAAATACAATTACTAGAAAAACAGATAAAAATAAATATAGACAAATACATGGAAAATAAAAAATATATAAAATCTCTTAATAAAAATATGCAAAAACTACTAAGCCTAAAACAAATAGCTATAAAATATAAATCTTAAAAAATAGCCCATTTAGACTACCTTAGAATTTTAGTCTTATATATACTTAAAGATATAGAAATAATAGATATTAAGAAAATGATATTAGAAGAAGTAATAAACTATGAAATAAACTATGAAATAGAAATGATAAATGCCACAGCACAAATATACGAAGATATTTACCCAGAAGGATATTATTCAGACCAAGATTGTGGATGCTAGAATATATTAGAAAAACTAGAGAAAACCAAGATAATTTAAATAACGAAATTAATTACAGAAACCAAATTAGAAAAATAATGGAAGATCTAAAAGAAAAGTTAATATGGATAGAAAAAACCTTAGAAAATTTAGAAAAAAGTACATGTAGCAGTTTATATAATATAAAAAACTCACTACGAGAAGAACAACACAAAATAATAAATGACATAGAAAATCTAGAATTAGATATACACTACAGTTCAGAAAGAATAAGTTATTACACAAAAATTTGTAACTCAGCAGTTACTACAGGATAAAATAAAAATTAATGAATACATCTAATAAACAAAATAATAAATGACATAGAAAATCTAGAATTAGATATACACTACAGTTCAGAAAGAATAAGTTATTACACAAAAATTTGTAACTCAGCAGTTACTACAGGATAAAATAAAAATTAATGAATACATCTAATAAAAAGAATGACTTATTAAAACAAAATCTAAAAAATAACCACGCACATAAAAGAATAGATTCATCAGTTATAATAAATCTATTTACAAATCTTAGTTATCCGCACCGTTATAATGAATCTATTTATAAATCTATTTACCAGCTCAGTTATCCGCACCCCCCTCCAAATGAGTAAAAACTTGCTACGAATATGGATTACTTAGTACCGTATATACCACAGACGGAACTGAGATATCTACTATACCCGAGATATATGATGCATTTACCATATTTAAAAGAATAACCAAAGGTACTTTATTTTTTATAAAGATCTACACGGCACCGGCAGAGATATTATTTGACGAAGTTAAGAAACCTATACAAGTTGTAAAAATAGGAATGACAAGAGATATGATCATACCGCAAGATATTGGTACACAACCAGAGATACCCAGAATCGAGATACCAAAATTTTATGCGAATAAAAGAGTTATCGGACTATCTACGATTTTACAAGAACTAGCAAATACATATTGTAATCAAAATCCTGTATGGAGTTATTACTCAAGAAACCATGTATTGATATATTCAAATTCAAAGGAACTACGAGAAACAGATATGGAAACAATTAGGCAATGGATTATGACGTTGCTTAAACCAGAGACAGAACCTATCGCCAGAGCTATTAAAGAAAAATTTATTTCAGAAGAATTATTGACCAGATATTGCAAAACTATTGGACACAAATCTTAGTTATCCGCACCGTTATAATGAATCTATTTATAAATCTATTTACCAGCTCAGTTATCCGCACCCCCCTCCAAATGGTATCAGAGCCCAGTAATTTAAAAGATACGGAAGTGATATACGTGTTAGAAGAATTAGTTAAGTTAGATTTAAATTTAGTTAAGATTAGATTTAGTTATTTATTAAATTAATTATGAGAAGACCATTTAAAAATAAAGAAACTTTTAGAAAAATTAAAGAATCGTTAGTTAGTAATTATTCAGAATATATAAGTTTAAATAAAACAAAAGAAAATCCACAAAAATTAGCCTATTTAATTACATTAATATCTAGTATTGAAGCAAAATTAATAATCCATTTAAAATCTAGAAGAATGAGACATATACCACCTAATTATGACAAAATTAGATTTAGATATCCACCAAAATATTATAAATATAATTCAGATGAATAAAGAGCAAAAATACAAAGAATTAAAACAATTTATCTCTGAAAAACGTAAAGAATTAAAAATAAGAAAAGAAAGATTACATTATAATATATTTGCCGGAGTTAGTAAAAATTCAATAAATATACAAAAAGATGAAATATCAAAATTAGAATCTCAAATAGATAGTTTAGAATATATATGTCAACACGAACTATTCACAATAAAATGAATAAAGAAGAATTTATAATAGATGAAAAAATATACGAAAATCACGAAGGTACAAAAATAAAAATAGTATTTTCTAATCTAGGAAGAAGGTATAAGAAAATAGGAGAACATTTATATTTAATGTTAGAAAAAGAAGAATTAAAATTAGAAGATAAATTAACAGCAATGGTAAGAATAGAAAAAGAAAATGAAGAGATAGATAGAAAAAAGGAAATAGAAAAAATTAAACAACAATCTACGGAAGAAATACGAAAAATAGAAGAAACTAAAAATAGTAGAATTGCTGAACTAGAAAAAGAATTACAAATGTTAAAAGAGTTATATGAACAGAGACAAAAAGAAAAAGAAGAAATAGATAAAGAACAAAAATTAATAAACGAAATAAATCAATTTAAGGAAAAATTAGAAATAAATAATATAGAAGTAGAAGAAACGGATAATTATGATTCAGAAGATAGTGAAACATATACGGAAATATTAACAAACATAAAAGATTTAGAAATTAACGAAAAACAAGAAAAAATTAATCAAGAAAACTTAGAAAATAATAGTACAGAAATAAATACTCTTGACAAAAAAGAAGATGAAAATCTAATGCCCAAAACAACAGAAATAAGAAAACCTATATATTACAAAAATAAATTTAAAAGATATAATGAATATGACAAATGGACACCAAAACAAATAGTTAATAAAAATTATAACTTTTTAGATCTAGACTGTGTAATAGATACAGAAAAAACAATACAATTATGGGTAGGATATATGACAAAACAATTATTAGATAATAATATAAACATAACAGATGCACCAGAATACATAGAAAAAACACTAATAGGATCAGTAAAATTATGGTTTACAAATTTAACAGAAAATAGTAAGAAAGTATTAAGAGCTAATAAACCTATGGAAGGAGCAGCATCAACTACAACAAAATTAACACCTATAGAATTATTGAAAAAATACGAAACAGCTATAAAAGATGAATTTGGTAGTATGACAACATTAGAAGAAGAACAAGATGAAGAAAAAGATACAAATAGGAATTTAATGATAAAATTAACAATATGTAATATGTGTTATATAGATGAATATACTTGCGCATTTAAAGAATATTATTATAAAGGAGCATATAATATAGAAGAAAGTAAAGAAATAAGAAAATTATATTTTAATAAATTACCCGAACCATTTAGTTCAAAAATAATAAGAAGTTGGGAAGAAGCAAAAATAGTAGATACATTAGGAGCTAGAATAAAATTTTTACAACAATGGTATAGAAAGTTATGTGAAAAATATAGAGAAGAATTAAAAATGGAAAAAACATTAATAAGAAATTTAGCATGTTGCAAAAATAAAATAGCACCTCAATTTGGATGCGAAGAAAGATATTATAAGAAAAGAAAAAGACATAAGAAATATAAGAAATATAAAAAATCAAAATATAAATATAAGAAACCAAGAAAAAGATATTATGTTAAAAATTATAAAAATAAAAGACCATATAGAAAGAAAAAATCTATAAAAGAATGTACATGTTATAATTGTGGAAAGTTAGGACATTTAGCTAGAGATTGTAAATTGCCTAAAAATCCAAAAAATAAACAAATATCCGAAATAAAAATAGAAAATACAGAATATATGCAAATAGATTATATAGATTATGAATTAGAAAGTGAAGATAGTATATATGAAATTTCAGAAAACAACACAGATACTGAAATAGATAGTGAGATAGATGAATCAAATGACTGAAGAAGATATAAAAATAATAACAAAGGAAGAATATTTAAATGACGAAGGAACAGAACAAAAGATAATATTTGACAGTAATATATTTGATGAAATAAAAGGAAAAGAGTTAGATTTAAGTGTAGAAAAAATATTTAAAATACCAACAATAAAAAATATATTTAGTAGGAAAAAAGATGAATATTATGTAGTATGTCAAAAAGAACATGTAATAGACTGTAGATATGCAAAAGGAAAAGCTAGTATACCACTAGTAACAAAAAGGATAGTTAATAAAGAAATAAATGATATAAAAAGTAAAGGAGATCCAATAAAATACGTACACCTCGGAGGTACAGAGATATTAATAAAAGCATGTTTTAGAGAAGGAATAGATACACCGATAGAATTATATTTAGCAGATGATAGAATTATAAAACCTATAGAAAAAAGCATAATAACTGCCGTAAAAGGAAATTTAATATACCAAAAATTTAAATTTATAATAAGTGCAAATTATTCAGTAGCAGTAACAGATAGAAATATAGATAAATCATTAGTATTATATTGGAAGATATCAGGAATAGAATTAACCCCAGGAAGTAAAATATTTACAGCGAGATGTAAAAATTTATATGTATTAACAACAAAACACAAAATAACAGGGAAAAATAAGATTAATAAAATACAAATAGATAGCCCATTTGAGCAAATTGTAAAAACAATAGATTATAATGATTATAGCTATAGAGACATAGATATAGAAGAAAATTTAGAAATAGTAAATGATAGAATAAGTACAACGAAAAGAATAGCTAATGAAAAACCAGAGTCATCGAGCTCATCAAAAAGAACAAGTTATGAAACAAATTCAATAAGTAATTTAAACCAATATTACATAACAGGAAAAATAAATGAAAAAGAACATTTAATACTATTAAACACAGGACAAGAAGAAAATTATATAGCAAAATATCTAGTAAAAAATGAAGAAATAAAAACTGATAATGATATATGCCCAGATCTACCGAGAAGTTTAATAAATAATAAAGATATAGCAGAAAAAGAAATAATAATAGGAGGAATTAGAAAAATAAAGTTAGAATTTGAGGTAAAAGAAGAAATGCAAAAAGCAGATATAATATTAGGAATAAAATGGTTAGAACAAGTAAAACCATATAACATAGAACATACACAATTAGCTATAACATATAATAGGGAAAGATTATTCTTAAGAAGAGCCTTAACATAAAATGAAAATATATGTATTAATGAAGATAGTAGTGGAAGGATATTATAGTAGATATTATACGCCTATGATAGATACAGGAGCAGAAGCTAATTTATGTAGATATAATTGCTTACCAGAAAGTAAATGGGATAAATTAAAAATACCAATAATAGTTAAAGGATTTAATAATGAAGGAAGCTTAATTACTTATAAAGCTAGGAATGTAAAAGCACAAATATGGGATAAGATATTGACAATAGAAGAAATTTATAATTATGAACTAACATCAAAAGATATACTTTTAGGAATGCCATTTTTAGATAAACTTTACCCACATATAATAACTAGAAACGATTGGTGGTTCACAACACCATGTAAACAAAAAGTAAGAGCAAAAAGAGTTAGTAATAAAATCAGAAAGAAAACTGACTGGATAAAAGGAAGTGAAAAAATTACACAAAAGTTAGAAAATATAAAAACTGCTGAAGATACGATAGAATTAGTAGTATTTTCGATAAATAAAACAGAAATAACTATATTTTCAATAAATAAGATAGAAATAGTTAAGAAAAAATTAGAACAATTATATAGCGAAGATCCATTAAAAGGATGGGAAAAACATAAAACTACCATAAAAATTGAATTAATAGATAAAAACAGTATAATAACCCAAAAACCATTAACATATAATTTTGACGATTTAAAAGAATTTAAAATGCATATAGATGAATTATTAGAAAAACAATATATACAAAAAAGTAATAGTAAACATAATAGTCCAGCATTTATAGTAAATAAACATAGTGAACAAAAAAGAGGAAAAAGTAGAATGGTTATTGATTATAGAAATTTAAATGCAAAAACTATAACATATAATTATCCAATACCAAATAAGATATTAAAAATAAGACAAATCCAAGGATATAATTATTTTAGTAAATTCGATTGTAAATCAGGATTTTACCATCTAAAGTTAGAAGAAGAATCTAAAGAATTAACCGCATTTACGGTACCACAAGGATTTTACGAATGGAATATGTTACCCTTTGGATATAAAAATGCACCAGGTAGATACCAACATTTTATGGATAATTATTTTAAACAATTACCTAATTGCATAGTATACATAGATGATATATTATTATATACAAAAACTAAGGAAGAACATATAAAATTATTAGAACAATTTACAGATATAATAGAAAATTCAGGAATAAGTCTAAGTGAAAAGAAAGCCGAAATTATGAAAAACCAGATAGAATTTTTAGGAATACAAATAGATAAAAGTGGAGTAAAAATGCAACAACATATAGTACAAAAAATAATAAATTCAAAAGAAGAATTAGATACAAAAAAGAAATTACAATCATTTTTAGGATTAGTAAACCAAGTAAGAGAATATATTCCAAAATTAGCAGAAAACCTAAAACCCCTACAGAAAAAATTAAAAAAGGATATAGAATATAATTATAATGAAGAAGATAAAAAACAAGTTCAAAAAATAAAATTACTTTGCAAGGATTTACCAAAATTACAATTTCCGGATGAAAATAAAAAATTTACATATATAGTAGAAGCAGATGCCAGTGAATACAGTTACGGCGGAGTACTTAAATATAGATATGAAGCAGAAAAAATAGAACACCATTGTAGATATTACTCAGGTACGTTTAACGAGACAGAAATAAAATGGGAAATAAATAGGAAAGAATTATGTTCATTATATAAATGTTTGTTAGCATTTGAGCCATATATTGTATATAACAAATTTATTGTGCGAACAGATAATACACAGGTACGCTGGTGGCTAACAAAGAAAATACAAAATTCAGTTACAACAAAAGAGATTCGGAGACTAGTTTTAAATATATTAAATTTTACATTTATAATAGAAGTAATCAGTACTAACAAAAATGTTATTGCAGATTACATATCAAGACAAAGCTACACAAACTGAAATGATAGAAGAAAATATACATGAAAAGATACTCAACGCCCTGACTATGCTTTCATTGAAAGTAGACAGTATGGGTACTGAGATAGAAAAGCTAAAGCTAAAGACTAGTGAAGATAATCTGAAGTCTATAGCTATGAATCAGCTAACTCAGCAATGTGCAGAGCTATGTCGATCGGAAGACAATAAAATTCCAGAGCTAGAAGGAGATGTTGGGACACTCCATAAAACCCATAACGCTTATCAATCTACTTCTGCAGGTACAAGCAAAGGAGTTAGAAAAAATATGAACTTAAATAAGCTATTTGACAAGCCATATACACCAAATATACCAAAAGACCCTATGTTTACACCCCCACAAGTTACCACATATCGAGAAAGCCTAAATCAAGACAAAAAGACATATAACTACACAGCCCGTACATATATAGAAAATATCTACAACGTACAAACTTTCTTAAATAGCAATCCAAAAGCTACAAATATCCAAGAACCAGATACGAACTACATAACCCAGAAATTAACCGGATACAACAAGCTAATCGCCTTACCCAAAACTAGACCATTTGGAGGGGGGTGCGGATAACTGAGCTGGTAAATAGATTTATAAATAGATTCATTATAACGGTGCGGATAACTAAGATTTGTAAATAGATTTATTATAACTGATGAATCTATTCTTTTATGTGCGTGGTTATTTTTTAGATTTTGTTTTAATAAGTCATTCTTTTTATTAGATGTATTCATTAATTTTTATTTTATCCTGTAGTAACTGCTGAGTTACAAATTTTTGTGTAATAACTTATTCTTTCTGAACTGTAGTGTATATCTAATTCTAGATTTTCTATGTCATTTATTATTTTGTGTTGTTCTTCTCGTAGTGAGTTTTTTATATTATATAAACTGCTACATGTACTTTTTTCTAAATTTTCTAAGGTTTTTTCTATCCATATTAACTTTTCTTTTAGATCTTCCATTATTTTTCTAATTTGGTTTCTGTAATTAATTTCGTTATTTAAATTATCTTGGTTTTCTCTAGTTTTTCTAATATATTCTAGCATCCACAATCTTGGTCTGAATAATATCCTTCTGGGTAAATATCTTCGTATATTTGTGCTGTGGCATTTATCATTTCTATTTCATAGTTTATTTCATAGTTTATTACTTCTTCTAATATCATTTTCTTAATATCTATTATTTCTATATCTTTAAGTATATATAAGACTAAAATTCTAAGGTAGTCTAAATGGGCTATTTTTTAAGATTTATATTTTATAGCTATTTGTTTTAGGCTTAGTAGTTTTTGCATATTTTTATTAAGAGATTTTATATATTTTTTATTTTCCATGTATTTGTCTATATTTATTTTTATCTGTTTTTCTAGTAATTGTATTTTTTGCGTATCTTTAAAAGTCCTACGTAATTTTAACATAATAAATATTTATAAGAGTAGTTAGGTATGTGTGGTATATAATTTATTCTATCCGTATAATTTTTTCCATATGCTTTTTCTAATATAACTTTTCTTATATCTGCAACATCTATATCTCTAAGTGCATACAAAACAAGTATCTTAAATTTATCTACCATGACATCAGATATATTATCATTCATTATCATAAAATTGCTTTTTCAAAGTATTCCCTGCAACCATATACATAATAAAATATAGTCATCTCAGATTACTATATACTAGATTATTCTTAAATAACATGTTCTTCGGTCACTACTAGCATGGTAATTCGGATATTCTCCCTTAAACAGCGCCTCGACTTTGGTTACTCCCCGCCACGGCTTCTTGCCTCATTGGTTTCACCTTTAGGATGGCATAGTTCCTTGGGATTTTTCTCCGTTTCCACTTTGCTAGTAAACTTCTTAACATATTATTTTTCGAATAATTCTACTATAAAGTAACTAATATGAATTTATTTTATCATATCATGATTGTCGGGAATTATGAATTTAGCTATTCATAATAGTAAATAGATATACCTGTTCCGGTAGCTTTGATATTTCTGAGGTTTGTTGTTCCATAGCTTTTTCCATTGCGGTGTATATATTTAATTAACTGGGCTAAATATTTTTTGAACTGGAATGGAGAGAGTATTTTTGCTGAATGTAGGAAAGCTTGCCTTTGCAATGCTTCCTAAGTCTTTATTTATAGACTGAAAAGTGTATACATCCGTATTCAATTAAAAAGGCTAAAAAACTAAAATCTAAAAAGTCTTCACCTACTTCCTAACCTATTCAATGCTAACCACTAAAGACTAAAGTTTGAAAAGAAAAGTCTTTACATCATATTAAATTTTTAACTTTTACGTAAACTAAAATAAGTCTTCTGCCATATCTGCAAATAAGTCTTCCGTCTATTTTGTCATATCTGCTATATCTCCATTATTGCTCTGTCCTTATCTTTCCAGCTGTCGTCTTTATCTTCTTTTATTCTAACTGCACTGCTGGGACGTCATTATCTCCTCCGTTACATTTTGAACATCTGTGATCTGGGTATTTGTGTCCAATAGTTTTGCAATATCTGGTCAATAATTCTTCTGAAATAAATTTTTCTTTAATAGCTCTGGCGATAGGTTCTGTCTCTGGTTTAAGCAACGTCATAATCCATTGCCTAATTGTTTCCATATCTGTTTCTCGTAGTTCCTTTGAATTTGAATATATCAATACATGGTTTCTTGAGTAATAACTCCATATAGGATTTTGATTACAATATGTATTTGCTAGTTCTTGTAAAATCGTAGATAGTCCGATAACTCTTTTATTCGCATAAAATTTTGGTATCTCGATTCTGGGTATCTCTGGTTGTGTACCAATATCTTGCGGTATGATCATATCTCTTGTCATTCCTATTTTTACAACTTGTATAGGTTTCTTAACTTCGTCAAATAATATCTCTGCCGGTGCCGTGTAGATCTTTATAAAAAATAAAGTACCTTTGGTTATTCTTTTAAATATGGTAAATGCATCATATATCTCGGGTATAGTAGATATCTCAGTTCCGTCTGTGGTATATACGGTACTAAGTAATCCATATTCGTAGCAAGTTTTTACTAAGCTGGGTCTAGTTTTGGGTAAGGCGATTAGCTTGTTGTATCCGGTTAATTTCTGGGTTATGTAGTTCGTATCTGGTTCTTGGATATTTGTAGCTTTTGGGTTGCTATTTAAGAAAGTTTGTACGTTGTAGATATTTTCTATATATGTACGGGCTGTGTAGTTATATGTCTTTTTGTCTTGATTTAGGCTTTCTCGATATGTGGTAACTTGTGGGGGTGTAAACATAGGGTCTTTTGGTATATTTGGTGTATATGGCTTGTCAAATAGCTTATTTAAGTTCATATTTTTTCTAACTCCTTTGCTTGTACCTGCAGAAGTAGATTGATAAGCGTTATGGGTTTTATGGAGTGTCCCAACATCTCCTTCTAGCTCTGGAATTTTATTGTCTTCCGATCGACATAGCTCTGCACATTGCTGAGTTAGCTGATTCATAGCTATAGACTTCAGATTATCTTCACTAGTCTTTAGCTTTAGCTTTTCTATCTCAGTACCCATACTGTCTACTTTCAATGAAAGCATAGTCAGGGCGTTGAGTATCTTTTCATGTATATTTTCTTCTATCATTTCAGTTTGTGTAGCTTTGTCTTGATATGTAATCTGCAATAACATTTTTGTTAGTACTGATTACTTCTATTATAAATGTAAAATTTAATATATTTAAAACTAGTCTCCGAATCTCTTTTGTTGTAACTGAATTTTGTATTTTCTTTGTTAGCCACCAGCGTACCTGTGTATTATCTGTTCGCACAATAAATTTGTTATATACAATATATGGCTCAAATGCTAACAAACATTTATATAATGAACATAATTCTTTCCTATTTATTTCCCATTTTATTTCTGTCTCGTTAAACGTACCTGAGTAATATCTACAATGGTGTTCTATTTTTTCTGCTTCATATCTATATTTAAGTACTCCGCCGTAACTGTATTCACTGGCATCTGCTTCTACTATATATGTAAATTTTTTATTTTCATCCGGAAATTGTAATTTTGGTAAATCCTTGCAAAGTAATTTTATTTTTTGAACTTGTTTTTTATCTTCTTCATTATAATTATATTCTATATCCTTTTTTAATTTTTTCTGTAGGGGTTTTAGGTTTTCTGCTAATTTTGGAATATATTCTCTTACTTGGTTTACTAATCCTAAAAATGATTGTAATTTCTTTTTTGTATCTAATTCTTCTTTTGAATTTATTATTTTTTGTACTATATGTTGTTGCATTTTTACTCCACTTTTATCTATTTGTATTCCTAAAAATTCTATCTGGTTTTTCATAATTTCGGCTTTCTTTTCACTTAGACTTATTCCTGAATTTTCTATTATATCTGTAAATTGTTCTAATAATTTTATATGTTCTTCCTTAGTTTTTGTATATAATAATATATCATCTATGTATACTATGCAATTAGGTAATTGTTTAAAATAATTATCCATAAAATGTTGGTATCTACCTGGTGCATTTTTATATCCAAAGGGTAACACATTCCATTCGTAAAATCCTTGTGGTACCGTAAATGCGGTTAATTCTTTAGATTCTTCTTCTAACTTTAGATGGTAAAATCCTGATTTACAATCGAATTTACTAAAATAATTATATCCTTGGATTTGTCTTATTTTTAATATCTTATTTGGTATTGGATAATTATATGTTATAGTTTTTGCATTTAAATTTCTATAATCAATAACCATTCTACTTTTTCCTCTTTTTTGTTCACTATGTTTATTTACTATAAATGCTGGACTATTATGTTTACTATTACTTTTTTGTATATATTGTTTTTCTAATAATTCATCTATATGCATTTTAAATTCTTTTAAATCGTCAAAATTATATGTTAATGGTTTTTGGGTTATTATACTGTTTTTATCTATTAATTCAATTTTTATGGTAGTTTTATGTTTTTCCCATCCTTTTAATGGATCTTCGCTATATAATTGTTCTAATTTTTTCTTAACTATTTCTATCTTATTTATTGAAAATATAGTTATTTCTGTTTTATTTATCGAAAATACTACTAATTCTATCGTATCTTCAGCAGTTTTTATATTTTCTAACTTTTGTGTAATTTTTTCACTTCCTTTTATCCAGTCAGTTTTCTTTCTGATTTTATTACTAACTCTTTTTGCTCTTACTTTTTGTTTACATGGTGTTGTGAACCACCAATCGTTTCTAGTTATTATATGTGGGTAAAGTTTATCTAAAAATAGCATTCCTAAAAGTATATCTTTTGATGTTAGTTCATAATTATAAATTTCTTCTATTGTCAATATCTTATCCCATATTTGTGCTTTTACATTCCTAGCTTTATAAGTAATTAAGCTTCCTTCATTATTAAATCCTTTAACTATTATTGGTATTTTTAATTTATCCCATTTACTTTCTGGTAAGCAATTATATCTACATAAATTAGCTTCTGCTCCTGTATCTATCATAGGCGTATAATATCTACTATAATATCCTTCCACTACTATCTTCATTAATACATATATTTTCATTTTATGTTAAGGCTCTTCTTAAGAATAATCTTTCCCTATTATATGTTATAGCTAATTGTGTATGTTCTATGTTATATGGTTTTACTTGTTCTAACCATTTTATTCCTAATATTATATCTGCTTTTTGCATTTCTTCTTTTACCTCAAATTCTAACTTTATTTTTCTAATTCCTCCTATTATTATTTCTTTTTCTGCTATATCTTTATTATTTATTAAACTTCTCGGTAGATCTGGGCATATATCATTATCAGTTTTTATTTCTTCATTTTTTACTAGATATTTTGCTATATAATTTTCTTCTTGTCCTGTGTTTAATAGTATTAAATGTTCTTTTTCATTTATTTTTCCTGTTATGTAATATTGGTTTAAATTACTTATTGAATTTGTTTCATAACTTGTTCTTTTTGATGAGCTCGATGACTCTGGTTTTTCATTAGCTATTCTTTTCGTTGTACTTATTCTATCATTTACTATTTCTAAATTTTCTTCTATATCTATGTCTCTATAGCTATAATCATTATAATCTATTGTTTTTACAATTTGCTCAAATGGGCTATCTATTTGTATTTTATTAATCTTATTTTTCCCTGTTATTTTGTGTTTTGTTGTTAATACATATAAATTTTTACATCTCGCTGTAAATATTTTACTTCCTGGGGTTAATTCTATTCCTGATATCTTCCAATATAATACTAATGATTTATCTATATTTCTATCTGTTACTGCTACTGAATAATTTGCACTTATTATAAATTTAAATTTTTGGTATATTAAATTTCCTTTTACGGCAGTTATTATGCTTTTTTCTATAGGTTTTATAATTCTATCATCTGCTAAATATAATTCTATCGGTGTATCTATTCCTTCTCTAAAACATGCTTTTATTAATATCTCTGTACCTCCGAGGTGTACGTATTTTATTGGATCTCCTTTACTTTTTATATCATTTATTTCTTTATTAACTATCCTTTTTGTTACTAGTGGTATACTAGCTTTTCCTTTTGCATATCTACAGTCTATTACATGTTCTTTTTGACATACTACATAATATTCATCTTTTTTCCTACTAAATATATTTTTTATTGTTGGTATTTTAAATATTTTTTCTACACTTAAATCTAACTCTTTTCCTTTTATTGATTTATTTCGTTTATTAATTTTTGTTCTTTATCTATTTCTTCTTTTTCTTTTTGTCTCTGTTCATATAACTCTTTTAACATTTGTAATTCTTTTTCTAGTTCAGCAATTCTACTATTTTTAGTTTCTTCTATTTTTCGTATTTCTTCCGTAGATTGTTGTTTAATTTTTTCTATTTCCTTTTTTCTATCTATCTCTTCATTTTCTTTTTCTATTCTTACCATTGCTGTTAATTTATCTTCTAATTTTAATTCTTCTTTTTCTAACATTAAATATAAATGTTCTCCTATTTTCTTATACCTTCTTCCTAGATTAGAAAATACTATTTTTATTTTTGTACCTTCGTGATTTTCGTATATTTTTTCATCTATTATAAATTCTTCTTTATTCATTTTATTGTGAATAGTTCGTGTTGACATATATATTCTAAACTATCTATTTGAGATTCTAATTTTGATATTTCATCTTTTTGTATATTTATTGAATTTTTACTAACTCCGGCAAATATATTATAATGTAATCTTTCTTTTCTTATTTTTAATTCTTTACGTTTTTCAGAGATAAATTGTTTTAATTCTTTGTATTTTTGCTCTTTATTCATCTGAATTATATTTATAATATTTTGGTGGATATCTAAATCTAATTTTGTCATAATTAGGTGGTATATGTCTCATTCTTCTAGATTTTAAATGGATTATTAATTTTGCTTCAATACTAGATATTAATGTAATTAAATAGGCTAATTTTTGTGGATTTTCTTTTGTTTTATTTAAACTTATATATTCTGAATAATTACTAACTAACGATTCTTTAATTTTTCTAAAAGTTTCTTTATTTTTAAATGGTCTTCTCATAATTAATTTAATAAATAACTAAATCTAATCTTAACTAAATTTAAATCTAACTTAACTAATTTAAATCTAACTAAATCTAACTTAACTAATTCTTCTAACACGTATATACGTGTTAGAAGAATTAGTTAAGTTAGATTTAAATTTAGTTAAGATTAGATTTAGTTATTTATTAAATTAATTATGAGAAGACCATTTAAAAATAAAGAAACTTTTAGAAAAATTAAAGAATCGTTAGTTAGTAATTATTCAGAATATATAAGTTTAAATAAAACAAAAGAAAATCCACAAAAATTAGCCTATTTAATTACATTAATATCTAGTATTGAAGCAAAATTAATAATCCATTTAAAATCTAGAAGAATGAGACATATACCACCTAATTATGACAAAATTAGATTTAGATATCCACCAAAATATTATAAATATAATTCAGATGAATAAAGAGCAAAAATACAAAGAATTAAAACAATTTATCTCTGAAAAACGTAAAGAATTAAAAATAAGAAAAGAAAGATTACATTATAATATATTTGCCGGAGTTAGTAAAAATTCAATAAATATACAAAAAGATGAAATATCAAAATTAGAATCTCAAATAGATAGTTTAGAATATATATGTCAACACGAACTATTCACAATAAAATGAATAAAGAAGAATTTATAATAGATGAAAAAATATACGAAAATCACGAAGGTACAAAAATAAAAATAGTATTTTCTAATCTAGGAAGAAGGTATAAGAAAATAGGAGAACATTTATATTTAATGTTAGAAAAAGAAGAATTAAAATTAGAAGATAAATTAACAGCAATGGTAAGAATAGAAAAAGAAAATGAAGAGATAGATAGAAAAAAGGAAATAGAAAAAATTAAACAACAATCTACGGAAGAAATACGAAAAATAGAAGAAACTAAAAATAGTAGAATTGCTGAACTAGAAAAAGAATTACAAATGTTAAAAGAGTTATATGAACAGAGACAAAAAGAAAAAGAAGAAATAGATAAAGAACAAAAATTAATAAACGAAATAAATCAATTTAAGGAAAAATTAGAAATAAATAATATAGAAGTAGAAGAAACGGATAATTATGATTCAGAAGATAGTGAAACATATACGGAAATATTAACAAACATAAAAGATTTAGAAATTAACGAAAAACAAGAAAAAATTAATCAAGAAAACTTAGAAAATAATAGTACAGAAATAAATACTCTTGACAAAAAAGAAGATGAAAATCTAATGCCCAAAACAACAGAAATAAGAAAACCTATATATTACAAAAATAAATTTAAAAGATATAATGAATATGACAAATGGACACCAAAATAAATAGTTAATAAAAATTATAACTTTTTAGATCTAGACTGTGTAATAGATACAGAAAAAACAATACAATTATGGGTAGGATATATGACAAAACAATTATTAGATAATAATATAAACATAACAGATGCACCAGAATACATAGAAAAAACACTAATAGGATCAGTAAAATTATGGTTTACAAATTTAACAGAAAATAGTAAGAAAGTATTAAGAGCTAATAAACCTATGGAAGGAGCAGCATCAACTACAACAAAATTAACACCTATAGAATTATTGAAAAAATACGAAACAGCTATAAAAGATGAATTTGGTAGTATGACAACATTAGAAGAAGAACAAGATGAAGAAAAAGATACAAATAGGAATTTAATGATAAAATTAACAATATGTAATATGTGTTATATAGATGAATATACTTGCGCATTTAAAGAATATTATTATAAAGGAGCATATAATATAGAAGAAAGTAAAGAAATAAGAAAATTATATTTTAATAAATTACCCGAACCATTTAGTTCAAAAATAATAAGAAGTTGGGAAGAAGCAAAAATAGTAGATACATTAGGAGCTAGAATAAAATTTTTACAACAATGGTATAGAAAGTTATGTGAAAAATATAGAGAAGAATTAAAAATGGAAAAAACATTAATAAGAAATTTAGCATGTTGCAAAAATAAAATAGCACCTCAATTTGGATGCGAAGAAAGATATTATAAGAAAAGAAAAAGACATAAGAAATATAAGAAATATAAAAAATCAAAATATAAATATAAGAAACCAAGAAAAAGATATTATGTTAAAAATTATAAAAATAAAAGACCATATAGAAAGAAAAAATCTATAAAAGAATGTACATGTTATAATTGTGGAAAGTTAGGACATTTAGCTAGAGATTGTAAATTGCCTAAAAATCCAAAAAATAAACAAATATCCGAAATAAAAATAGAAAATACAGAATATATGCAAATAGATTATATAGATTATGAATTAGAAAGTGAAGATAGTATATATGAAATTTCAGAAAACAACACAGATACTGAAATAGATAGTGAGATAGATGAATCAAATGACTGAAGAAGATATAAAAATAATAACAAAGGAAGAATATTTAAATGACGAAGGAACAGAACAAAAGATAATATTTGACAGTAATATATTTGATGAAATAAAAGGAAAAGAGTTAGATTTAAGTGTAGAAAAAATATTTAAAATACCAACAATAAAAAATATATTTAGTAGGAAAAAAGATGAATATTATGTAGTATGTCAAAAAGAACATGTAATAGACTGTAGATATGCAAAAGGAAAAGCTAGTATACCACTAGTAACAAAAAGGATAGTTAATAAAGAAATAAATGATATAAAAAGTAAAGGAGATCCAATAAAATACGTACACCTCGGAGGTACAGAGATATTAATAAAAGCATGTTTTAGAGAAGGAATAGATACACCGATAGAATTATATTTAGCAGATGATAGAATTATAAAACCTATAGAAAAAAGCATAATAACTGCCGTAAAAGGAAATTTAATATACCAAAAATTTAAATTTATAATAAGTGCAAATTATTCAGTAGCAGTAACAGATAGAAATATAGATAAATCATTAGTATTATATTGGAAGATATCAGGAATAGAATTAACCCCAGGAAGTAAAATATTTACAGCGAGATGTAAAAATTTATATGTATTAACAACAAAACACAAAATAACAGGGAAAAATAAGATTAATAAAATACAAATAGATAGCCCATTTGAGCAAATTGTAAAAACAATAGATTATAATGATTATAGCTATAGAGACATAGATATAGAAGAAAATTTAGAAATAGTAAATGATAGAATAAGTACAACGAAAAGAATAGCTAATGAAAAACCAGAGTCATCGAGCTCATCAAAAAGAACAAGTTATGAAACAAATTCAATAAGTAATTTAAACCAATATTACATAACAGGAAAAATAAATGAAAAAGAACATTTAATACTATTAAACACAGGACAAGAAGAAAATTATATAGCAAAATATCTAGTAAAAAATGAAGAAATAAAAACTGATAATGATATATGCCCAGATCTACCGAGAAGTTTAATAAATAATAAAGATATAGCAGAAAAAGAAATAATAATAGGAGGAATTAGAAAAATAAAGTTAGAATTTGAGGTAAAAGAAGAAATGCAAAAAGCAGATATAATATTAGGAATAAAATGGTTAGAACAAGTAAAACCATATAACATAGAACATACACAATTAGCTATAACATATAATAGGGAAAGATTATTCTTAAGAAGAGCCTTAACATAAAATGAAAATATATGTATTAATGAAGATAGTAGTGGAAGGATATTATAGTAGATATTATACGCCTATGATAGATACAGGAGCAGAAGCTAATTTATGTAGATATAATTGCTTACCAGAAAGTAAATGGGATAAATTAAAAATACCAATAATAGTTAAAGGATTTAATAATGAAGGAAGCTTAATTACTTATAAAGCTAGGAATGTAAAAGCACAAATATGGGATAAGATATTGACAATAGAAGAAATTTATAATTATGAACTAACATCAAAAGATATACTTTTAGGAATGCTATTTTTAGATAAACTTTACCCACATATAATAACTAGAAACGATTGGTGGTTCACAACACCATGTAAACAAAAAGTAAGAGCAAAAAGAGTTAGTAATAAAATCAGAAAGAAAACTGACTGGATAAAAGGAAGTGAAAAAATTACACAAAAGTTAGAAAATATAAAAACTGCTGAAGATACGATAGAATTAGTAGTATTTTCGATAAATAAAACAGAAATAACTATATTTTCAATAAATAAGATAGAAATAGTTAAGAAAAAATTAGAACAATTATATAGCGAAGATCCATTAAAAGGATGGGAAAAACATAAAACTACCATAAAAATTGAATTAATAGATAAAAACAGTATAATAACCCAAAAACCATTAACATATAATTTTGACGATTTAAAAGAATTTAAAATGCATATAGATGAATTATTAGAAAAACAATATATACAAAAAAGTAATAGTAAACATAATAGTCCAGCATTTATAGTAAATAAACATAGTGAACAAAAAAGAGGAAAAAGTAGAATGGTTATTGATTATAGAAATTTAAATGCAAAAACTATAACATATAATTATCCAATACCAAATAAGATATTAAAAATAAGACAAATCCAAGGATATAATTATTTTAGTAAATTCGATTGTAAATCAGGATTTTACCATCTAAAGTTAGAAGAAGAATCTAAAGAATTAACCGCATTTACGGTACCACAAGGATTTTACGAATGGAATGTGTTACCCTTTGGATATAAAAATGCACCAGGTAGATACCAACATTTTATGGATAATTATTTTAAACAATTACCTAATTGCATAGTATACATAGATGATATATTATTATATACAAAAACTAAGGAAGAACATATAAAATTATTAGAACAATTTACAGATATAATAGAAAATTCAGGAATAAGTCTAAGTGAAAAGAAAGCCGAAATTATGAAAAACCAGATAGAATTTTTAGGAATACAAATAGATAAAAGTGGAGTAAAAATGCAACAACATATAGTACAAAAAATAATAAATTCAAAAGAAGAATTAGATACAAAAAAGAAATTACAATCATTTTTAGGATTAGTAAACCAAGTAAGAGAATATATTCCAAAATTAGCAGAAAACCTAAAACCCCTACAGAAAAAATTAAAAAAGGATATAGAATATAATTATAATGAAGAAGATAAAAAACAAGTTCAAAAAATAAAATTACTTTGCAAGGATTTACCAAAATTACAATTTCCGGATGAAAATAAAAAATTTACATATATAGTAGAAGCAGATGCCAGTGAATACAGTTACGGCGGAGTACTTAAATATAGATATGAAGCAGAAAAAATAGAACACCATTGTAGATATTACTCAGGTACGTTTAACGAGACAGAAATAAAATGGGAAATAAATAGGAAAGAATTATGTTCATTATATAAATGTTTGTTAGCATTTGAGCCATATATTGTATATAACAAATTTATTGTGCGAACAGATAATACACAGGTACGCTGGTGGCTAACAAAGAAAATACAAAATTCAGTTACAACAAAAGAGATTCGGAGACTAGTTTTAAATATATTAAATTTTACATTTATAATAGAAGTAATCAGTACTAACAAAAATGTTATTGCAGATTACATATCAAGACAAAGCTACACAAACTGAAATGATAGAAGAAAATATACATGAAAAGATACTCAACGCCCTGACTATGCTTTCATTGAAAGTAGACAGTATGGGTACTGAGATAGAAAAGCTAAAGCTAAAGACTAGTGAAGATAATCTGAAGTCTATAGCTATGAATCAGCTAACTCAGCAATGTGCAGAGCTATGTCGATCGGAAGACAATAAAATTCCAGAGCTAGAAGGAGATGTTGGGACACTCCATAAAACCCATAACGCTTATCAATCTACTTCTGCAGGTACAAGCAAAGGAGTTAGAAAAAATATGAACTTAAATAAGCTATTTGACAAGCCATATACACCAAATATACCAAAAGACCCTATGTTTACACCCCCACAAGTTACCACATATCGAGAAAGCCTAAATCAAGACAAAAAGACATATAACTACACAGCCCGTACATATATAGAAAATATCTACAACGTACAAACTTTCTTAAATAGCAACCCAAAAGCTACAAATATCCAAGAACCAGATACGAACTACATAACCCAGAAATTAACCGGATACAACAAGCTAATCGCCTTACCCAAAACTAGACCCAGCTTAGTAAAAACTTGCTACGAATATGGATTACTTAGTACCGTATATACCACAGACGGAACTGAGATATCTACTATACCCGAGATATATGATGCATTTACCATATTTAAAAGAATAACCAAAGGTACTTTATTTTTTATAAAGATCTACACGGCACCGGCAGAGATATTATTTGACGAAGTTAAGAAACCTATACAAGTTGTAAAAATAGGAATGACAAGAGATATGATCATACCGCAAGATATTGGTACACAACCAGAGATACCCAGAATCGAGATACCAAAATTTTATGCGAATAAAAGAGTTATCGGACTATCTACGATTTTACAAGAACTAGCAAATACATATTGTAATCAAAATCCTATATGGAGTTATTACTCAAGAAACCATGTATTGATATATTCAAATTCAAAGGAACTACGAGAAACAGATATGGAAACAATTAGGCAATGGATTATGACGTTGCTTAAACCAGAGACAGAACCTATCGCCAGAGCTATTAAAGAAAAATTTATTTCAGAAGAATTATTGACCAGATATTGCAAAACTATTGGACACAAATACCCAGATCACAGATGTTCAAAATGTAACGGAGGAGATAATGACGTCCCAGCAGTGCAGTTAGAATAAAAGAAGATAAAGACGACAGCTGGAAAGATAAGGACAGAGCAATAATGGAGATATAGCAGATATGACAAAATAGACGGAAGACTTATTTGCAGATATGGCAGAAGACTTATTTTAGTTTACGTAAAAGTTAAAAATTTAATATGATGTAAAGACTTTTCTTTTCAAACTTTAGTCTTTAGTGGTTAGCATTGAATAGGTTAGGAAGTAGGTGAAGACTTTTTAGATTTTAGTTTTTTAGCCTTTTTAATTGAATACGGATGTATACACTTTTCAGTCTATAAATAAAGACTTAGGAAGCATTGCAAAGGCAAGCTTTCCTACATTCAGCAAAAATACTCTCTCCATTCCAGTTCAAAAAATATTTAGCCCAGTTAATTAAATATATACACCGCAATGGAAAAAGCTATGGAACAACAAACCTCAGAAATATCAAAGCTACCGGAACAGGTATATCTATTTACTATTATGAATAGCTAAATTCATAATTCCCGACAATCATGATATGATAAAATAAATTCATATTAGTTACTTTATAGTAGAATTATTCGAAAAATAATATGTTAAGAAGTTTACTAGCAAAGTGGAAACGGAGAAAAATCCCAAGGAACTATGCCATCCTAAAGGTGAAACCAATGAGGCAAGAAGCCGTGGCGGGGAGTAACCAAAGTCGAGGCGCTGTTTAAGGGAGAATATCCGAATTACCATGCTAGTAGTGACCGAAGAACATGTTATTTAAGAATAATCTAGTATATAGTAATCTGAGATGACTATATTTTATTATGTATATGGTTGCAGGGAATACTTTGAAAAAGCAATTTTATGATAATGAATGATAATATATCTGATGTCATGGTAGATAAATTTAAGATACTTGTTTTGTATGCACTTAGAGATATAGATGTTGCAGATATAAGAAAAGTTATATTAGAAAAAGCATATGGAAAAAATTATACGGATAGAATAAATTATATACCACACATACCTAACTACTCTTATAAATATTTATTATGTTAAAATTACGTAGGACTTTTAAAGATACGCAAAAAATACAATTACTAGAAAAACAGATAAAAATAAATATAGACAAATACATGGAAAATAAAAAATATATAAAATCTCTTAATAAAAATATGCAAAAACTACTAAGCCTAAAACAAATAGCTATAAAATATAAATCTTAAAAAATAGCCCATTTAGACTACCTTAGAATTTTAGTCTTATATATACTTAAAGATATAGAAATAATAGATATTAAGAAAATGATATTAGAAGAAGTAATAAACTATGAAATAAACTATGAAATAGAAATGATAAATGCCACAGCACAAATATACGAAGATATTTACCCAGAAGGATATTATTCAGACCAAGATTGTGGATGCTAGAATATATTAGAAAAACTAGAGAAAACCAAGATAATTTAAATAACGAAATTAATTACAGAAACCAAATTAGAAAAATAATGGAAGATCTAAAAGAAAAGTTAATATGGATAGAAAAAACCTTAGAAAATTTAGAAAAAAGTACATGTAGCAGTTTATATAATATAAAAAACTCACTACGAGAAGAACAACACAAAATAATAAATGACATAGAAAATCTAGAATTAGATATACACTACAGTTCAGAAAGAATAAGTTATTACACAAAAATTTGTAACTCAGCAGTTACTACAGGATAAAATAAATTACTGTGGCATGCCTGTTTGTTTTGGTTGGAAGGAGTTTGCCATAGTTACCTAACTAAAATGTTATCCTCCTTCTCCTTCTCAAGTTATACCTACTCTGACTAAAAAAAAAATACCCCGCATACCCAAAAAAGGCAAAGAAAAGTCGGGTGATCGTGATGACCTGGTGTTGATTGTTGGTCCAAGCTTTAAAAATAAAAATTTGATAGAAGCATTGAAAGGTAAAGGTCTCTCAAATAAGCACAAGCAATCATTGTGCTTGATTTGGTTTGTACATAATATTCTTTGGACGAGAGACATTAACAACTACATAAGCATTGTTTTAATAAAGCTCTTCGAGGATCTTGAGCCATAATAGCTATCCTTTGGGTTAGGAAAGCTTTAAAATGACTGTCCAATATTTGTTGACTCCGTTAATGCCAAAGACAGTCAACTTATATGGCTTTTCATAGGCCTTCATGGTAAATATTTCTTTTATCATGATATGATTCATCCCTTTTTATTCAATAATTCTTTTGATTTATTGGCGTTATGTTATAGGCTTGGGCATTTGAAGCCATTTCTTATTTGAGACAATAAGTGAACTACCAGGATGAAGTTTCATATCCAAGAATCCTAAGATGGTTGTCAGACAAATCGATAGGAATGTAAAATTTCTTGATCTTTTCAACCCCCCCACCAAGGAAGCAGTAAGTTCAATTCTAATCAAGTTTGTATTTTAATTAATGATTATTTTAAATGATTTCATCATCATTCTAATATATGTACCGATTTATTTTAGATTGTCCATCCGTGGCTTGTTTCGACCAATCGAGAGTTGAAGATGCCATTTTTTCTTACTTTACGATCTGTGCAAACTTTACCGGACCCTAAGGTCGTTGATGAAATAAAAATGGAATTATTTAGAGTAACAACCATTACAAGAAAAACAATTTTGAAGGGTGTGCTTGTTGCTGTTAACAATGGTAGTCGTAGTGGTGGTGGTAGTAGTGCTGCTGTTGGTGCTAATGATGCTCCTCTTATCATTTTTGAAAAAACAAGCCATTATGATTATGATCATACTGGTTGTACAAATCACATCTAGCAAATGTTTTGCATGCAAATGTCAAGACTGCAAGGTGAAACACGATGGAGTGATTAATAATATTAATGCACTAACTGCTTCTGTAAAGAAAATGACATCTAAGAGGGCTGTCATACCATCAAAGAGAATTTTATATCCATACACTTCACTAGAGATCAAGGCGGCTAAGAGGATAAGGAAATATACTTCCAAGGCATCATCGAGAATCAAAAAAGCAAAATTGCAACGCCTCTGTCTTTGTCTTGCACCGATGTTCAGTGTGCAAGAGCCACAGGAGAGCAGTATGAGCCGAAGAAGGTGAATTTACATCACCTATTCCAAAAAAAAAATAGGCACATATCTGTTTCAACAGATGATGCATCTTCTAAAAATTATCAAATAGATATATACATTTATTGTAACTGCTGTCTAACCTGTTCTATCAGATACATTATCTATTGTAATAGATGAGTCTTATGTTTCAACAGATGGTCATCTGTTTGAAATTATCATACTGCTCTAATTTACCTATTTGAATTCGTCCCAATAGATGATCCATCTGTTGCAACATAAGGCTCTTCTATTGTAACAGATAGACAATCTGTTGTATATCTGTAATTAGCATTGACAATTCTGGCTTTCCAGGTGGATGTCATAGTAGAAGCCACTGCTAAAGAGTATAATATCACAGTTGATAATCCATCAACTGCTTCCAAAGAAGAAGAAAAAGTAGAGCCTGTTAGTTCGGGAGAACAAAAGAATTACCCATTTGAAGGGTTCAACATCTCAGACGAGGCTCCAAAAAAACTAACACAGTTGATCAATGACTATTCAGAATGGATTGTCGATGGGCTGTTAAAGCATCATGCCAGTAGGTACATCAATCAATTTTTAAAGATATTGGTTTATACTATTCTTGTTGTAAGAACGTGACATTAACACATATAAATCATCATGTATAAAATAAAATGACGAACGGGACAAAGTGAACGAATTGAGTCTTGATTTTGATATGTTTGACTTTGTTGTTGCATATCCCGAAATCAAGAATTGGTTCTATTTGATGTCACAGCCCCAAACTTGCTGGAATGATGAGGTCTAAATGATATACATGTTACTATTAATTAATACTTTATTTAATTGCATCTGTGTATTAATTTTTCATCACATAATCCAAAATGTTTGATAATACGTGCAGCACATTGATGTCATTTCTTACTACCTTCGAAAGAAGGCCAAGTGAAAACACAAGAACAATACAGATATACGACAAGTAATTATTTATGCAAAGTTTACATCAATAATGCCTACGATAGGTATTGTCAACAACAGCCAAAAGTTTTCCGAAATGAGGAACGCTTAATCAACATCATCAAAGGTTTTAGCATTTCGTCTGACTTACCTTGGAATTTGATCGATGAAGTGTATATCCCAATCAATTGTGGTGATGAATTCCATTGGGTGTTGGTTGTCGTCGTTCTAAAGAGAGACACATCCGAGTTTATGACTCAATGTCGTGAAGGAGACGTTGCGAGCCTTCGTCTGAGATATAAAATCTGGCCAAAATATTGCCTACTTACCTTAATATGAGTGACATTTTGGACCAAAAGGTTCGTACTGATTAGTCGACGATTGAAGCATACCGAGATAAAATGGGTAATCCATTTGATGTACAATATGTTGAAGGAATTACTCAACAAACCATTGGTATCCTGTAAGTATAAGTGTCATGATTTAGTTTCATTGCATAAATTTCACAACGCTTGCATGAACTGCAAGATATGGATTATCTATTTTTTAAAACACAGGAATTGCGGTCCTTTTGTTGTCGCTTACGTCGAGTATTTGAGCGATGGATTAAAAGTACCAAAAGATGGACGTGATACTGGATTACTCCACAAAAAATATGCTGCTCTTTTATGGAAATACAGAGAAGGGAAAGCTCAGGAGCCATACGCAAGCGACCTTAAAGACCACGACGGCCAAAGCCAAATTCCATAACACCGGATGAAGAACAACTTGCCCATATTGATTAGATCTTTATAGATTGAGTCCGTCAATGTAATAACCTATCCTCCTTGGTTTAACTTGTTGATTTATTTTTAGAGTAGATCATTTGTACCCATAATAATTTTTTTTACATTTTATTTATTTATTGAGTTATTTCATATAATTTCCTAAGGATTTGACTTGTTTTATGCTTTCTATGAATATAATTTAATCCTTAGTTTTGAACTTGTTAATTAAAATGGATACTAGATTCAAATATCATAACATATAATACATCTTCAAATAGATTTAGACATATGCTGCAACATAAGATACAACACGTAGATCATCTGCTGAAAATTATATTATAGGTCTTCCTACTTTCTTGATTTTTTCCAATAGATTACCTATCAGTTGCAGTAGATAGATTATATATGGCTGATAACTCTCAAACTACAGCTCTCGTAAGAGTGTAAGCGGTCGCTGTCAAATATAGAACCCAACTGGGTTGGGTGTCGAATCCCACAGGGAATAGCTGGTCACTAAGTAAGCAAAGATTAGTAGACTTTTGGTGAAAGTCTCGTAAAAGGGGGGATTTTGTAGCGTGCAATAGTGTAATAAAATAACAAAGTAAAAACGGAAAATAGTAAAGTAAAAAGAAAGAATGTTTAGTAAGATGTTAACCAATGAGAATTGAGAGTTGGGGTTATGTCCACCTTATGAGTTATACGTCTCTATTGGCTATGAGTTATGCGGAATTCAGACATGCATGTGCTTATAGAGAATTGTATTCTATGGTAAATCCAAGCGTCTTTCGACCTAACAAGGACTATTTCACTTTAACTCTTTCGAGCTTAAAGCGTATCTAACGGTACAAATTCTCCAAGAGGTTAATCCAGTTACGACATTAACTTTTTAACAGGGGTTGGTGCCCTATTACCTTGACATTATCTATTTTCCAGACATATAACTTTTCTTTCGAACAAGTTAATGCTATACTGGCGTATTCTATGCGTTTGCAACCACAAGAATTTGCATTAAGATGAAGAGAATAATGATATAAGCAGCATACGTGTCGCGAATTCACAAACTCATAGCAATAGATAGTATCTCATACGGCTTCCATAACCCCAACAGAGAAGTTTAGCTACTCATGAGTGCGATGGAAATCATAATAGACATTATCATTATACCACAATAAGGATCTCACGTGTAGTATGGTGTGGTATGGCTTTAGGCGTGAATTCTTTTTAGAATAGCTTTTCTCTCGTTGTGGAAATTAAGAATTGAATAGATGAAGAGAAAGTAAATAAGAATTAATTGAAAGCAAATTGTTTAGAGTTGTAGAGGGATGAATTAGAATGTGAATGATGAGAATAAGGATGTCTAAAAACTGCAGTAAAATAGGGTATTTATAATACCCATATCCTATTCCTATAAGGCTACTGCGTACTTATCCTAATCCTAATAGATTACTGCATCATCATCCTAATCCTTATAGGTTACTGCTGATCCCCAAAGTCTTGAAAAATACTGTTTTTGCCCGGGACAGGTTTCCCATGCGTCACTTTTGGTCCTAGGCATCCAAGCTCTCCTTCCCTTCTTTCGTGAAGCTTCCTTTGGCGTCAAGTGATCCATAAAATGCTGAAATCTGCATCATTTATACCTGAAAACTTGCTAATCACATTTGTTAGCTCACTTATAGGAGAAAGGACTAAAAGTGCATGAGTTATATATTTTGTCCTCAAAACTTAGCTAAAATATGGGTAAATTAAAGCACTTTAGGCGTGTAAATATGCCTATCATCAACACCCCACACTTAAAGCTTTGTTCGTCCTCGAACAAAATATCATGTCCATATAAACTTCTACTTAGGGTTTCACAGTAACAACACAAAATATTCATCAAGACAGGCATGACACTTATTACAAAGAGTAGTTTTCTGATCACTTCTTGAAACAATTCAACCTCTAATATAGACTCGTGATGATGGTTAATTCGTATTCAAAATTTAAGGCACAAAGATTCATATACGACTACCCAAAACTCATCAACCATGTGTCTCACAAAATATAACCCATAATAACTCACAAGTATTGTATATATTTCGAACATGGGTATAAGATTATCCTTGCTCTCACTCTCACAAAGAATTCATATGTTGCAACTGATGACCATAGACTTGCCCTTAGTGTAATGCTCCACTAAATATCAGAATGTTAAGCTTAGGATCAAATAGGTCTTTACAGGTTGTAATGTAGGCTAAGGGACGGGTAGGACTATTTTGGCCAGAAATAGTGACTATGTTCCTAAGCGCTTTAATACATCACATTATGCCATTTATGCTTTCTTTCAAACAACCTTTCTATTTTCTTTTAATCTACCACCCTTTCTCACCTCTTTTGTTTTTCAATTTTGAACAGAATTAACTTGTTATTTTTCTTTTCCTTTTTCTTTTCATAACACACCTCTTATGATAACAATTATTTTTCATAACAAATTCAAGCACCAATACAATCTAAGGCTTCACACTCACTCAATTTCCTCTTATTTTGTCACATGACTTTACAATTTAAAGCACTTAGGAATTTGGAACAAATTATGGTCTTAAAAAAAATGGATTAGGCTTACATATGAGGCTGTCAAAGAAAATAGGCTAAAGGCTCAAAGGGGGTTATCTAGGATGATGTCCATGGGTAGATAAAACGAAGGTAAACAATCACAGGTTGCCAAAGAAATGCCTAAATCATCTCCTAAACTCACACTCTTTATTTCGCTTTACATACATACCAGGCAAGTTCTAGCATCAGCCACAAACATAGAATATACTATCATCTCACACACACAAGGCACATGGTTGAATTTATTGGCAGCAGTATAGACTCTTGACCGAACGTATGAAGGAATTAAACCACACAATTATCACACAGTGAGTCACACTTAGAGCCTAAACGTCTCAATAGTAATGATTTTATCACAGACTCTTGTCATAATACCATGCCGCCTATCAGAATAATTTCATGCCGAATTTTAAAAAAAAAATTTAGAGCTACTAAAAAAAACAAAACAAACAAACAAAAATAAATGCAAATGCAGATAAAGAAGTATAGCATGCAAATACCAGCACCCCACACTTAAACGGGACACACTGCCCTTAGTGGAAAATAAATAAGAAGAACCTGGTTAGTCAGACTCCTCCTCTATGTCTGGGGTCATACCCCCTTCGTTGGAATTATCATCAGAGTCTTCGCCATCAGAGTTCTTCTCTACGTCGGAGTCTGGCATTCGACGATCATCATCGGTTGGCACATCGTCATCAAGAGGTTCCTCAAAGTACACACCTACTCCACACATTTGCCTTGCATGCTCATTCATTGGGTAGTCATAGTCCAGCTGTTGGAGCTCTGCAGCAGTTGGAACACGACCTCCGCTCATCATGGTAAACTGAGTCATGCCATAAAGATGGAGAAAAAAACTCTCATCCCGAGCATGCCTTTCCGCAGTGGTAAGGTTGACGCCATGCGTGGTTTCAGCATCTTTAACCTTTGTGAGGTCAACCTTCTTCGGGTTGTGTGGGAGTTTATGATCAGCAGGTTCCTCTTCGATGTCGTCCTTCCTCAATATTGCAGTCAACAGATTACCAAAGCTGAAGTGGGACCTCTTGTGTAGCCTAGATTTACGTATTGTAGATCGAATAATTGCTCTAATATTGATAGGGACATTCTTCATCAATGCGTACAGCAAGAACACTCTATCTCATGTTATCTTTGTGTACTGGGTCCCTGGAATCAAGCAAGAGTTGACTATTCGCAGCCATATCCTATCTTCCTTATTCAAAGGAGCATAGGGGAAGGTGTTGTGCCGATCGGTGTCCTTGTGTCTACTCCATCTTGCCATGGATCGTGGTCCGCATAATGTGTATCTAATAGCCCTGTATGGAGGTCTGTTATACAGCTCCTTGAATGGTGATGGGTCAACAGATGGCAAACCTAAAAAGGAGTTGAAGAACTCCGCATTTAGTTGCAAAACTTGGCCCCGAATCTTTACTTCATTCCCTGTAGTTTTTGGTGACCAGTTGGCGTATAATTCTCGTGTTAAATCGAGATTGCACTCTCCCATATCTCGGAATATGAAATCAAGATGTAACGCCATTATCTTGGCCAACATACGAGGTTCTTTCTTTGCTAGGCTCTCCTTGTTTTATCAACTCCACAGGAACATATTTTTTCTCTTTATTGTTCCTATACCACTCCTTTCCTTCCTCCTCGAGGACCCATTTAATTCCAAACATGCGGCGAGGTATTTGCAGCGAGGAGGATTCTCCTTGCTCTTTTCATCCCCTTTTTTTGCCTTTTTGTGAAGTGGTTGCTTTTTCTTTCCCTTGTCATGGTTTTCGTGCCATCGTACCTGAGATTAAAATAATAGTCATGTTAGCTTCATCTCGGTGGATACAATCAATAAACATGCAGTAGTGGCACCACCCCACACTTATTTTGTTGGTACAAACTAGTGAAGTGAAAGTTATCGATTATTCAAACTTCATCGATATACGTTTTAGGTGCTATATTCCAACAATATAATCAGTGCAGTCATACTTCATGAAATCTTGGCAATACTTTCATGTTTGATATATCTTAAGACTACTCCATATAGATTGAATCAAGTTTAGGAATAATCACAATTTAGTATGTTTGTAGTCAACCATGGTTTTCACCTTTATACACAAGTTATTCCAACATGTAAGATTTCTATTGACAAGATTATGCAATGTTCTTGACCATGTCAATTTCGCAAAAGTATGACAGTGCATCAAAATTAAATACAAGTTGGAAACAAGTCAAGATCATTCTTACGTATTCTTTCCCTCACGTAGTTGTATCCCCACAAATTAATCACATTCAACTCACCAATACTACTTCAAGATGTAACAATTCTTAATAGGCGTAGTAGTGTAGTACTTACGGAACATAAAAGGAGAACAAAGAAGTACTTACTTGGTTGATGGCCTTGGAAGATGTTCTTGTAAAGTTAAAAGAGCAAAAGGAAAATTTTTGAGAGGATTTGGAGAGGTAGGCGGCGCTTAGGTTGGATTTGCAATGTGTTTTTGGTTTAAGACTAAGTTTCTTATTTATAGGGCAAGCTTGGGTCGGGTTTTGACCCATTTAGAATCGGATTTGGAGACCAAAAGTGACCATAGGCGGCGCCTATGTCATGGCATATGAGATTCAGAGACAAAAGGCTTTGGCATAGGCGGCGCCTATGCGATGGCATTCTTAGGCATAGGCGGCTCCTATGCTATGGCACTCTAGAATCCGAGAGCTTATGCCATAGCATAGGCCTTGCTTTGTTCGTGGCCTAGTTTTACATAGGCCTTGTCTTGTTTGTTGCCTATATTTTCATAAGCGATGCCTCACCCATAGCCTTTTGCTTCTTCATTCTTAACTTACCACCTTTAACATACACAACTTCCAAATCATAATTTGAAACCAATCTCCTCCTTTACTTCTCTTGTACCTACATTCACTCAAAAACAACAAAAACGATTAGAACGATGGGTTGTCTCCCATCTAGCGCCTTAGTTTTGGTCGTGGCTTGACTCTTCTTTTTGGATTTTTATATATCAAAAGTAAACACTTAGTAGAATGAAATAAAAAAATGAAAAACGATGGGTTCCCTCCCATCTAGCGCTTGATTTATTGTCGCGGTGCGACATAGTTACCTCGAGTACTTAGACTTCGTCGAGATAAATAGTGGCCATATAGTTTATCGAGTCAAGATGACCGATATAGGGTTTTACTCGTTGACCATTCACCTTGAAGACAACACCATTACTGTCTTCTAGCTCAACTACTCCAGACGAGTAGACTTGGCTAATCTTGTATGGACCAGACCATTTGGACCTTAACTTACCTGGGAATAGCTTCAGTCGGGAATTGAAAAGAAGTACCATGTCGCCTTTTTGGAAGTTTCGTTGAACAATCCGCTGATCATGATACTTTTTCATCCGCTCCTTGTAGAAGTCTGATCTTTCATAGGCATGTAGACGGAATTCATCCATCTCATTCAGCTACTCCAATCTCAGATTCATAGCATCATCCCAATTCAGATTTAGTTGCTTCAGCGCCCACAATGCTTTATACTCGAGTTTGATGGGTAAGTGACAAGCCTTCCCATAAACTAGTTGGTAAGGGGACATGCCAATTTCCGTTTTGAATGCAGTCCTATAAGCCCATAGCGCATCGTCCAGCTTTCGAGACCAATCTTTCCTATTAGCATTTACAGTTTTAGCGAGGATTTGCTTGATCTCTCGATTGGAAACCTCTACCTGTCCACTACTTTGAGGGTGATAAGGTGTGGCTACCTTATGTTGCTTGACACCATATTTTGCCAACACGGATTTGAACAGCTTGTTGCAAAAGTGAGATCCTCTATCGCTTATGATAGTCCGTGGTATTCCAAAGCGAGAGAAGATATTTCTCTTTAAGAATGCTACAACACGCTTTCCCTCATTGTCGGCTAACGCTACTGCTTCGACCCATTTTGAAACATAATCTACAGCAACTAGGATGTATTTCATTCCAAACGAATTTACGAATGGACCCATGAAATCAATCCCCATACATCAAAGAGCTCGATTTCAAGAATTTTTGACATGGGCATTTCATGATGCTTCGAAATTGTGCCTTGTCTCTGGCATTGGTCACATCTTCTCACAAAGTCATAGGCATCTTTAAATATCGAGGGCCAATAATATCCACTTTGCAATACCTTCCTTTTCTGCCTGATTACCTGCGTGATGTCCCCCAACTTGGAAAGTGTGACATGCTTCTAATATATTAGGCACCTCTACATGGGATATGCATCGCCTGATAACACCATCCGCGCATCGTCGAAACAAATATGGCTCATCCCAAAAGTAATGTTTTACATCATGCATGAACTTCCTCTTTTGATGAAAGGATAGATTTGCAGGTATCACATTACTCACCACAAAATTTGCAAAGTCTTCATACCATGGTAACTCTTCTATTATTGTGGCTAAGATCTCTTCGTCAGGGAATGTATCATCAATCTCGAGATCAGGCTGTGCTATATGCTCGTTCTCGAGTCTAGATAGATGATCAGCCACTTGGTTCTCGCAACCTCTTCTATATTTTACCTCGAAATCAAATTCTTGCAGCAATAATACCCATCGAATTAGCCTTGGTTTGGCATCTTTCTTTGTCATTAAATATCTCAGGGCTGCATGGTCTGTGTGAAATACCACTTTGGTTCCCAACAAATATGCACGGAACTTCTCAAAAGCATACACAACCGCTAGCATCTCTTGTTCTGTGACAGTATAATTCTTTTGGGCTTCGTTTAGGACCTTGCTCGCATAGTAGATTGGATAGAATAACTTCTCCCTTCTCTGGCCAGGTACAGCACCCAAAGCTACCCCACTAGCGTCACATATGACTTCAAACGGTAGAGACCAATATGGTGCTACCGTGATAGGAGCTTCAATTAGCTTCCCTTTGAGGCAGTCGAATGCCTTCAAACAATCTTCATTGAAGTCAAACTTTGCATCTTTCTCCAAAAGTTTGCATAATGGACTAGCGATTTTGGAGAAGTCTTTGATGAACCGCCGATAGAAATCTGCGTGCCCGAGGAAACTACGAACTCCCTTCACGGAAATTGGAGGTGGTAGCTTCTCGATAACTTCAATTTTAGCTCGATCAACCTCAATTCCTCTTTCAAAGATTTTATGCCTAAGAACAATACCTTCTTTAACCATAAAGTGGCACTTCTCCCAGTTCAGCACTAGGTTGAATTTAACACATCTTTGCAACGCCATACTGAGGTTTGCCAAGCAAGATTCAAATGACTCACCCACAACTGAAAAATCGTCCATGAATACTTCCAACGTATCTTCAACCATATCAGAAAAAATGGACATCATACAACGCTGAAAGGTGGCTGGTGCGTTACATAGTCCGAATGGCATACGTTTAAAGGCAAACGTACCATATAGGCATGTGAACGTTGTTTTCTCTTGGTCTTCGAGAGCAATACAAATCTGATTATAGCGGAAATAACCATCTAAGAAGCAAAACCATCCTCTCCCTGCTAATCGATCAAGCATTTGGTCCATAAATGGCATTGGAAAGTGATCTTTAAGTGTCCACGAATTCAGCTTTCGGTAATCCATGCATACTCTCTATACTGTAATGGGTCTGAGTGGAATAAGCTCATTCTTTTCATTCGTAACTACCGTCATGCCTCCTTTCTTGGGAACACATTGTACCGGGCTTACCCATTTACTGTCAGAGATAGGATACACAACCCCTGCATCTAACCACTTAATAATTTATTTCTTCACTACTTCTTGCATAGGTGGATTGAGACGCCTTTGATGCTCAATAGTTGGTGTGCAATTTTCTTCAAGCTGAATCTTGTGTGTACAAATCCCAGGTGGAATACCAATAATGTCTGCGATGGTCCAACCAATGGCTCTTATATACTTCCGTAGAATAGTGATGAGAGCTGCAACTTGTTGCTCACCCAAGTCTGCTGCCACAATGACTGGGAGTGTCTTTCCGCTTCCTAAGAATGTGTACTTTAGATGACTAGGCAGCTCCTTCAATTCTAACGTGGGTGGCTCTTCAATAGATGGTTTAGCTGGTGGTGTAGGTCGGTTTTTGAGATTAAGGTCCAGCTTTTTGGGAGCATGAGGATATAACCCTAACCCTGTTAGAGCACCAATTGTTTCTTCATAATTTTCAGCTTCCTTAGGCTCAACATTCATAAGTACAACCGCCAATGGGTCATCAATCAGCTACTCCTCTTCAAGTAATTCATTCACATCATCGAAATAAACATCAGCTACCGAGAATACGTTCAGATCTTTGGGTTGCTTCATTGATTTACACACATCAAAGCAAACTACTTCGTCATTTATTCGGAATAAAAGCTCATTAGCTCTCAAGTCGATAAGCACACTTTCTGTTGAAAGGAAAGGGCGCCCCAAGATTATGGGAACTTTTGAGTCTGCCTCACAATCCAAAATAACGAAGTCTGCCAGAAACATAAATGAAGAAACCTTCACCAATACATCACATAAAATACCAACAGGTCGTTTTACTGACCTATCTGCCATTACGAGCCTCATATTGGTTGGAGTAGGATCACCCAACCCCAACTTTTTGTAAATAGATAATGGCATCAAATTGATGCTGGCTCCTAAATCGCATAATGCCTTGGCAAAATTCAAAGATCCAACGGTGCAAGGAATAGTGAATGCACCGGGGTCAGCCTTCTTCTGAACTAGTGATCGGGTAGTAATTGCACTGCAATGATGAACAGTGTTTGTCAACTCATAGCTTGCTGCTCGCTTCTTTGTCAATAGATCCTTCATAAATTTTGCATACCTTGGCATTTGTTCTAGTGCCTCTACCAACAGAACATTAATGGTCAACTGTTTCAACATTGCGATGAATTTATTGAACTTGGTATCATCAGCTTTCTTCTTCAATCTTTGAGGAAAAGGTGGTGGTGAAAGCGGAATTGTTTTCTCCAGGGCTTTCTTCTCCTCTTGCTTCCGAATTCCGGTCTTTTCAGGCTGCAAACTACTAGGGGTGACGTCATGGACGTCTTGGTCAGCTTCTATGGCGTCCTTATCTCCTTTATTTTTGGCCACTTGCTTGCTTTGGGATGAATTTTCCAGCACCTTACCACTTCTGGTAGTAATAGCCATGCATGATCTGTCGTTTCTTGGATTTTGCACAGTGTCGCTAGGTAACGTGCCAGCCTTTCTTTGATTGAGTACTGCTGAAAGTTGGCTCAATTGCTGCTCTATTTGTTTTATTGAAGTGGAATGTGAGTCAACCAATTGCTTCATCGAGGATAAATCATTTATTACCTCAGTTACTCCCGCGCTGGTTGCCTCTACTCCTTTCAACAGTTCAGCCATCATGTCTTCCATATTTGCAGAACTAGATGCAGTGGTATCACGTCTCCCTGGGGGAACATACAAACCACTCTTGTCATTCTTGTTCTTCCAACTACCTTGATCCTTGTTTCCAGATTTATCATAATAGTTTCGACCTTGGTTTCCTTGGGTATTGCCTCAGAAACCCCCCTGATTGTTCAAGTAGTTGGCTTCTTCTTCAGAATCAGATTCCTCTCTTCTTTTTGACGCAACAACTTTGACTTTTTCGGTCTTCCCTAATAATAGATGCTTTGTAAGAAGATCCACTTGTATTTTCATGTGCGTCATATCTTGATCACGTTCTTCTTCTCTTCTCCTTTGTTCTGCAGTCATGCCTATAGCAAAAGTGGGGCTTGCTACCTCAGAATCTCTGGTATGCCACGCCCTACTTTGCTTCGTCATCCGGTCTAGCATATCACTTGCCTGAACAAAGGTGAGGTCCATAAATGATCCTCCAGCCGCATTATCCACCACGGGTTTAGTTACTGAATTCAAGGATCTATATAGTATCTCCATCAAGTGAACATTGGTCATATGATGGTTTGGTCACCTCATAAGCTTCGTCTTGAACCTATCCCATGTTTCGTGGAGAGCTTCGGTTGGAAGCTGCCGAAAGTTGCTAATTTCATCTCTCAATTGTGCTCTCTTGTATGGCAGAAAGAATCTTTCTAGGAAAGCGTGTTTCAACTGCCTCCAATTAGTGATAGAATCAGGAGTCAGCCCGTTCAACCATAGAGTTGCCTACCCAGATAGAGACAATGAAAATAGGCGCAACCAAATTACATTCTTTCCAATGCCAGGATTGTCGAATGACTTGCATGTAGAAATAAAGTTGATCAGATGCATATTTGGATCATCGCCTGCTAGTCCACCGAATAATCCCTTGAGTTGCAATAACTGAATCATGGTGCTTGTGATGTTGAACTTGGCTCCGGGTGCCAATGGCATAGGAATAATGTCTCTAGTGGCTCCGGCTCCATCGAGATCATCATCATCATCGTCGAATGCTGGTTGCACGGGTCGGCGTTCATGCCTAAACCTAGCTTGACGATCTCTTCTGTTAGCAGGTGTTGCTATCTCTGCATCACGCCTTGGGTTTAGTAACTCATCATCACCTAGATCCTCATCGTCAGGATTTGTTGCTCGCCTAGGATTATCAATATTCTGTTGATGCACTTGAGCGGCGGCTAGAGCAGCTAGTCTAGCCTGTTCCTGTTGAGCAGCCCTTCTTTTAATTTCCTGTTGAGCCTCCATTCTGCCAATACGATATGGTTCGGGATTGAAAGGTAATAATGGGTGACCAGAACTTCGAGTATGGGGCATGCACTGGATAAAAACCTGCAGAAAACAAAAACAACAACTAAAAGTAAAGTACGAGAAACTTTGACCAAAGGGTCTAGTAACTATCACAAACTTAGTAGACAACCGTATTCCCCGGAAACGGCGCCAAAATTTGATAACGCTCAAACTACAGCTCTCGTAAGAGTGTAAGCGGTCGCTGTCAAATATAGAACCCAACTGGGTTGGGTGTCGAATCCCACAGGGAATAGCTGGTCACTAAGTAAGCAAAGATTAGTAGACTTCTGGTGAAAGTCTCGTAAAAGGGGGGATTTTGTAGCGTGCAATAGTGTAATAAAATAACAAAGTAAAAACGGAAAATAGTAAAGTAAAAAGAAAGAATGTTTAGTAAGATGTTAACCAATGAGAATTGAGAGTTGGGGTTATGTCCACCTTATGAGTTATACGTCTCTATTGGCTATGAGTTATGCGGAATTCAGACATGCATGTGCTTATAGAGAATTGTATTCTATGGTAAATCCAAGCGTCTTTCGACCTAACAAGGACTATTTCACTTTAACTCTTTCGAGCTTAAAGCGTATCTAACGGTACAAATTCTCCAAGAGGTTAATCCAGTTACGGCATTAACTTTTTAACAGGGGTTGGTGCCCTATTACCTTGACATTATCTCTTTTCCAGACATATAACTTTTCTTTCGAACAAGTTAATGCTATACTGGCGTATTCTATGCGTTTGCAACCACAAGAATTTGCATTAAGATGAAGAGAATAATGATATAAGCAGCATACGTGTTGCGAATTCACAAACTCATAGCAATAGATAGTATCTCATACGGCTTCCATAACCCTAACAGAGAAGTTTAGCTACTCATGAGTGCGATAGAAATCATAATAGACATTATCATTATACCACAATAAGGATCTCATGTGTAGTATGGTGTGGTATGGCTTTAGGCGTGAATTCCTTTTAGAATAGCTTTTCTCTCGTTGTGGAAATTAAGAATTGAATAGATGAAGAGAAAGTAAATAAGAATTAATTAAAAGCAAATTGTTTAGAGTTGTAGAGGGATGAATTAGAATGTGAATGATGAGAATAAGGATGTCTAAAAACTGCAGTAAAATAGGGTATTTATAATACCCATATCCTATTCCTATAAGGCTACTGCGTACTTATCCTAATCCTAATAAATTACTGCATCATCATCCTAATCCTTATAGGTTACTGCTGATCCCCAAAGTCTTGGAAAATACTGTTTTTGCCCGGGACAGGTTTCCCATGCGTCACTTTTGGTCCTAGGCATCCAAGCTCTCCTTACCTTCTTTCGTGAAGCTTCCTTTGGCGTCAAGTTATCCATAAAATGCTGAAATCTGCATCATTTATACCTGAAGACTTGCTAATCACGTTTGTTAGCTCGCTTACAGGAGAAAGGACTAAAAGTGCATGAGTTATATATTTTGTCCTCAAAACTTAGCTAAAATATGGGTAAATTAAAGCACTTTAGGCATGTAAATACGCCTATCATCAATGGCAACAGATTGAATATCTGTTGGACAGATAGACCGGGAAACATCTATTAATGCAACAAATGACCAACCTATTCCAACAAATAATCAATCTATCACAACAGGTATTATATCTATTACAACATAAATAAAATCTGTTGCATCATAAAAATTCAACTTGGATAGACCTAAAATTTATTGCCACTACAAGTAAAGTGAAGTGGATTGAAATAAAAAATTGTTATCGTGTTCGTTTTCGTCTTTGTACATATTTTTTTTATACACGGTCTCCAACCATTTAGTTAGTACCCTATAACCCCAGGCCCATTGTATCTTTCCAATAATGGCGTCGCACATACCGATCATTTTCATGCCGGTCAGCAAACACTCGATGTATGCAAGTAAGTATGGCCCGCAAGCTGCATCGGTTTTATTTTTTAGGAGATCGATGTTCTTCTTTCGACCTTCAAAATCTTATGATTCCTTCATCAAGAATTCAGCCGGCAAATAATCCATCAACTTACTCTGTGTCAACAACTTGGGCAACAACTTCAAGAGTGACTGCATGTGGGATAAAAATATGTCCTCGCTGATGACAGGTAAGTTATAGTCATAAACCGTAATCTTTTCCTCGTAGAGTAGTATCTCAATAGCGAGAAAATGTTTGACTTCCACGTTCATGACTGCAAGGATTCTCTTTGCCTTGGTCCAGCTCTTGCCATGTGGATATGGCCTTATCCCTCTAACATATTTAATCGCTTCTTCATCCCATTAGAATGTAGAAACTAACTTATCAAATCCCGGGCCACCAGAATCAGCTAGTTTGTGAAGATCAGCATACCTATCCTTGAAATTATTGTAGAAGTTGAGGTCCATTATCCTATCGACAACATCATAAGCATCCGGGTACGCTAATTGCCTGCCCCTCATGAGGCAGAGAATTTCATCAACATACTATGTATAAGAATACAATTTTTAAGTGGGTTAGTAATTGTAAAGAATAAAAACACAGTGGAAAGAATCCAATGCAGAGGGTTCTCTGAATCAGTTCATAGATTACCCAGCCAACTCAACTTATGCAATAGATGTGTATTATGTTGCAATAGAATACCAAGCTTTTGGAATAGATTACACATTTGCTGCGTAGATTTTTCTTCGTGGAGTAGATTGGAGGCTAGGTTAGCAAAAGTAAACTTACATTATCCTCGTACCACTCACGCATATTTGCCATATTCGTGAAGTCTTTGGCAACAAATGAATGCATGGTGTATTCTTTTCGAACCTTCATCCTTCCATTCATAATTTCTTGCAGTTCCTTCTTCTTCTCCTTACCAAGTGCCGCGAATATGTTCACCTTCTTCAGCGGCCCCTAAACTTCAACAACTCTTGGAGCGGAAGGAGTTGTAGTTTTTGCTGTTTTTAGAACGGAGAGAATTTATCTAATTTTTCTTCTCTTCCTCCTAACCGCCACTATAGGAGTGCATGGCTCCCTCACCTCATTGGATGGTATGACACCCGTCCTGGATTTTAACTCCTCGGCATCTCCAGCAATAGCCTCTATCTTTTTAAGGAGTTTATTTTCTCTGTCCTTGTACACTTTGCATTTTCAATGAGAACATGAGGGTGAGGAGGGGTGAGAGGGACCACTGTAAGGGTGGAAGGGATCGATGTAGGGGTGAGAGGAACCTGTGAAAGTGGTGTTTTCAAAATTTTTTTTTGCTGAGCACTAACATGCTCATAATCACTACTGGCACCAGCAGCAGCATAAGGATGGTTGCCACCATCATAAACAACTCCACCAGCAACACCCCCTGAAGAAGCACCTGGATCTGTTGCAGTTTGAGTTTGGTTGTGAAGATATTCAATATTAGGCTGACCTTGCCTAACTGCTCTTCTTATGGATGTTGCTCCAGCCAATTCCTTCTTTATTAACTCCACCATTGGATCTTTTTTGTATCAACAAGACCAAGAGTAAGAAAACAAGTCATCCCCAGCTCATCAATGGTAGGCACGATCCAAGGATGCACAACCTATAAAAAAGATAGGAGATATTTCGATCATACAATAATAATTTGCAGTCAGTTGGGTTTCATGAATGTTAACACAACCAACTTATGCAACAGATGATCTAGCTGCCGTAATAGCTGATCTATATGTCGCAACAGATTGATAATATGTTGCATCAGATTACACATCTATTGTATAATTTGCATCAGATGGTTAATCTGTTGAGTCGGGTTAAGAGAACCAGAGCAACAGATGGTTAATCTGTTGTAAAATATGGATCACCTGTAATAATAGATTACCCATATATTGCACCAGTTGTAGTTGATGGGTATTCTGTTACAACAGATGACTCATCTGTTGCAATAGATGGAATATCTGTTTCAATATATTTCTTTGAGGTAAATTATTTTAGTTGAAAGAAGATGTATTGCATCATCCAGAGGGTTAAATAGATTAGCCTCCTGCTCCTTAATATTTTTTTCGCCGCCCTTTGCATCCGCCAACCACCTAAGGATCCTTGGACGAGAAACCTCATCCGGATAATCCTTGAACTGATTTTGGAAGGTAGGAATGACTTCACATGCCCAAGCCTAAACATTGTAAACAGGAAGAAAGCAAAAAAAAGTCATAATAATTATATTCAATATAAATTAATGGATGAGTAAAAATAGTGATCAATTTTACCATGAAAGACCAGGAAAAGCCATATAATGTGATCGTTTTTGGGTATAGCTTTGTCAGTAAATTTTGGACAGTCAAGTAGTAGATCTCATATCCCCAGGGATAGTCGTTAAATTTGTCAAAATCATCAGCAAGCGCCAACAAATTATGTTCTATGACTTTTCTGACGTCCCTTGCTAATAAAACAGAATGGAAAAACCAAACTAAGCACAATTTCTTCCCGTAGTGCTTTGGAATGTTTTTATTCTCGAGATCCGCCATCAAATTCTACCCTTTGTAGATAGGTCCAACAATGACCAACAACCCATCTTTTTTTGACCTTGCATTTGTTGGACCCTTTGTGGGGTGTTTATTTTATGAGAGGTTCACCTGGACGATCGCATCTCAAGCCCGTCACTATGGGAAACTCTTTCAATCCAAAACAAACTGGCATGCCACAGTATTTCATCCAGACTTCATCCATCTTTTTTCTGCCCTCTTTCAACGCATACTTGATCCTGTTGTAACGCCCCGAGTCTGGTACCCCAGATGCTACACAGTGCTAATAATCCCGAAGGACCACTAGCTAACCCATGACTTATACCTGCTATGAGCTCTGCATAATAGTAATACTGTAATATCAATATAACTAAATAAATGCGAACCTCTGTCATAAGGTTCAAACTGAATAGTACTGAATAAAACAATGTCTAAACAAGGTATAACAATACTAAAACTGAAAACAACTATCTGAAATACTCAAGTTTGGAAGCCTCCAAAACAATCTGAACTGCAAAGTTGATGGGACATGTCCCCAACTAACTCCAACTGCTAAAATAACTAAGTACTAAAATAATGAAACAATCATGTCCTCAAACTATAAGGACTCACCATTGACTCTGACTGCTGATATCTAAGCTGCTAAGTACGATCGGGAACCTGAGTATCCAAACCTATGGTATAAAACACCATAGCATAATATAAAAGTATGTGTTAGTACGTGAGAATATACTGGTATGCAAAGTGAGGTAAGGCTGAATACAAGGGTTCATATGCATGAACTAAAACTGAACAAATAACACGAACATGACTACGTGAGAATACATGCATGAATACATAACTGTAACTAAAGTCATAAGGATTCTGAATATTGAGTTTACTGTTAACGTGGATCACTGATAACTAATATAATATTTACTGAGTGACTGTGTCTGATATTCCTAATTTTGATGGAACTAGCTGAGCTCCGTACTGAGCTGAGTGACTGTATCTGACAGACCTAAAATCTGTAGAACTATCTGAGTTCTTTACTGAAGGTTGAGACTAAATCTGAAACTGAGACTGTGGGAGGTAATTATCTAACCGACATGCCCCTTCTCTAATGACTTAGGGTCCAACCTGTAACCCCTGTTGGAAGGATGTCAATACCTTACCACGAGTAAGGACAAACTGTGAGTTAACCCTCTGCTGACAGGGAGCTCTTCCATCAACCCCTCACTAGTAGGAGAAATCGAACGAGATATATTAACCCTAGACTCGTAGGGGTATATCTCAACCTACGCTAGCTACGTAGTTCTGGAATGCAAGGATTTACTTCTAAGGATCACACCCTCTACTGTTAGGTAACTCCCCATCCTTAGGTTTACTCGGTGCTGAATCCTACACCCAACTGAATAGATAATGGACTAATTTCCTAGTTCATACTAGGCTTGACTAAGTTGTTACTGATCATACTATTTAACTGAACTGATCTGAGTGTACTGAGTTCCGTTGACTGATAGAATACTACTGGGTTCTGTTAACTGACTGAGTTTATTGATGACTGAACTGACTACTAAATGGGACTGGACTAATATTGAATCTACTGAGTTATTCTGAGTTCTGTAACTAAACTAGAGCACTACTGGTCGTGACATGACTGAGATTACTCTGTAACTGACACTGGCTCTAGGTACACAGCTAAATTTTTGGGTATAAAATACCCAGGACTCGATAGCATAAATAGTAATAAGACATGACAACACTTGCATACTTGACAATAGCCATCAACTCACAATATAATCAATGAGGGATTTTATCAAGCATTTGAAAGTCATGAACTTGTACATGAATAAGAATGCACATTAGTATGTCATAATTCATTCACTAGGACCTTTCATCAAACACTTAGCTTGCATTAACTTGTACATGAGTGGGGATTTCTTGTCAACATACTATAATGACACTATTTCATTCACATAGGCATTTTCTCAATCATATGGGGAGCATACTTTGGTCACACAATAATCAATACATCCTATTTCCATGGCTACATCCATAAACTTGAAAATTGAAGGGTTTACTATGAACATTATGTAAATCATCACATAATAGAATGAATTCTTGTAATTAATAGTTTATAGCATGAATCAAAACCCAACAACAACATAAACATGAAATTCAAATCAGGTAACTCATGAAAACTCATAAATATACAATCTTTGTATTTTGAAAGAGATTCTTGGGCTTCATGGGTGAAAGGGACCCATGAATAAACACCTAGCATAGCTTAGAATGTTAATCCCTGAAGGTTCTTGAAGGAACTCTTGAGCCTTGTTCTTGAATTTTTAAACCAAGATTTCTTGCTTTTAAGAGAGGATGATTAAATTGGGCAACGATTGAGTGAGTAAAGATATATTTAGGTCATATGGGAAATAATTTCGTATTTTAGGCTGAACTAGTTCATGGAAAATGTCTAAGATGCCCTTGGGATTTAAAATCCCATAACTGGAATGCGAATTAAAGCCTCACCGCGATGCGGTAGAGTGGCTATCGCTATGCTCACCGCGACGCGACCTAATCGCGGTGAGCTACTAGATCATGATATTTTCTAATTTGAGCCTCACCGCGATGCGGCCTAATTGCGGTGGCTACTAAAATTTGCCCAATGCCAAAATGGCTTTCGTCGTGACGCGATGGATGGACCATCACTATACTCACCGAGGTGAGGCCTAATCACGGTGAGATACTACTTCTGAAATTTGTATTCAATCCAATCCCCATCTAAAAAATCTGAAACTTACCTGAGACATGCTACTTCCATCCCTAAATATGACTCAACTTAGAAATTAACTTTTCGAGGTCGGAAAGGTCATAAATAAATTCATTGAAGTCCAAAGGGCTTAGAAAGGACTAAGTCCGAATACCTAGCTAAAATGTTCTAACTTTGGGACCCCTCAATAAGTTTTAAAGGCTGAGTTAAGCTTAGGATTTGCGGGGTCTTACAATATCTCCCCCCTGGGAATATTCGTCCTCGAATGAGACTGACTAAGCTGAGGACATAGATAAATTGAACTTATTCACTGAGAGTGGACATCTGAAACATGGTTACATGACTGACATTACTGATAAACTATAATTTTATGCTGGGCATGCATATCTGATGCATGAGTACATAACTGAGGATACTGATAAGCTGAAGTTTCATGTTGAACATGCATGTCTGATTCATGAGTACATGTCTGAAATGATAAATGCATGACTGAATATGCAATGGTAATAAATACCAAGTATAAAATTTAATCTGAACATGAAGCTGAGTAAAGCTAAGGAAAACTGTTACCTTAAGCTGGATCTGAGTTTGCGAAGAAGAGGTGAGGATACTTGGTCCGCATACCGGCTTTTGTTTCCCAAGTATCTCCCCCAACGGACAGATTTCGCCAAACAACTTTGAATAAGGGAACTTCTTTGTTCCTCAATCTATGAATCTGATGATCAAGGATCTGAACTAGAACCTTTTTGAAAAAGGATCATTCTAAATTTCTAGGCTATCTGTAGGTACTACGACTGCTGGGTCACCTATGCACTTCTTAAGTAAGGAGACATGGAGCACGGGATGGAATGAATCTAGATCTGAAGGCAACTCAAGCTAGTAAGCTACCTTTTCGAATCTGCTGAGAATTCGGTAAGGTTCGACATATCGGGGGCTGAGTTTCCCCTTTTTGCCAAACCTCTTCACCTTATTGTTAGGAAAGATTCTCAAGAATACTAAGTCGAGATCATTTACTAAACACGCATGCGTGGAAATATGAGGACACAACTGAGTCTAGAATGTGATACATGGACTGAATATCGTGAGCTGAATTAAATCCCTGAATACATGGGGTCAACCCATAAGTACCCCCATTCCAACTGGATTTTTTATGTAAGGAGAAACTGGAGGGTTTAGGACATGATAGCTTAGGGGTTATAGAGCATCTCCCTCTTTGGACATTATTTCCCTTGAATAATACTGACTTGGATGATATACTAAGGAAAACTGGGATGATGTACAGGGCACCTACGAACTGATTTAAGACTGGGGGTTTGAAACTGAGACATGATACATTAAATGGGATGAACACGCAACTACTTGGTTGCCCCATCTTAGAATAGTTACATTCATGAGAGTTCGGACAGAGCGACTGGGTAGAAAGATAGGATACCATACAAACTTATCTGCCTGACCGCTAAACTAACTTACTATCTTTACAGACTACTCATGCTGAAAACTTATTCTCAACGATACTCTCCACCTTAGTACGACACTTCACTTGGGACTACTGAAAAGATTCACATGGGCGTTGAGCACGAGTGCACAAATATACTATTTATTTGATAATCTGAATGACTGATAACTGAATACAGGACATGTAAAGCTAAACTGTATTTAGCCTGAATTGCTAAACTGAAACTAAAAAGAATTATTCTTATAAGGGAAGGATTGACTGAATAACATGGGATAATTAAACATGAATTTGTGAAGTCTTTGTTATCGGAGAACGCAAGACCAAGTATATAACATGGTTCTGAAATATTTCATAAACTGAGGTACTGAAATACTAAAAATTCGAGTAATTGATAACTGTATGTTATAGTTGAGAAATCTTGAAACTGAACTGAGTTACAGATTTGATACTGGACTGACACTGAGGCTAACACTATATCTAAGACTGTAATATTGACTGCAATCGAGATGGTAATGGGGTTGAACACACTGTAAGGTATGAGAGTAGTAGTCATGAGCTGCATGACCTAAGTTTGGAGTCCCTATATTCATAAAAAAATTATTCATAACACTGAGTGAACTAGAACTCCTTTCGCTGGGAACTGGAAGTGCACATGGTTCTATGGAAAGTGCATGAACATGGTTCGTAACCATAGGGTGGACATGTAAGGCCTGAGTTGGTACCGTGATAGCTGAAGTACAAAACTTTGCACAGAGCTAAAGATGGGTTAGGCATCATTCCCACCCCTTTGCTTATGTATACATACTAATATTACTACTAAAATCTGAAAGCCTGACTTCCTGAGATATCATAACCTAACAGTTCTTGTATACCCATCGGGCTACGATAGACTGACCCGCTGGGGTGAAGACTGAGAAAGGTTTTATTACTATTTGGTCTGACTTTAATGTTAGCTGCTATGAAAAGAGTTATAAGAGAAAGAAAAGCTCCTGGATCTAATGAGGAATAATCATGTAAATGAGAGGTCTGTAATGTACCAGTGACCGTATCAGGAGAACTTTCCCGATCTTGCCTAGACTGAAGTGCATAAAACCTATTTGGCCGCTGCCTGCTGGAAGCACTAGAAGTACCACCCTGCTGATTTGGGTGGTAGGACTGAGCTGAAGGACGACTGTGCTAACTTCGTGGACCGGGCTTAGGATAGTCTCAGATTTTGTGACTTGACTCACCATATCCAAAATGTACATCACTGTCGGCTCTACACACCCACTTATGATTCTTACCACATTCTTCGCGAAATGGATTGGTACAAACACTGCTTGTACTACTCTGGGTCTTGGAGCCTAGCGCCCCATCATGACTGTCATTCCTGAGCTTTGGTACAAAGGCACTTCCTAAAGATAGAACTGAGGCTAAAGATTTTAGGCTAAACTGAGAGTGATTCCTACCCTCTGACTTAGGCTGAGCAAAGCTAAAACTACCTGTTCTGGCTCTCTTATTTTCTATCTCTTTCTACTTAAGTTTTTATTCCTCAATTTGTTGAGCATGGACCATAAGCCTAGATATGTCCATCTCCTTAACCAACATTGCAGTTCTGCACTCCTTAACCACTCTACTTGATACTTCAGACACAAACTTGCTTATTCTAGATCTATTGTCTGCTACTACATGGAGAGTGTAAACTTAAGGAAATACTCTTTCACACTCATATTGCCTTGCCTGAGATTGATAAACTCTAACACCTTGGCTTCTTTCAGCTCTAAAGGAAAGAATCTATCTAAGAAGATTGTAGCAAACACTTCCCATTCTATGGGCTCTGAATCTGCACCCCTATCTACTTTCTACTACTTAAACCAAGTGTGAGCCACATCCTGCAACTGGTATACAACTAGCTTAGCACTCTCACTAGCTGTCACCCCTATAATATCAGTAATCTTCTGCACCTGATCAAGATATTCCTGTGGGTCCTCATCTATCTTAAACCCAGAAAAATAATGAGAATTCATTCGGGTGAAGTCCCAAATCCTGGCAGCAACAGTATTGGCCACTGGGTTAGCCAGAATGGCAGTTGAACGTTCATTCTGGGCTGCTACAGAATGAGCTAGGGTGGTGAATGCTTCTCTAAACTCCGCATAGGATATATGTTCTCCCAAAGGATTGGACTAGCCGGGCTGAGAGGTTGGCTGATCTCTCATTCCTCTTCCCTGAGTCCTCTTTAAAGGCATTTTCTGTAAATAGAAGAGGACCTAGGATTACAAAGAGAGCTTAACTGGAGCTCATGCTCACTCACACGATATGAATACTGAAGAAAGGAAAACTGTTCCTAAAATATCTCATAGCCTCTTGTCCATAAGTGTGGTACGATACACACTCATGCACAAGACTCTACTCGATGTGGATTTCAGACTTCCTAGGACTCTATTGAACCTTAGGCTCTGATACCAAGCTTGTAATGCCTCAAGTCTGGTACCCCAGACTCTACATGGTTCTACTAATTTTGAAGGACAACCAGCTAACCCATGACTGGTACCTGCTGTGAGCTCTGCATAATAGTAATACTATAATAATAGTATAACTGAATAAATGCAAAAATCTGGCGAAAATATATCATAAGGTTCAAAACTAAATAATACTGAATAAAAAAATGTCTGAACAAGGTGTAACAATACCAAAACTGAAAACAACTATCTTAAATACTTTAGTCTGAAAGCCTCTAAAACTGTCTAAACTGCGGAGTTGATGGGACATGTCCCCAACTAACTCTGAATGCTGAAATAACTAAGTACTGAAATAATGAAACAATCATGTCCTCAAACTATGAGGACTGACCACTGACTCTGACTGCTGATATCTGAGCTGCTAAGTGCGATCGGGAACTTAAACGTCCGAACCTATGGTATAAAACACCATCGTGCAAAAGAAAAGTATGTGTCAGTACGTGAGAATGTATTGGTACACAAAGTAAGGCAAGGCTAAATGCAAGGGTTCATATGCATGAACTAAAACTGACTAAATAATATAAACATGATTGCGTGAGAATACATATATGAATACATAACTGTAACTGAAGCCATAAGGATTCTGAATGCTGAGTTTACCGTTAATGTGGATCACTGATAATTGATGATATTGATAACTAATATACTATTTACTGAGTGACTGTGTCTGACAATCTTGATTTTGATGGAACTAGCTGAGTTCCGTATTGAGCTGAATGACTCTATCTGATAGACCTGAAATCTGTAGAACTATCTGAGTTCTTTACTGAAGGTTGAGACTAAATCTGAAACTGAGACTGTGGGAGGTAATCATCTAACCGACATGCCCCTTCCTTAACAGACTTGGGGTCCAACCTATAACCTCAGTTGGAAGGGTGTCAATAATGTGCCACAGGTAAGGACAAACTGTGAGTTAACCCTCTGTTGACTGGGAGCTCTTCCATCAACCCCTCGCTGGTAGGAGAACTCAAATGAGATATATTAACCCTAGACTCGTAAGGGTATATCTCAACCTACGCTGTCTACATAGTTCTGAATGTAAGGATTTGCTTTTAAGGATCATGCCCTCTACTGGTAGGTGAGTCCCCATCCTTGGGTTTACTCGATACTGAATCCTACTCCCAACTGAATAGATAATGGAATGATTTCCTACTTCAGACTAGGCTTAACTGAGTTGTTACTGATCGTACTGTTTAACTGAAATGAGCTGAGTGTACTAAGTTTCGTTGACTGATGGAATATTACTGGGTTCTGTTAACTAACTACTGAATGGGACTAGACTGATATTAAATCTACTGAGTTTTCCTGAGTTGTGTAACTGAACTATAGCACTACTAATCGTGACATGACTGAGATTACTCTGCAAATGACACTGGCTTTAGTCACACAGCTAAGTTTTGGGTATTAAATACACTCAGGACTTGATAGCATGAATAATAATAAGACATGACAACACTTGCATACTTGACAATAGCCAACAACTCACAATACAATCAATGTGTCATTTTATCAAGCATTTGAAAGTCATGAACTTGTACATTACTAGGAATGCACATTAGTGTGTCATAATTCATTCACTAAGACCTTTCATCAAATACTTAACATGCATTAACTTGTACATGAATGGGGATTTCTTGTCAACATACTATAATAGCACTATTTCATTCACATAGGCATTTTCTCAAACATATGGGGAACATGCTTTGGTCACACAATAATCAATATATCTTATTTCCATGGCTACATTCATAAACTTGCAAATTGAAGGGTTTATCATGAACATCATGTAAATCATCACATAATAGAATGAATTCCTGTAATTAATAGTTTATAACATAAATAAAAACCCAACAACAACATAAACATGAAATTCAAATCAAGTAACTCATAAAAACTCATAAATATACAATCTTTGTATTTTGAAATAGATTCTTGGGATTCATGGGTGAAAGGGACCTATGAATAGACACCTAGCATACCTTAGAATGTTAATCCTTGAAGGTTCTTGAAGGAATTCTTGAGCTTTATTCTTGAATTTTGAAATTAGAGTTTCTTGCTTTTGAGAGAGGATAATGAAATTGGGGAACGATTGAGTGAATAAAGATATATTTAGGTTATATGGGAAATAATTTCATGTTTTAGGCTAACCTAGTTCATGGGAACTATCTAAGATGCCCTTAGGATTTAAAATCCCGTAACTGGAATGCAGACTAGAGCCTCACCGTAGCGCGGTGGAGTGGCCATCGCTATGCTTACCGCGACGCGACCCAATCGCGGTGAGCTTCTGGATCGTGACATTTTCTGATTTGAGCCGCACAACAATGCGTCTTAATTGTGGTGAGCTACTAGAATTTTCCAAATACCAAAATAGCTTTTATCGCGATGCGATGGATGGACCAACACTATACTCACTGCGACGCGGTGAGCTACTATTTTTGAAGTTTGTATTTAATAAATCCCCGTTCAAAAAATTTGAAACTTACCCGAGACATGCTACTTCTATCCCTGAATATGACTCAACTTAGAAATTAACTTTCCGAGATCGGGAAGGTCATAAATAAATTCACTGAAGTTCTAAGGGCTTATAAAGGACTAAGTCCTAATACCTAGTTGAAATTTTCTAACTTTGGGACCCCTCAATAAGTTTTAAAGGCAGAGTTAAGCTTAGGATTTGCGGGGTCTTACACCTGCGCTTAAGAAGGCCATACACCATGCTCTTTGGGAAACAAAGAGTGCGATCCTCAGACAGCTTGAGAACATATGCAAAGCAGCTCTTCTTAAAAAGACCATCTATGTTTTAATTCTTCATAATACTCCTAAGTTCGTCAAAAGGTTTCCCCAACTGATATTTAAGTACAAGATCACCAAATACTGCATTAGGGTTATTCATTGGCATCGCAACTCGAAACTTGTCAATACTAATGGTTTTGACAGAATCATACTGGGATTTTGATATTATTCCATGCCCCATTGGTAAGGAGGAGTTATTAATTTCCTCAGCTTCATTTTTCCCTTACTGAGATTGTTCTGTAAGTTCCTCCGAATCTATCTGTACTCTAGCCTTTTTTGTTAGGTGATCAGAAGTTGATCCACTTTCTCCACTTTCAGTTTCTTTTCTTTTGGGAGACATCTTTTAACTACAAACAATAGAAAAACAAAAAATACATTACATTTGAAGGGTTGAGCAATATGTTAAGTATTTGCCTGTATTGTTGAGAGAGAGAGAGAGAGGCGAGAACTTGAGATTTGAAATGAGGAAAACTTTTTACCACAAGTGGATAATTTGTATGGGTTGATTTGTAATTTTGAAAAAGAATGACAAGTTTTGAAATTGTTAATTTGGTTTGAATTAATCTTAATTAATTTTTAAAATTTCAAAAGATATAGTTTTTAAAATATTAAGTTAATGAGAACTCATTTCAACTCAGAGTGATCGATCGACGACTCGGGTTGGGATGAACGCAACACCAACACCATGCAAATGCAACGACGCAATTGAAGTTGTTGTTGACCCTATGAGCTCATTCATTCATCCCTAGTTCCACCTAAATCAATGTAGGTACTACTATTAATCTTAATATTAAGTTAATGAGAACTCATTTCAACTCAAAGCGATCGATGGAAGACTTGAGTTGGGATGAACTCAATACCAACACCATGCAAATTCAACGGCTCAATTGAAGTTGTTGTTGACTCTGTGAGCTCATTCATTCATCCCTAGATCCACCTAAATCAATGTAGGTACTATTATTAATCTTAACATTAAGTTAATGAGAACTCATTTCAACTCAGAGTGATCGATTGATGACTCAGGTTGGGATGAACGCAATACCAACACCATGCAAATGCAACGACTCAATTGAAGTTGCTATTGACCCTATGAGCTCATTCATTCATCCCTAGTTCCACCTAAATCAATGTAGGTACTGTTATTAATCTTAAAATTAAGTTAACGAGAACTTATTTCAACTCAGAGTGATCGATCAATGACTCGGGTCGGGATGAATGTAATACCAAGACCATGCAAATGCAATAATGAAAATGAAATTATTATTGAACACGTGAGCTCATTCATTCATCCCTATCTCCATCCAAATCAATGTAGGTACTATTATTAATCTTAACATTAAGTTAATGAGAACTTATTTCAACTTAGAGTGATCGATCGACGACTCGGGTTAGGATGAACGCAATACCAACACCATGCAAATGCAATAACTCAATTGAAGTTGTTATTGAACCTGTGATCTCATTAATTCATCCCTAGTTCCACCTAAATCAATGTAGGTACTATTATTAATCTTAACATTAAGTTAACGAGAACTCATTTCAACTCAGAGTGATCGATCGATGACTTAGGTCGAGATGAACGCAATACCAACACCATACAAATGCAACGACATAATTAAAGTTGTTGTTGACCCTGTGAGATCATTCATTCATCCCTAGTTCTACCTAAAAAGATATAGATACTATTATTAATCTTAACATTAAGTTAATGAGAACTCATTTCAACTCAGAGTGATCAATCGATGACTCAGGTCGAGATGAACGCAATACCAACACCATGCAAATGTAATGACTTAATTAAAGTTGTTGTTGACCCTGTGAGCTTATTCATTCATCCCTAGTTCCACCTAAATTAATTGCAATAAAATCTGTTACAACAAACGACTGAGCTGTTAGATATTTTCAAATAGATAATCATATATGTTGCAATAGATGACATATCTGATTTAATTATCAAATAGAAATTTGCATCTGTTGTGACATATGAATAAGCTATTGGAAATTTTTAAATAGATATTGATATCTGTTGTAACAGATGTCATATCTGATTTAGTTATCAAATGGATGTTTGCATCTATTGTCACAGATGACTGAGCTGTTGGGATTTTTCAAATAGATATTTATAACTATTGCAACAGACGACATATCTGTTTGAAAATATTTTTTTTCTTTTAATTTTAAAGCAAGCTTCTGTTCGAGTAGATAAAGTAGTACTACTAAAGGCGGTAAAAAATATTTTTTGGATAACTAAAAAATCATATTGAGTAGTCTTGTCTTGTCTTTTCAATGTCACTCATTTTCTTCCACGTGCCCCTCAAATTATTAATGAATATTGAAACCCCTAATACTTTCTCCATTTCATATTAGTTGGATCCTATTGACTTGGCACACCCATTAAGAAAATACTATTAATTTGGGGTTTATTTTACCAAATTAGCCTTATTAATTATGCTTTGAAAATATAAATTTGAATAAATACACTTTGTTTAGTCATTTAATATTGAGGGTAGTACATCTAAAAATTAGAATTATCTCATCTCTCCTTCAGCCTTAAATTTATTTTATATGTCTCTCATCTTTTTCTTTTTCTCATCTTTAGGGTTATCAAAGCCTTTTTTCTCTCCTCTTTCTCATAAAGATCCTTTCGGATATAAATCAATCCATATCTTAGATTCCTCAACTAAAATTATTGTTTTGATCCCCTTTTGACATTAAGGTATGATTCACTATTGCTCTTCTATTCTCGTCTTCTTCTTTGCAAGTTATTTACAACTATTTTTTATTTAATTACCATTTACTCATATCATATTTATTTAAAAAATTTGAAGAAATTTTTAATTGTTAAATAAATGAACATAGAATTTTTATTACAATATGCAAAAAAAGTCATCTGTTGGGAGAAGTTTAAAAGCCTTATTTGCAGTATCATTTTTTGTTTGTATTTTTGTTTGTTTCTTTGTTGTTGATGTTGTTGGTGGGGTTGACATTGTTGAAACTTACGGTGTGGTGGTGTTGATGGTGTTGGATTATAGGATGTTGCTTCTTTGTTGTTGATAATGTTGTTGGAACAAATATTGTTATTTTCTTTGTTGTTGATGTTTTTTATTTGCTATTTCTTTGTAGTTTATGCTGTTGTTGATGTTGCAACAGACGGAGCAACTGTTGGAACAAATTAAACCACCAGCAAGGCTGGTTTGATGTATTCTAATAAACTGTACATTTGTTGCAACGGACTTCACATCTGTTACATCAGACTCCATATCTGTTGCATCAGACTCTACATCTGATGCAACAGACTTCTCATCTGATGCAATAGACTGCTCATCTGATGCAACAAACTTTACATCTGTTGCAACAGATGTATAATGTTCTTTATGTGATATTAATTTTTTTCTCTTCTTTGTAGATATAAGGAACTGGTAGTTGATCAAATTTTACCCAACCATCACAAGAGGGTGCAATAAATATGGGTTCAAAGGAATAAGCTGCATGCAGATGAAACCACTTCATATATGGTAGGTATTTATTACTGATAATGTTATCCTGGAAACACACATAGAGTACACTAATTTTGTGAATGATGTTTTTATCGGTTAGTCATAAATCAATCAAACAAGATATCTACAATTTTACAGTTACGTTTGGTAGGTCCAAACTGATGAGGCTGAGGGACCATGAATATGGTTCTGATACCCTGTTAAGATTTAATATCGGTTGGTGCTGATGTTTATTTGTCAAGCATTGTGAAGGGATCTAGTTTTGGTGTCATTGTAAAAAGATTCAATAGCGATTGGACTAACTTTTAGGGTGCATTGGACTCTGAGAAGGCCTTCAAAGCCTAGCACTGCATCTAGAAAGAATGGAAAACCAATATAGTTACTGCCCTAGTCCAAATTTATGTGGTTGGGTTGCTCGGGGTGATGATTATATGCTAGAAGGTGTGGTAGAAGAATGCCTTTGAGGGAAAATGAGTGGTTGATGAAATACTATATCATCCGAGAGCTAATTGAAGGGCATACATAGGGTAGAAAGTAACTTCTAGAGAATTTGGCCGATGAAATTATCTTAAAACATGAGAAATTCGTATCAAGTGCAAATATGAAAGTGTATCTAGTAATGTAAATTTATTTGTTGTCTCTCTAAGAGAAAAATAATGCAGATGGTCACTTTGCTAGGGAGCTGTGACTAGGTAGCGTGGTCGGAATTATCACCTACATAGAAAATAGCAGAAGAACAAGAAAGCTACTTTAAGGGAATTGAGGGTTGAAATATTGTACATTAATTCTAGAAAATTTATGCAGCAACTGCAGTTAAAGTAAGAAATCTAAGTAAAGGCGGCAATTTCTGAATTTTAAATTGCATCCCATGCCTTCTTGTTTGTGGTTCCAATCAGGTCCGCTGTTGTTGACCTGATTGGAACATTAAATGTGATTGAAAGACATATTGAGTGTCATTACTTCCTTAGCAAAATGGTTATAATTAATTGTGTTTTCTAGACTTAGCATGCTTTCAATATTCCTTGGAGAAGATCAGAGGCTTGCTGTAGTATGCGAATCCAGATAATTTTCAAGCTTGCCTCCAGCTTGCCGATTTCATCTTCAAGTTTGTCTTTGTCGTCTTTGAATTTGGTATAGAGTTTCTGATCTTTTGTGAGCTCGATCAGGAACACTACCTTCAAAGTTGTGGCATTGTAGAATCCCTTCAAAACACCTTCTTCAGAAGCCTTCAAGGATACATAAAGGGTCATTGTGTATGATTTTAGGTCAAAATGTCTTGATACACGGTGAGGATGTGGTCCCAATAGCTGAATAGCTCACTTTTATCGAGAGTTTCTTAATGCAACTTGCTCAACCAACCTTCAAGGGTTTTGATAAATTAATTAGCAAGGATTTACATAACGTTTGATCTAAACTGACTCTACCAAGCCTATCAAATGTTACGTAACTGCAGGTTTGTTACCCTATTAAATCCTTTGCCCGAGTTAGTGAATAAATTAAACGATCTCAATATCTCAGCCTTTTTGCTGATCTCTCTTATCCCATATAGAGAACAATATATTCGCCATGCAAAAGTCTACACTGTTGCTAGAAATGCTTGCCACAACAAAAGTCTTTAGAAGGCTTGATTATTAGCCTCTCAATATCACTTTTATGACTTTCTTGACGTCTTTTCCAATTATATTGAAACTGACAAACCAAACTAAGAACACTTGCTCGATATTTCCATTCCAATATAATTGCAAAAAACATCTAGAAAGTCATAAAAGTGATATTGAGAGATTACTAGTCATGCCTTCTATAGACTTTCGCTATGGCAAGAATTTTTAGAAACGGTGTAGACTTTTGCAAGACGGATATGTTGTCCTCTATATGGGAGAAGAATGATCAGCAGAAAGGCTAAGATATTGAGCTCATTTAATCTGTTCACCAACTCGGACAAAGGTTCGGAGATCTTGCCCCTCCTTGCTTATCTTGTGCATGCAAATGTGAAGAGTGCAAGGCAAAACATGATAGAGTGATTAATACTGTTAATGCATTAACTGCTGATGTAAATAAATTGATATATAACAGTAGTGTCATTCGATCAAAGAGAATTTCAGTTTCATTCACTCCATTAGATATTAAGGCTAAGAGGAGAAAGAAAGCAATTTCCAAGTCATTATCAAGTATCCAGAAAAGAAAAAAATTTTATCTGAAAAATGTGAGAAGATAAAAAGGGGAGGAATAGGAAATAAAAATTGAATGCTAGATTTAGTTCATCTTGTGTCGTTATGTCGAGTTACTAAGTTACTCCATCTAATTTTGTGAGCTTTTTCTTTTCAGGATGGTGAGGAAGGCAGAATCTCCCCATCATTAGCTAAGACCGAAAGTAAGATATCTGATGTTGTTGAACCACCAAACTATCCTATGTAGTTTGATAATCCAGAAGACGTCTTTGATTGAGTTAGTCAACAGATTAAACTATCTCAATCACTTGGCTTTTTTGCTGATCAATTTCTGCCGTAGAGGACAAAATATCAACTGAACTGCTTGACACAGCGAAAGCTGATATCGAGAGATTACTAATTTTGTATTCTTAAGACTTGTTTCTACTAGAATACTGTTCTGCGTTGAGTGCTGCACTATCCATATATGTTGCAGTATCGGATTTTCTAACAGATGTGGCATTTGTTGCAATTTTCTAGTCATCTATTTATTCAATTTCATCGAGAGCATTAGATTTTTCTAAACACTTCTTGGCCTGGATTTCTTCTCTTTTTTTCTTTGCAAACTTCAAGCTAGCCTCCAAACTCAATTTTTGCTCTTGTATTTACATTTTTTTCTTTTTTTCTTCATAATAACTTGTCAGTCTAAGACGAATAAGTGTTGTAGTATGCAACCCTAAACAGAAGTGGGCAACTTAGTTCTTATAAGTAATGGTCTTGCTATCAATTGCAGACATTTAATTAATGACTCGATAAGACCATTTTGAGAGTGAACACAGGGTACAGGATGTTCCACTCTTATCCCAATTGATAAAAATAGTCATTAAATGCTTGAGATGAAAATTCTACAGCATTATCAAGGCGAATAGACTTAATCTGATTATTAGGAAACTGTGCCCGTAATCATATTATTTGTGCCAATAATTTTGCAAATTCCAAGTTGCAAGATGACAATAGGCACACATGATACCATCTAGAGAAATCATCTATTAGGACCATAAAGTATCTAAATGACCCACTAGGTGGGTGAATAGGTCCATAAATATCCCCATGTATGCGTTCTAACAATACGGGGGACTCAATCCCAACTTTTAATGGATGCCCATTTGAATTTTCTATGATTCGTTTCATCATTATAGATGCAGGATGTCCAGACGATCATGCCAAAGTACAAAAGTGTTGGAATTATTAAACTTTTGGTTTACCATAGAATGTGCCTCAATTGCACAAATCTTTGTCCAATACAGGCCAGAAGATAAAGCAGGAAACTTTTCTATAACACATGTTTTCCTAGAGACATTCTTGGTGATACTAAGATATTCAAGATTCATCTCACCAAATGTATTGATATGATAATCATTTTCACGGATATCTTTAAAACTCATCAGGTTTCTCTGAGATTTAGGAAAAAATATAGCATTACTTAAGATGAGTTTAGTTTTCTTGGGCAAGATTATAATGGCTTTTCCAAAGACTTCAATCAAATTAGCACTACCAAAAATTTTACTAACATTAATCTTGCTCATGTTTAGATGAGAGAAATATTTCTTGTCTTTGAATATCGTATGTGTAGTGCCAGAACCAATCAAACAAATATCTTCACAATTGGACAACTTACTTTGAAAATTATCCATATCTTCAAATGAAAAATATACATAAAATATATCATTGCCCAAAGTAAAAATCATCAATAAATAATTAATTAACTTTTATTTAAGTAATTAATTACATAATAAACGTAGTATCGTAAGTTGTGATTATTTTAAACATAAACAAATTTAATCTTTATGATATTTATATAACACAAAAAACGTGAACCATATCTTAATTTTAGATAATACTATACAAAAATAAAATCACAACAAAAATAACTTTGCATCCACAATTATCAAATACATGCTATTTATATACAAACAAAATTACTATATTATCAATAGTTATAAGAAAAAACTGCGTGACTATCATCTGCCGCAAAATGTCAACAAGTTAAGTGAGATATTTTTCTCATTTTAATCATCACTACTTTGTCTTCATTCACACAAGTTGTCCTTAATTTATTGAAACCAATATTTTTTTTATTTAATAGTGGACTCAAGGTCCTTTTATTTCAATTTAATCGGATCCAGTCAGCCCAAGTACAAATTAATAAAAGGATGACCCAACCCGGCCTAGAATGCCAACCCGGCCTCCGCATTCTCCGCCACAGACGATGTTGAGTTCCTTTCCCTTTAATCTTTAGTTTGAGATATTTCCTTCACTCTGTGTTATCGTCTTACTTCTTTCTCTTGCAGAAGTAAGTTCTTTCCCTTCTTCTTCATCTCTTTCCCTTTTTTATCACTGATCCATTACCTTTCAAGTGTGTGTTCTGGTGGATATCTTTGAGTTGTGAAGAAACTCACAAGAGAGCTAGAAAAATATCCCTCAGCTTTGTAGAGCAGAGTAAGTATTATGATGTTGGTCCTTTTTCTTTTTTCCTGCTCGCTTGCTAACTACTGATTCAGAGCATATAATAGCTATGAGACAGTGTGATCTTTCTTAATCCCCTCCCCATGATTAGTTGTGTGTGTTGCTTATCTTCCTTGTTTTCACTCTTATTATTGGGATCTGTTGCTTATCTATGTTTATAATCTTCATTCCTGTGCTTGGTAGTTGATTGAACTCATCATATTGAATGCTTTGTTCATGTTCAATAGCTATTTTTTCCATGAAATCTGTTAGCTGATTAGCCTCTCTGTATATGTGACTTATGTGAATGTTTAGCTGTGCACTTAGCTCTCTAATTTCCTCAATGATTTTCTTTAGTGTCCATGGGATTTTCCACTCTCCCCTAATCATCCTTTTTATACCAAGAGAATCCGTCTCTAATTGTATTTGCCTCCAATTCTCACTGAGACAGTAAGAGATAGCCTTTAAAATTGCTATAGCCTCAGCTTCTATGCTTCTTATAATTCCCACTGTTTGAGCTTCTACATACATCAAATTCCCTTCACTGTTTCTAATGCAAAAAACATAAGAACTTAGCCCTGTGTTTCCTTTGCTAGCTCCATCCATGTTGCATTTAATCCATCCTTCCTCGGGTTTATTCTATTTCATTATAAGATAGTGAAGTCTTGGTATATAAGCCTTTAGAACTTCCAGCATTCCTTGCTAGTGGTATGGAATATCTTTTATCCATGGAAATCTACTCTTGACAAGATAGAATACATTTTTCAGAAGGTGGTATTTCATCTTTTCTAAAGTAATTTCCTTTCTGTATCTCCTTGCATTCCTTCGCTTCCACAGCTCCCGTATCAATGTTGATGGAATTGCTTGAATAGTATTCCTCTCTGTTAGGTTTCCTTTATGATTCCACCAAGTATGATTATTTGTTGAAGAGTGAGACCATCTATGTGAATACCTGCACAATAAGCAAATTGCTTCCATAGCTGTTGAGCTATGGGAGCTGTTAATAATAAATGTGTTATGGTTTATTGCTTCCCCTCTTCACAATAATTTCACTTGGATAACATTTGAATTTGCATCCTTTTAAGATTATCATTTATGGCAATTCTCTATCCCCATACCCTCCATAAGAAAAAAGCAATCTTAAAAGGAATACCCTTAATCCAAATGTTCCTCACCCAATTGACTTTCTCCTTTTTGTGTCTCATGATATTAAAGGTTGAACTAGCCATGAATTCCCCTTTGGAATTTCCCATCCATCACGCTTTATCATTGCTCTCCATTCCCACTTGAGGTTTTATGCTCTCTACTATGTGTTCAATTAAATGTTGTGGGAGAAAAATGCTGAGCTTTTCCACATTCCATACCCCATTCTGAAAAAATTCTTTCACTTCCATTTCTTTCTCTCCCTCATTCTACTCCACCACGTAATACACTTTGTCTAGTTATCAAACCAGAAACTGGAGTTTCCCGCCTTGAGCTGCCACCATATTTCATGTTCTATGTTTTCTCTTATCTCTATCATCTTTTTCCAAACATGAGAAGGGCCTGTAGTTCTTGTAATTACTGGATGAAGCTTCTTATAATATTTGTTGCTCATGTAAAAAGTCCACAGTGAATTAGTTGAAACTCTGAGCCTCCACCAAAGTTTAGCAAAAAGTGCTTTAGAAACATCATGAAGGGATCTAAAACCAAGACCTCCCTTTTCTTTTGGATAAAACATATCTTCCCAGGAAACCCAGTGTCTTCTCTTCATTCATTCGAAAGTTCCCCAAAAGAACTTTGCAAATATTTGATGCAGTTGATCAATCACTTTTTTAGGTAGGTTCATGGCTGCTAGAATATAGACTGGCATGGACTGTAGAACATGGTTAATAAGGACGAATCTACCTCCAAAGGAGATCAACTTGTTCTGCCACATTAAAATCCTCTTTGTCACCTTTCTCAAGAGGTAACCGTAATGATTCTTGTTCTTCCTTTCATAGAAAACCGAACAAACCAGATATGTAAACGGGAAATTTCCTTGTCTTATACTTGTCAATATTCTTAATCTTATTGCCACAATCAATGGTGTCTTATCATGCCAATAGAAGAAACTTTTACTTTTATTGATGAGTTGTCCTGAGATAGTCTCGTAATTTTTAAGTGCCTCCATCATCTTCCAAATAGACACCTTGTCTCCAGAATAGAAAAGAATAGTATCATCTGCATAGGAGAGATGATTAATTTTGGAACTCTATTTAGGTAATCCATATCCTTTAAATTGTTCATCCTGTAGTAGTCTATTAAGGCCTCTGGATAACATTTCTGTTGCAATAATGAATAGGGTAAGTGATAGGGGATCCTCTTGTTTAACTCCTCTTGAAGATTGAAATAAACCATGAGAATGCCTATTTATCAACACTAAATACCAGTTGTGGGAAATTAGCCTCCAAACCATATCAATAATCACTTCAGAGAATCCAAATTTCCTTAACACCTTAGTGAGAAAAATCCAAGACACCCTGTCATATGTCTTTGTCATGTCCAGCTTCACCACCACGTTGATGTTTTTATTTCTAATGTTGATATCTCTTATGATTTCCTGAGCTAGCAGAACATTTTCCGTAATACTTCTGCCTCTCACAAATCCACCCTGATTCTGTGAAATAATATTAGGTAGTACCTCCGCAATTCTTTCATGTAGCACCCTGGAAATGATCTTGTTAGTGAAGGTGCTTAAGCTAATCGGTCTAAGATCTGAGAATTCCTTCACTATTTCCTTTTTTGGTAATAAAACCAAATTGGTATGAGTAATGTATATGGGAAGCTCATTCCCATAGAAAAAAGCTCTTACCAACTTGGTGATCTTAGCTCTAATAATGTCCAAGCAGGTCTGAAAAAAATACTCCTGAAAAACCATCTGGGCCGCAAGCACTGTCACCATTGAGTTTAAAAACCACCGTCTTCACCTCATCCTTGTCTGGGAGTGCTATCATGCTCTCATTTTGTTCATCCGAGATCAGCTTTGGTAGACACCGCAATTCCTCCCACTCTTGATTCCATCTTTCTTCTGAAAACTGCTCTTTGAAAAATTCCACATAGAAAAAAAATGGGTGTAATGAACCATATTTCTGATGTGTTTAATTGCTCCCCTGAGCACTCTAAGCACATATAATATATGAAGTTAAAAAGTAATTTTCACTTCTATTCAAACAATATATATCGTTGTTTCCTTTTTGTTTTCTTTCTTTTTTCTTTTTCAATAAATAATGACAGAGAAACTCGGGCTGGTGGAGTTTGCGAGGTCCTTTGGGCTGGTGGTGGTGAACTCGGGCTTTTCGAAGAAGGACGATCACCTAATCACCTTTCGAAGCACGATAGCCAGGACCCAGATTGACTTTTTGTTGCTTCAAAAAGGGGATAGGGTGTTGTGTAAGGACTGTAAGGTCATCCCGAGTGAGAATCTTTCGACCCAGCATAGGCTCTTAGTTATGGATTTGGGTATAAAGAAGAATAGAAAGAGGAGGAGTAAGGAAGGTAGACCTAGAATTAAGTGGGGCGCCTTGTCGCCAGTGAATGCGTGGGAGATAGGGGAGAAGTTTGCGGGAATAGGGGTGTGGAAGTGTAGGGGGGACGTGGATAGTATGTGGGATAGGGCGGCTAGGTGCATCAGGGAGAATGCAAGTGAGGTGTTGGGTGTTTCTAGGGGCCGAGTCGGGCATCATCGGGGGGATTGGTGGTGGAATGAAGAGGTGGAGAAGAAAGTAGGGACCAAAAAAGGGGCGTATACTAAGTTGGTTGAGACTAAGGACGAAGAAGAGAAGCGGGTAAACAGGAAAGAGTACAAGCTAGCTAGGAAGGAGGCTAAGTCAGCTGTCACGGCAGCTAAGACAACCGCTTTTGAGAGCTTGTATGCAGGGTTACAGGGGAAAGGAGGGGAGAAAAAGTTGTTTAGACTCGCTAAGGCTAGGGAGAGGAAGGGTCGTAACCTCGACCAGGTGAGGTGCATTAAGGGGGAGGATAGTAGAGTGTTGGTGGAGGACGACCACATTAAGAATAGATGGCAGTCGTACTTTCATAGGCTCTTGAATGACGAAGGGGATAGAGCTATTTTTTTAGGGGAACTGGAGCACTCAGAGGACTGTCGGAATTTTAGTTATTCTAGACATTTTAAGGTAGAAGAGGTTAGAGAGGCTATTCGCAAGATGCGAAGGGGTAGGGCGACGGGGTCGGATGAGATATCGGTGGAGTTTTGGAAGTTCGTTGGAGAGGCTGGTGTAAGGTGGTTGACTGGATTGTTCAACGAAATCTTCAAGACGGCAAAGATGCCCGAGGCTTGGAGGTGGAGTACCATGATCCCTCTCTATAAGAATAAGGGGGACATCCAGAGTTGCAATAACTATAGGGGGATTAAGTTATTGAGTCACTCTATGAAGATTTGGGAGAGAGTGGTCGAGGTGAGGCTGAGACGGATAGTGTCTATTTCGGGAAACCAGTTCGGATTTATGCCTGGCCGCTCAACGACGGAGGCAATTCACCTGGTACGGAGGCTGGTGGAACAGTATAGGGAAAGGAAAAAGGACCTGCACATGGTGTTTATCGACCTGGAGAAGGCATACGACAAAGTCCCCAGGGAGGTGCTTTGGAGGTGCTTGGAGGTGAGTGGAGTCCCGCAGGCATATATCAGAGCAATTAAGGACATGTATGAGGGAGCGAAAACTCATGTGAGGACGGCGGGAGGAGACTCAGAGCATTTCACCGTCTTGACAGGATTGCATCAGGGATCTACTCTTAGTCCCTTTTTGTTTGCTTTGGTGATGGATGTGTTGATGCGGCGTATTCAAGGGGAGGTGTCGTGGTGTATGCTTTTTGCAGACGATATAGTTCTAATTGATGAGACCCGAGGGGGTGTGAATGACAAATTAGAGGTGTGGAGACAAACTCTTGAGTCTAAAGGGTTCAGATTGAGCAGAAGCAAGACAGAATATTTGGAATGCAAGTTTAATGACGTGAGGCTAGAGGATGAGGTGGTAGTGAAGCTGGAATCACAGGAGGTATGTAAGAGGGATAGTTTCAAGTATCTCAGATCCGTGATCCAGGGTAACGGTGAGATTGACGAGGATGTCTCGCACCGTATTAGGGCGGGATGGATGAAGTGGAAGCTTGATTCGGGGGTGTTGTGTGATAAGAAGGTGCCGCCCAAGCTTAAAGGCAAATTCTACAGGGTGGTAGTCCGTCCGGCCATGTTGTATGGAGTGGAGTGTTGGCCAGTTAAGAATTCCCACATCCAAAAAATAAAGGTGGCAGAAATGCGGATGTTACGCTGGATGTGTGGGCTGACTAGAGGGGATAGAGTTCGGAATGAGACTATCAGGGAGAAGGTTGGTGTGACTCCAGTGAAGTGCAAGATGCGGGAAGTCCGATTGAGATTGTTCGGACACGTGAAGAGGAGGGGCATGGATGCCCCAGTTCATAGGTGTGAGAGGCTAGTGTTGGATGGTTTTAGGCGGGGTAGGGGTAGGCCGAAGAAGTACTGGGGTGAGGTGATTAGGCGGGACATGGAGCAGTTACAGCTCACCGAGGACATGACCCTAGATAGGAAGGTCTGGAGGACGCGAATTAGGGCAGAAGACTAGGGCCATTTTGGGTCGCTAGTGTAGGGAATTACTTGGTGGGGGTAGTATCCTTGTTATGATTCCGTGTGCCTTGTTTTAGTACGAATCTGGGTGCTTTCCTCTGTTTTCTTTTACTTATGGGTGCCGTATTTATGTTATGTAATCTTGTAATCTTGTTCTGTGCTTTACTATGTATTTGTGTGGTATCTCGTGTCTTGGGCCGGGGGTCTATCGAAAACAGCCTTTCTACTTCTTTAGAGGTAGAGGTATGGACTGCGTACATCTTACCCCCCCCCCCCCCAGACCCCACCAGGTGGGAATACACTGGGTTTGTTGTTGTTGTTGTTGTAATAAATAATGATAGAATTGAAATTCAGTTCAATACAATAATAAACAACAATAATATAATTAAACTAATCAAAACTAATAAAAAATTAATACTCATGTAAACAACTACTTTTACATGATTTTTTTATTCACTAACTCTTACCAAATAAAAAAAAATATTCATTCTTCCATGATTATGAAACCATTACCAATCAAGTGATCAATTTTTCCTTCAGGGTGCTCGAAAAAGTCTGCTACATTCAAGCATGCGATGTCAACATTATTTTCAGGGAGAAAATTAGCCTCAGAATTTCTCTCTTTCTTCTTTAGCGATGCTTGATAAAGGCCAAATAAGTGCTTGAGAGCACGACAGTCACGTGAATAGTGTCCTTTTTCACCACATCGAAAATAAGTAATTGATATAGGTTTCTCATCTTTTCTCTTTTTATTCGATGGATGATTAACACTCTTTCTTGGTCATCACGACCACGACCACGATCACGACCGTAATCTTTTTCACGCCTAGCATGGTGAGCATGCACATCATTCACCTCAGGGAATGGTGCAGATCTAGTAGGCCGATTCTTGTGATTTTTCATCAACAAATCATAATTTTGTTCAGCCACGAGAAGATGAGAACTCAGTTCAGTATATTTCTTGAAACCTTTTTCTCGATATCGATATTGTTGCTGTAATAGCACATTTGAGGCATGAAAAGTGGAGAGCATCTTTTCTATCATAGCGTCATCATTAACCATCTCTCCAAATAGTTTCAATTGAGAAGAAATTCTGAACATGACAGAATTGTACTCATGAACAGACTTATAGTCTTGAAACCTCAAATGCATCCATTCATATCGTGTTTTCGGGAGGATGGCGATCTTTAAGTGGTCAAACCTTTCTTGTAGGCTATTCCACAATATGAGTGGATACTTAATAGTAAGGTATTCAATTTTCAGAATTTTGTCAAGATGATGATGTAAGAAAATCATAGGCTTAGCACGATTTTGACTAGATGTTGTATTTTCTTTCTTTACGGCGTCTCCAAGACCCATAGCATCTAGGCGGATTCCAGCACCCATGAAATATAGTTCTTGGCCGAACTTTGAAGGGCAACGAACTCACACTAACTTTGAAGGGCAACGAACTCACACTAGGTAAGATTGTTAGACATGTGAAAAGGGAAGAAAAATAATACCTTAGCTTTCAAATTTGAGACGGTAGAATCTCGTGCTGATAACGTGTTATAAAAAGTAAAGCAGAGAAGAACAAGAGTAGAGAGAGTAATTGTTATTTCGCCCATCTATTTATAGGGGAAATTTATTCCTAGTTTCTGAGTAAAAGACAGATACATCAAATCCTGATAGACATCAACTAGATCTTGATAGATCTTGATAGACATTCACTACAACTGATATACATCAATATCATAATAAGATTTGTAGTTATATTATTAATTATAAAAAGAGTTCTATTTTACTTATAAAGTTGGAGATGAATTATTATAGCATTAAATGGTACCCTTAAGAAAATATTTGTTTGATATACTATATTGAGTTATAATTTAAAAATAAATTAGTTAGGTATTGGAATTTTTTTTCAAAAAAAAAAATAAAATTAAGAAATTAAACTTGGTATGAGTTGGATGAGTTGAGTTGTTACACATTATTTAGCACATTTTAACTCTATTAAATTATCGAATCCACACATTTTAACTTGATCTATTTGGTTCGACTCACCATTTGACACCCCTAGATACTTTTAGGTGATAACTGCCCTATCGTGTTTAGAAATGTGATTAGATCAATTTAAAAATAAGAAAAATACATCATTTCATCTTTAAATCAGTATACATAACTTACTTTAGACCCTAAACTATACAAATAATTATATATCCCCCTTAATAACTCTGAAGTGAATTAAATTTAACCCTTCGAAGCCCAAGTGAAGTCACATGTTGCTGGATGTGTTAAATAGATAACTTTGTCTTTTATTTTATTTTTTAAACTAAAATTTTCCTTTTAAATAATGTAACGGTTATAAAATCCCCACATTCTCCTAAAAATTCTAATTTACTACTCTTCTTTCTCAATCTATCCAAAATCTGCTCCATCTATGAAATTTAAGCAAAAATTGAGATTGATTTCTCTTCCTATTTAAAGAACCCTATTTTATTTTTGTAGCACATAATGAGGTCAGTTAATTTGACTAAACTTTGTATGAAAGAAAATGATAATTCTTTGTACAAAGAAGTTCGTTGTAATCATGAATTTTTGTTGCATATGAAGACATCTTGAACTTCGAGAAATTTCGGCAGAAGATATTGGACATGTCCTTATTATGGGGTAAATATTATTTTTTGTCGCTTTTACTAGTTCGATAGATTTGATTAAAGACTAATTCATTCTTTATTTGTCACCATTGAAGGGTCAAAGATCTTGAAACTTTTAGTGTTGGAGGGATAGAGAAGATATTAATTCGAGGTCCAAAGATGTGATTCCTAAACTATGGAGAAATTAGGTGACCTTGAGAATTTTTTGAGTCTTCTCAATGTATTGACAATCATGTATCGGTTAATGAAGTTGAAAAATTTAAGTTGAATAAATTTGTTGAGGAAGCTTCTCACGAAGTAGACAAGCCCAAAGAATCCAAACAAGATGATAATTGTGTTGATATGAAATTAGAGAAGTTGAAAGAAGAGATTGAGAAGATCAAAGAAAGAGAGAAGAAGTGGAGAATAATTGCCAAATTTATTGTGTTTTGTTCTTCTGTACTACTAATAGCTATAAGCTATTGGCTTGGGATGATACATATAAAGAAGGTTCAATGAGGTTTCTTTAGCACTAGGTTGTTGTTAGATTATATGTAGCATATTTTGTATTGAACGGTGCAGCTTCTTTAAGCTTCTTTTGTAATATAATTGGGTTGGTGGTTGTCTCTTGAGCACTAGGTTGTTGTTAGATGATATCTAGCATATTTTGTATTGAATGGAGTAGCTTCTTTAAGCTTCTTTTGTAATGTACTTTAGCTAGTAATTGTATCTTGATATATATGAAGAGAGGTTGTTGAATTGATTGCATTTTAAGCATTTGTTTCTTTTGTAATGGTGCAACTTCTTTTGTAATGAAGTTACCTTAGTACTTGTAAAGCTACACTACACAAACTACCATTAATGATGCAGTCACAACTGTATAAATTCCTCCAACAAATATACTAAAATAGTACAACAACACCTGCTTATAGTCAAATTGTGCAGACACAACTGAATGTATTTCTTAAAAAGACGCATCAAAATGGCACAGTCACAGTTACTCATATTTTTACAAAAATATGTGATCAAAAGTGCAGTCACATTTGCATAATATAATTACAAATCAAATTAGTGTAGCCATAATTGTATAGTTGAAGTCACTAATCAAAATAGAAATTAGCTAAGTGAAAATCACTATTATTTTAGTACACAATATCAATACACATAAGCAAAAATTAGGATTCTTCTACTGAAAGGTTTATGAACTTGTTAGACTTAGATGATTCACTTCAATAGCATTTGACCTTGTCCTTATTCTTTTCTGTGCTCTCATGACTTCAAGATTTTGTTGGGTCACAACTTTCTTTCCTTTTCATTTCACACCTGATGTTGGTTTGTGATGTCCAAGATGTCCAGTCACTTTGGAGGAGTTCATAAGCATTTCAGGCTGAAAAAAAATAAAATAAAACAAATTTACCTAAGACTTTTAAAAAGGTTGACTTTAAACTAGAGAAATTTTATTAAATTTAACTTACATTGAGAATTTTATAACCACTCGTTGTCTGAAGCACCCCTATTCCAACCATTCTAGGTCTTTTAAAGATTGTCCCTCTACTTTTTTCGATACCAGTGACACCATCAGCTTCTCTTTCTTTGTTAGTATCAGCTCATCTACCTCTACCAACACCAATAACAGTAAAAGTTGCATCTTCTCTACCTCTACCATTGGTCCATTACCATCAATAGTAGAATGGGAAGCTCCTCTTCCTCTACTTCTATCAATACCAATAATAGTACAAGCTGCAACTCCTTCACCTTTACCATTACCATCAATAGTAGAAGGTGCATCTCCTTTTTCTCTATCAATACCACTCGTAGTAGCAACAACAACAAATTCTTTTCCTCTACTAACACCATCCATAGTAGCAGCAACATCAACTCCTCTTCCTCTACCAGCAGTAGCAGCAGCAATAACCTACAACATATAACAAAAAATGTAATAAAATAAAAGAGAAATGAACTAGTAGTAAATGACAAGTCATGTGTTGCCTTTGTAGACCCTTTTGGTCTTCCTCTTTCTCTTTTTGTGCTTGGTGTTGCAGAGGAACCTACACTTGATTTTGTTGAACTTGTAGCCAAATGACAACCCCTCTTATTATAACCCTCGGCATGATATATGTTGCAGCTCATCTCAATATCATGTTTAGACAACTTTCCAGTCTTGTTTTTACTTTGCTTCTTTCTTTTAGATTTGCTAGGTCTGTTTGGCAGATTTTTTATTGTTGGAGGTAAAACATAAGGGTTGGTTGACTTTGACAACATAGCATACTAGTAACAGCTGAATGTAGTAACTATTGATCTTGAGGTAGGTTTCCTTGGTATATCAATGTGCAACATAATGAATTGGCTCTAATGTCTTATAATGTAGTGCAACTATGGCATGACAACAAGGTATATTTTTCAACATTCAAGACCTATAAGTACAAGTTCTATCTCTCAAATTCACTATGAAAGTATTGTCCCAGCTATCCTTAACTTCAAAATCAAACTCACCATTCCACTCAAGATTACACTTCATTGATTTTGATATGTTATCTTGCAATACTTTTAGTGTCTTTGGGGAAATATTAGTTAATCAAGTGTCAACTAACTCTCTCAATTGTCTTATTCTTCTTATCACCTTCACCCCTATTTCTTCAAGCATTGTGATGAGTCTTGTGTTTGGGCCTAATATTCATGAATTAAAACTTTCAGTCATGTTGTTGTCAACACTGCCACAACAACTATGATACTTGATGTACACTTTGGCTCACCTTTTAATATTATAATATAGTACGTTTTCACGAATTTTATTCCCTAACAACTTCATGTGATTCAAATTTCTTCTTAGCTTCTGCTCATATGTAGATTTGGCACATCTCTAAAAACAGTTTCTCCTTTCAATACCCTTCCTATATTTAGATCAATTAACTAGAATATGTCTTGCACATATTCTTTGTTTAGCATTTGACAATAATTATGTAATTGCATTTTCAAGACCCTTCAATAAATAATAAATGTTAGAGATTATAGTTAAAAACATAAAATATAATTAAAAGAAAAAAATAAATAAAATGAACAACAAATACATTATCTTCTGCATATAGTGATAGTAGTTAATTCTGACCCATCTCCCTGCTCAAGATCATTCTTCACAAGTCTAACAAACCATCTCTAAGTAAAAAACATTTCAGCTTCAACCACTGCTCAGGCTAGTGATAGCATCTGATTATTCTCATCGTTATAAACAGCCACAAATAGTTGACTTTTACAAACACCTTTCAAAAAGCGATCATCAAATCCAATACATCTCCTAGCACCGGCTTTGAATGCTTCTTCAAAGACTCCAAACATATATAAAATGATTAAAATAGATTTTTTCCATCTTTAAAGGTTTCTTCACTAAAACTCACCACACATATGCTACCTGGATTGGTCTTTAAAAGATCTTCTCTATAATTCAAAATCCTTTTAAACTCCTCTACATAGTCACCTATGATCTGTTGCAACACAATATTTCTAGCTTTTTTTGCCACAGTCCTCTCAATATACACCTCCAATTCTTTTTTCATTAAGTTTTGAAGCTGAAAAACTCTAATGCCAGGGTCAGATCTAATCCTGTCCTTGTATCTCTCAGTCAAGTACTTTGAATCACAGGTTTGTTTTTTATTATGTCATTACATATGTGCACTGGATTATACTTCTTCACCTGAAAATCTCCAGTTCTAGAATCATGGCTTCCAAAAAACAACCATGGACAATCATCAATACATTTTACTCTCACCCTTTTTGGTTCATTGACATACTTATCTAAATTCTACATGTTCTTGCACAACATACATAGTAATAGTTTTTCTAAATTGCTAAACATTTTCAAAACAAAGACCAAGCTTTCAAACTATTTTTTTACAAGTAAGATAAAAAATAATTTTCGTATAATTTCTTTTTGCTCTTCTTGTTTTTCCTTCTCTTCTTGTAGGTTGTTCTACTTCATTATCCCCATCATTTATATCATCACTATCTATTTCAAAGCTAACATCTACATCAGAATCAAAATATGACTAATCTCCAGCTACTTTGCCTCTAAAGTAGTTTTTTTGTTGGACAAGAACTCATTATATCCTAAGTCAACTTTTTTTTTAACTTAAACTAACCCTTTTAGTTCTATGCTTTTTTTTCCTTTTTTCCCCTTCAACTCTCTTCTTTTTGACAGCTTTCTATTCTTCCCTCAAAATTCTAACCTCCTAATGAACATCACTATCATATTTATCTTCACTTTTATCAAAAATGTCATCATAATTAGAATTTATAGAATCATCAGTTTCACTTTCTCAATCAGATGAAATTATTGAGATATTTGATGCAGTAAAAAAGCTAGCCCCACTCAAGTTTTCCTCACCATGAGGAGTAGTACCATCATTACTACCCAATATCTACTCACCAGTAGCAATAACTCCTCCACTATCACGACTCAAGTTCTGCTCAACAGTAGCAGCAATACCATCGCCATCAGTGTTTTCCCCAATACTAATAGAAGGTGCACTACCCAAGGCTAAATAATTGCAGCAACACTACTACCCACATTTTCCTTCACACCACCTAACTCCTCACCATTAGAACCAGCAGCATTAACACCACTCAACTCCCTAAAACAACTAGTAGCAGCACCATTATTTAAATTTCACTCACAAAAAACTTTTTAGGTGTTGCAGCCTCTACAAAGCGCTCTTCAAAACTTAGTTTTCACTAGTCTCACAGTCTTGGTTGGACATTTTGTTAAAAAAAGTAAAAGATTCTCCACCCACATTGAAATCATATTCAATGACAGGGATCACATGGGGTTCTTCTACTAAATGTGACACATAAAGCTGAACTATATCTCCATTTTTAAGCTAAGGTACAATACCCAAAATATTTCTATCACAAGTCACTTATACAAGATAATTACGTTTAGGAGGTCTGATATAAACAATACCCGAAAAAATATTATAACAAATTTCTTTAACATACCCGACAAACTCAAAGTAGAAAAATTTGTCATTACTGACATCAAAACAGTCTGTAACAATACTTCCATGGTACTTTATACGAGGCTTTTGTTGTAACTTTCTACCATGATGAAACCTCAATGTAATGTACACAAAATTCATAGTTAATTTTTTTAAAAAAATTATGATCTTTAGAACAAAAATCAATTATTACGAAATAAAAAAAATTAAAATTCAAATACGACAACTGAAATAATTTATACGCGATAAAAACCCTAAAACAAACCTGTTTGATCCCAAATCGAGTTGTAGACCATCTGATTTTTGGTAAAATATAGTTGGGAGGGAACATAAAATCGCAATTTTGACTGAAGAAGTAAGAGAAATGACATTTACTAAGGAAATTAGGGGTATTTTGTTAGAGTTGGATCGGGTTTTCATAAGTGTTAGGTTGGATTTAAATATATAATATCATTAAATGACGTGGACGAATTAAAACGTATGTGTCCAACATTACCTGACCTTAACTTCAGTTAAACTCCGCGGAGTTGAATTTAATTCAGTTCAAAGTTATTAAGGGGGTATATAATTGCCCGTGTAATTTAAGGTCTAAAGTAAATTGTGCGGATAAATTTAGGAGAAATGATATATTTTCTCTTTAAAAATTGATGAATTATAATTTCGAAAGTATATACATGTAAAGTGATGTGATCTTTTTTAGTATAAATAACATAAATACCAACCTTTTGGAAGTAATTACACTCTCTCCCACTTTTTTAATTACTTTACTCTCTCTCCCTATTAATATACATAACATAACCGACATATACATAGCATTCTATGTATATGTTGGGATTTTTGTAATATGTTTAGGGAGTTGAGATTTTTTATAATATTGAAAACATAAGTTGTGCATTTATGTAATTTTTAGTATTTTTTATGGTCAACATTTCTCTCTGTCTCCCCTCACACACACAAATTTTCCTCTTTTTTTTATTGCATTTGTTTGGTAAATTTCAGCCACTAATTTATGGATTAATAAAAATTTTATTTATACAATAAATGTAGCACTCATGCACATATAGCAATGACTAAATACCTTTGAAATAAAATTCAAATAATAATTATCTTAATTAATGAATCATAAAATTGTTTGTAATAAATTTAAATAACATCAATTTTATTCCATAATGTAATAACTGAAATGCCCGTTACAGTCTACTTTCTTTAATGATACTAACTATTTCCTAGATTTTGTAGATTAAATATATTTTCTCTAATCATACACATTATAGCAAATGATTAAACTGTAAATTTTGTAGAATATTAAAGATGCATTATTTATTTATTTATTTATTATAATCGTTAATACCATTTAATCCTTATTTAAAGCCTTCTTTGATCCCCTTTTACATTACTACCTTTTTTCCTCTCCATAAAATTATCATTATTTCTCTCTATTTAATTTTCATTAATCCTTTAAGGTTATTTATTGCTTTTCCATAAATCTTTCATACTCCTTTGTTGGCATTTTTGTTTATAATTTACTATCTTCTTGTGCAAAATAGTGCCAGAATGAAGCAATTCTCTAAATTGGTTCATGCATTATTGACATGTTTTTTAAATTCTTTTTCCATATTTTGTTCTACTGTCTGTACTAAAATCGACAGTCTATACCCTAATCAACCGCAAATTACTATCATCAATAAAATTATGAAACAGTTTCATAGCATTTGAGCCTCCACCAACACATGCAACAAACACGTTTTGTTTTCCACTCCATTTTTTCAACGTTTCTATTGAAGATTTGTGGAAAAAATAGTAGTGGAGGGGATCAATCCCTAAACCTCATGTACAAAAATATCGAAAAAGAAATAACGAGAGATACGTATTCAAATAATTAAAGACTCAAGAGTACAATCTAAAATAGATCTAGATCTTTACACTTCTCAAGTCCATTGAACTTGTCCGCTTCTCTTTTTCTGTACAGAATCGAAAAAAAAAAAACATATACGAACATGAAAACTGACATGCATCAATAGAATGAAAAACAAAGAAGGAAGAAAATTCATAAAACTCAAATTACGTAGATTCACTAGACAAATTTGATAAGTAACTGATGAAATTTTATGTAGTATGTTTCTTGTAAAATTTGACCCAAAAATATTACTTGAATTTTTTTTTTATATTAGGTAAAATTCTAATTTAGTTAAAAGTTATAAATATTATGATTTCATGAGAATTTTGATTTATTACTAATAGAAAAAAGAAAAAACATGAAAATATATAAGAGGAATTAACTATATTTTATTTTTAGCATGAAATTCCGTTAAGACTTGCATATATGTATTCATTGAAATACTATACAATTCCTTACTCCTAAAAGAAAGTAAATATTAGAAAATTTATTATGGAAACTTTTGACACAGAAAGAGTTCCACGTCTAAAAGAAATTGAACAAAATAGTGTAGTCAATGAAAAAAAGGACTCTTACATGGGAAGAAGATTAAAATTTTAGGATAGAATTAATGTTTATCACAAACTCTATTGAGAGAAATGAAGGAAAGGTGTCTTTAAGTCTTGAATGAAGACTCTTACATGGGAAGAAGATTAAAATTTTAGGATAGAATTAATGTTTATCACAAACAATATTGAGAAAATTGAAGGAAAGATGTCTTTTAAGTCTTGAATGAAGGATTGGTGACATTGACCAACTTACAGGGTCAAACATAATTAAAAAATTTGATTAAGTTAATTGTGGACTTGATTAATATTTTCAAAACTTTCAAATCTTTTCAAAAATACAAATCAACTCACACTCCTCTTCAATCCAAATCATCGACCGTCTCTCGGCAGCTTCTCTCAACCAACAGTTTTGCAAATTTCTCCTTTTAATCCACAGTGACTTCAACCTTCGACGAAAAATAGTTGGGCTTCGAGTTCCTTTTCGACTTCAACCGTCAATCGACGTCACAGACTTGCTCTCCGGCCACAACAGCTTCGAATTATTCATCGTTCCTTTTCTTCTTTCACAGGTAAAAAATTATGAACTTTTTAGTTTTGAAGAAAACGAGGAGCTTGAACCAACTTCTCTTATATTATTGGTTAACAATTTCAATATTTGTTGCTTTACTTTGAAATACGATCTGAATAAAATCCTAATTTCTGGTATTTCTTCTTTTTTCTTCTCTTTTGTTGTTTGATTTCAAAGTTTAATTTGTTGCTTCCCATTGTTGGGTTAATTTGTTCTTGTTCTTAGAAAAAATGGCGATATTGTTGTTGTTCCGTTGAACAAAATTGTGCTACTATTTTTTTTCTTCAACAGATTATCCATCTGGTGCAACATATTAACCATCTAATACAACAAATTTAGTAGATGATACAATGGATCAATCATTTGATGCAATAGAGGAACCCTCAGATTAAAATTGTGATGCAACAAATTAAATATTTTATGCAACAGACTAACCATATGATGCAACAGATTAATCATCTGATGCAATAGAGGAACCATCTAATAAAAATCTGACGCAACAAATTTAGCATATGATGCAACAGTTTAACCATCTAATGCAACAAATTAATCATCTAATGCAACAGAGAAACCATCGAATTAAAGATCTAATGCAACAGATGAACCTCCTGTTGGATAAAATCCTATCAACTCTTCCAACAGGACATGTCCAAGACTTGATTTTTTCAACTGATCATTCATCTGTCGTGATAGACGATCCTTTTGTTGGAAGGAAATCTAAACAATATTGACCGTTGATAACTGTTCCAACAGATCACTCATATGTTGCAACAGATGTGTGACCTGTTGCACAGACCATTCATCTTTCTCAACAGATGAGTGATATATTTTATATTGTTGTAACAGATTACTCAGTCGCTGCTATATGTTAGTTAACTATTCCAACAAACCACTCATATGTTACAACAGATATGTGAACGTTTGCACATGCCATTCATCTTTCTCAATAGATGAGCGATATATTTTGTATTATCGCAACAAATTAGTCAGTTATTGCTACATGTTAGTTAACTGTTCCAACAGATCACTCATATATTGCAACAGATGTGTGATCAGTTGCACAGACCATTCATCTTTCTAAATAGATAAATGATATGTTTTGTATTATTGCAATAGATTACTCGTCCATTACAATAGGTTATTTAACTATTATAACAGATCACTCATATGTTGTAACAGATGTGTGATCTGTTGCACATACCATTTATCTGCCTTAAAAGATGAGTGATATATTTTGTATTGTTATAACAGATTATTCATTCATTGCAAGATGTTAGTTATCTGGTGCAATAGATAACCTACCTGGTGAAACAGATGTGTGATTTATTGCAACTATTATTTTACTATTTTGCATGTTAGATTTACTGTTATCCTTTTTTTAACGATGCATTAATCAACTATAATATATTTTTTATGTTTCTATTAATTTTAGATAATATGGCTCCCAAAAGAACAGAAACCAAATCAAGTCCAAGTAAATGAACAAGTGAAGCAACTAGGATACATCCACCACTCTATAAGCTTGCTTTACAAGCGTTATCTCAATCAAGAGCAGAATATGATGAACACAGGGAGGAGGAATATTTCAAAAGAGATGATTCAAATGCTAATAGCCCTTCCACCGAAGAGTTGGTCAAAACCTTCAGCATTGATCGTTATACTGTGAGAATGCAGTGTGATGGTGCCACAGATTTAACAGTTGATTTTGTGGTTATGTCAGTTATGAAAAAATCTTTCGACGCGTTTAGAAAAATACTTCGAGAATAAAAATTAGATGCTTATTTCAGGGACAACTAATTTGGGAAATATCTTAATTTACCGGAGGACAACAATGCTCGTTTCCAAATTAAAATGATATATGAACTTCTCAAGCATAGGTTTATGTATAAAAAGAAAAATAAGATGGATGAGGTGTGGATAAATTACTGTGGCATGCTTGTTTGTTTTGGTTAGAAGGAGTTTGCCATAGTTACTGGACTAAAATGTTATCCTCCTTCTCCTTCTCATGTTATACCTATTCTAACCCCAAAAAAAGCACCCCGCATGCCCAAAAAAGGCAAAGGCAAGTCGTGTGATCGTGATGACCTGGTGTCCATTGTTGGTCCAAGCTTTAAAAATAAAAATTTGATATAAGCGTTGAAAGGTAAAAGAATTTCAAAGAAGCACAAGCAGTCATTATGCTTGATTTGGTTTGTACATAATATTCTTTGGGTGAGATACGTTAACAACAACATAAGCGTTGGTTTAATAAAGCTCTCCGAGTATCTTGAGGCATTTAACAGCTATCCTTAGGGTTATGAAAGTTTCAAAATGACTGTCAAATATTTGTTGACTCCGTTAGCGCCAAAGACAGTCAACTTATATGGCTTTCAATGGGCTTTCATGGTAAATATTTCTTTCTTTTATTATGATATCATTCATTTTTCTACTCAATAATAGTTTTGATTTGTTGGCGTTATTTTATAGTCTTGGGCGTTTGAAGCCATTCCTTATTTGAGACAACAAGTGAACTACCAAGAAGAAGTTTCCTATTTAAAAATCTTGAGATGGTTGTCGGCCAAAACTGATAAAAATACAAAATTTCTTGATCTCTTCAAACCCCCAAAAGATGCAGTAAGTATAATTATAATTAAGTTTTTATTTTAATTAATAACTTTTTTGAATGATCTAATCATCATTCTAATATATGTAATAATTTATGTTAGATTATGCATCTGTCTGTAGTTTCAACCAATTGAAAGTTGAAGATGTCATTTTTTCTTACTTTACGGTCTATGCAAACTTTATCGGACCCTAAGGTCATTACAAGAAAAATAATTTTGGAGGGTGGGCTTGTTGTTGTTGATGATCTTAGTGGTGATGGAACTGCTGGTGGTGGTAGTAGTGCTGCTGTTGGTGCTAATGATACTCCTCTTATAGTATTTAAAACAAAGCATTATGAGTATGGTCATACTGGTTATACAGATTCTGCCTCTCCCAGCAAATGTTTTGCATGCAAATGTCAAGACTACAAGGCGAAACATGATGAAGTGATTAATGTTATTAATGCATTAACTGCTTCTGTAAAAGAATTGACATCTAAGAGGGGTGTTTATATCCATCCACTCCATTAGATATTAAGGTTAAGAGGAGAAGAAAAGTAATTTTCAAGGCATTATCAAGCATCCAAAAAAGCAAAATGGCAACTCCTCTGTTCGTCTGTTGCACTGAGAAATGTATAGTGTCCAAAGAAGAGCAGCACGAGCTGAAGAAGGTAACTATAGATTTCTATTCCACCTAACAGTCACATATTTGTTTCAACAGATGATACATCTACTGAAAATTATCAAACAGATATATACATCTGTTGCAATAGTTGACTAACTTGTTGTATCAGATAAAGTATCTGTTGCGATATATATCTCTTCTGTTTTTAGCAAATCAAATAGCTCTTCGTACCACTTTTATTTGTACCAATAGATGACCTATCTACTGCAAAAAATGAGTCATATATTGCAACAGATGGTTTATTTGTTGGAAATTATCATACAGGCCTTCCTCATGTTGAAATTTGTCCCAACAGTTGATTCATCTGTTGCAACAGAAATATAATCTGTTTTGGATAATTTAAAATAGGAGGAAGAGCTGTTTGATTTACTAGAACAAATGAGTTATCTTTTTCATGTTGTTGTATCTCCATGATTAGCATTGACCAATTCTGGCTTTCCAGGTGGATGTAGAAGCTACTGCTAAGCAACATTAATAATATGTTGCTCCTTTTATGGAAATACGGAGAACAGAAAGCGCATAAACCGTACGTAAGCGATAATAAAGATCCATGACGACCAAAGTAGAATTCCATAGCACTGGATGAAGAACAATTTATCCATATTGAGTAGATCTTTATAGTTTGAGTCTATCAAAGTAATAACCTCACGCCTCCTTAGGAATTCTTGGCATAAATACTTAAATTCGTTGATGTATTTTTGAAGGCTTCGATTTATTTTATTTTGTCTATAAATTTTATTTTTTTTCCTTAGATTTGAACTTATTAATGGAAATAGAATACTAGATTCAAATATTGCAACAGATAATGTATATGTTACAACAGACGACACATCTATTGGAAAATATCAAACAGATTTATACATATGTTGCAACAGGTAGGTAATCTATTGGAAATTATCAAACAGGTCTTCCCACTATTGCAATAGATAGACTTAGATAGAAATATCGATATAATGCAACAGATGACCAATCCATTACAATAGATAAACTATATGTCAGAACAAGTAGAATATTTGTTACAACAGATGGACAATCTGTTACATTATAAAAATTAAACTTTTATTAGACATAAAAAATTGCCACTACATGTGAAAAAGTGAAAGTGACTTGAAATAAAAAAGACGAAACCCATCGACAGTGTTCAATTAAAACACCTAAAATAAAATAGACATCAAGTAGACAGTGTTCAATTTAAACACATAAAATAAAATAGGCATTAAATGTGTCAGTTTGTCACTTTTTGCCCTGTTGGATGCTCGTGTGTAGCTCACGCAGCCAAGGCTCGTTGAACCCTTATTTTTGATGATTTGGCCTCCAACAGTTATTTTTCTTCCATTGTCTTATATATTCATCTTCTTCCTAAAATTTAACCCTAAATTTCCAAATCTTCTTTTTCTTCTTCATCTTTTTTTCTCTATCCAAATTCATCTCAATTATTTGTAGTTTTTTCTATGTATTTTTTTATTTTTTCCAACGGAGCTTGACAATGTCGAGCTCATCTTCCACTATTTTTTGTGACAAAGATTTTTGTTATTGTAAGTGTGGTCATGAATATTTATTGAAGACTTCTTGGACTCAACAAAATCCAGGTCGTAGGTTTTTTACTTGTAAGATTTCAAAGATAATATTTTTTTATTTAATTAGTTGATTATTTATTGACTTGTAATTATGGTCTTGTTTTTGTAGAAGGTGGGTGGATGTGATTAATTTGCTTGGTATGAAGAACGAAATCCTTCACAAGCAAATTGTGTAATCTAGGTTTTGTTGAAGAAAGTCAAGGCTTTTGAAGAGAAACAAAATCGAGCAAGAAGATACTACATTGTTGGCGTTGTTGCTACTGGTTTGGTGGTGTTGGGAACATGGATATTCTAGCCTAATTGCTAAACTTTCCATGGTGGTGTATTTATATTTGCTACTAGTTTGGTGTTATTGAGCACATGAATATTCAAGCATAATTGTTGGAAAAAATCAAACAGATTTAGACATATGTTGCAACATGCAGGTCATCTCTTGGAAATTATCAAAAAGGTTTTCCCATTGTTTCAACAGATAAGACTATATCAACATAATGCAACAGAGGACCAACCTATTGCAACTAATAAACTATTTGTCAAAACAGATAAAATATATTTTCCAATAGATGGACAATCTATTACATTGTGAAAAATTCAAATATCATCAGACAAAATTATTGCCCCTACATGTGTGTATATGTATGTATGTAATGTAATGTAAAGTATATAAAGTGAAGTGACTAGAAATAAAAAAAATATTATTTCACAGGCTCTTCTTTATACACAGACTCCAAACGTCCAGTTAGTACCCCATAAGCCCAGACCTCTTGCATGTTTGCCACAACATTGTTGCACAGAAAGGACGTTGGATCAGCCATTTCTGTGTCGGTCAGCAAACATTCGATGTGTGCAAGAGCGTGAGACCCGCACGCGATAGTGATTTTATTTTCTGGAAGGTTCATGTCCTTGTCTCGACCTTCAAAATCCCATGGCTGATTCATCAACACTTTCATTGGCAAGCGATCCATCAGTTTACTCTGCCTTAACAAGATGGGGAACTGATGATAGGCATATTTACACGCCTAAACACCATAATTTACCCATATTTTAGGCTAAGTTTTAAGGACAAAATATATAATTCCTGCACTTTTAGTCCTTTTTCCTGTAAGTGAGCTAACAAACATGATTAGCAAGTTTTCAGGTATAAATGATGAAGATTTCAGCATTTTATGGATAACTTGACGCCAAAGGAAGCTTCACGAAAGAAGGAAAGCAGCGTTTGGACACCTATGGACTGAAAGTGATGCATGGATAACTTGTCCCGGGCAAAAACAGCATTTACAAAGACTTGGGGATCAGCAGTAACTTAGTAGGACTAAGACAAGTATGCAGTAACCCAGTAGGACTAGGACAAGGATAAAAACCCTATTTCAATAGGACTAGGATATGGATGTTATATAAACCCTATTTTGCTGAAACTTTTCAGCATTTTCTTCTTATTCCCCCTTCTATTCCTTCCCATTCTAATAAATTCTTATTCACTCATTAATTAATTCAAGTCTTTTTCATTCAACGTTTGATCCTAATTCACGTTACACTTTCTGACAGAGAAAGCACGGCCCTTGTGACCAACGTCAGATCATGATGATGTTTATTGTGATCTCCGTTGCAATCATGAGTAGCTAAACTTCTCTGTTAGGGTTATGGAAGCCTTATGAGATACTATCTATTGCTATGAGTTTGTGAATTCTTGACACGTATGCTTCTTATATCATTACTCTCTTCATCTTAATTTAAATTCTTGTGGTTGCAAACATATAGAATACACCAGTATAGCATTAACTTGTTCGAAAGAAAGGTTACATGTCTGGAAAAGAGATAATGTCAAGGTAATAGGGCACCAACCCCTGTTAAAAAGTTAGTGTCATAACTGGATTAACCTCTTGGAGAATTTTTACCATTAGATACGCTTTAAGGTCGAAAGAGTTAAAGTGAAATAGTCTTTGATGGTCGAAAGACTCCTGGATTTACCATAGAATACGATTCTCTATAAGCGCATGCATGTCTGAATTCCGCATAACTCATAGTCAATTGATACGTACAACTCATAAGGTGGACATAACCCTAAATCTCGATTCTCATTGATTAAAACCTACCAAGTACTCCATTTTACTCTTCTATTTTCCGTTTTTACTCTACTATTTTGTTCACGTTATTTGCACTCACAAAATCCCCCCCTTTATTCGCAGAACTTTCATCAAAAGTCTAATAATCGTTGCTTACTTAGTGACCAAGTATTTCCTGTGGGATTCGACACCCAACCCAGTTGGGTTCTATATTTGACAGCGTCCGCTTACACTCTTACGAGAGCTGTAGTTTGAGCGTTATCAAATTTTGGCGCTGTTGCCGGGGAATACGATTGTCTACTAAGTTTGTGATAGTTACTAAACCCTTTGGTCCAAGATTCTCGTACTTTACTTTTAGTTGTTATTTTTGTTTTCTGCAGGTTTTTGTTCAGTGCATGCCAAATACTCAAAGTTCAGGACAATCATTATTACCCATAAATCCTGAACCACAACTTATTGGCAGAATGGATGCACAACGTGACATTGAGAGAAGGGTTGCTCAACAGGAGCAGGCTAGACTAGCTGCGTTGGCTGCTGCCCAAGTACATCAACAGAATATCGATAACCCATGGGCGAGCAGCAGGACCTGATGATGAGGACTTAGGTGATGATGAGCTACTAAACCCTAGGCGTGATGCTGAGGTGGCGACACCGGCAAACAGAAGAGATCGTCAAGCAAGATTTCGGCCTGAACACCGAGCTATGCAGATTCCCTTTGATGATGATGATGACGATCTGGATGAAACTGGTGCCACAGGAGCTATTATTCCTCCGCCATTGGCACCCGAAGCCAAGTTCAATATCATTAGCACGATGATTCAGCTTTTGAAACTCAAGGGATTATTTGGTGGACTAGCAGGCGATGATCCGAATATGCATCTGATCAACTTTATCTCTACATGCAAGTCATTCGACAATCCAGGCGTTGGACAGAATGCTATTCGGCTGCGTTTATTTCCATTGTCTCTATCTAGGGAGGCAACTCTGTGGTTGAACGGGCTAACTCCTGATTCTATTACAAATTGGAGGCAATTGAAAGACGCTTTCCTAGAAAAATTCTTTTCGCTATCCAAGAAAGCACAGTTGAGAGATGAGATCAGCAATTTTAGACAGCTTCCAACTGAAGCTCTCCATGAAACATGAGAGAGGTTCAAGAAGAAGCTTATGCGGTGCCCAAATCATCATATGACCAATGTCCACTTGATGGAGATATTATACAGAGCTTTGAATTCGGTAACTAAGCCAGTGGTTGATAATGCTGCAGGTGGGTCATTCATGGACCTTACTTTTAATGAAGTAAGTGGTATGCTAGATCGTATGACAAAGCAGAGTAGAGCTTGGCATACCAGGGATTCGGAGGTAGCAAGCTCTACTATATATATTGGCATGACCACAGAACAGAGGCGAAGAGAAGAGGAGCGTGACCAGGATATGGCTCACATAAAGACACAGATGGATCTTCTTACAAAGCATCTATTATCAGGGAAGACCGAAAAAGTCAAACGGTTGCATCAAAAGGAAGAGACGAATCCGATTCTGAGGAAGAAGCCAACTACTTGAACAATCAGGGGGGTTTCCGAGGCAATGCCCAAGGAAACCAAGGTCGGAACTATTATGATAATTCTGGAAACAAGGACCGTGATCAAGGTAGTCGGAAGAACAAGACTGACAGGAGTGGCGTGTATATTCCTCCTGGAAGACGTGACGCCACTGCATCTGGTTCCAAAAATATGTCCATGGAAGATATGATGGCTAAGCTGTTGAAAGGAGTAGAGGCAACCAGCACAGGAGTAACAGAGGTAATCAATGATTTATCCTCAATGAAGCAATTAGTTGACTCGCATTCCACTTCAATAAAACAGCTAGAGCAACAATTGCGTCAATTATCTGCGGCATTCAACCAAAGAAAGGCTGGAACGCTACCCAGCAACACAGTGTAAAACCTAAGGAACGATAGAACATGAATGGCCATTACTACCAAGAGTGGTAAGGTGCTGGAAACTTCATCCAAAGGCACGCAAGTGATCAATGCAAAACTTGAAGGTGCCGATGAAGCTACAGAGGACGTTAGTGATGTCACCCCGCCACGTCCACAGCCCAAAAAGATCGTCAATCCGAAGCAAGAGGAAAAGAAAGTCGTGGAAAAAACTATTCCCCTTCCACCACCACCTTTTCCTCAAAGACTAAAGAAGAGAGCTGATGATACCAAGTTCAATAAATTCATGTCAATGTTAAAACAGCTGACCATTAATGTTCCGTTGGTAGAGGCGCTAGAACAGATGCCTGGCTACGCAAAATTTATGAAGGATCTTCTGACAAAGAAGCGGGCAGCAAGCTATGAGCCGGCAGATGATATTCATCATTGCAGTGCAATTGCCACAAGGTCCTTAGTACAGAAGAAGGCAGACCCTGGTGCTTTCACTATTCCTTGCACGGTTAGATCTATGAATTTTGCTAAGGCATTGTGCGATTTGGGAGCTAGCATCAATTTGATGCCACTATTCGTCTACAGAAAGTTGGGGTTGGGCGACCCTACACCAACCAATATGCGGTTCGTGATGGCAGATAGGTCGGTAAAATGACCTGTGGGTATCTTGAACGATGTGTTGGTGAAGGTGTCTACCTTCATTTTTCCTGCAGACTTTGTGATTTTAGATTGAGAGGTGGATTCTGAAGTTCCCATAATCTTGGGACGTCCTTTCCTTGCAACAGAAAGTGTGCTTATTGACATGAGAGCTAATGAGCTGTTATTTTGGTTGAATGATGAAGTGGTCCGTTTTGATGTATGCAAAGCAATGAAGCATCCCAGCGATATGAATGTGTTCTCTGTAGATGATGCTTGTTATGAGGATGAGAAAAACTTATTTGTAGAGAAGCAGCCTATTGATGAGCCATTGTCTGCTGCGCTGCTGAATGTTGAGCATGAGGACGATGAAGATTATAAAGAAACTATGTGTGCTCTAACAGAAATAGGGTCCTATTCTCATACTCCTAAACAGCCGAACCTTGATCTTAAGAATCAACCATCACCAACAGCGAAGACTTTCATTGAAGAGCCACCAGTGCTAGAATCGAAAGAGCTCCCCAATTATCTAAGGTATGCGTTCTTGGGAAGTGGAAATACACTTCCTGTGAGTGTGGCGGAAGATTTAAGTAAACAGCACGTAGAGGCTCTCATCTCTGCTCTGAAGAGATACAAGAGAGCTATGGGTTGGACTATTGATGATATAATTAGTATCCCTCCTGGGATATGTATGAACAAGAGACATATCAACGAAGATTGCATGCCTACAAGTAAGCATCAGAGTTGTCTGAATCCATTCAGAAAATGATGCACCATCTATCTCGATGAAGTCTAAGTAATCGAGATAACTATGTCGTGCCGCGTCAATAAATCAAGCGCTTGATGGGAGGCAACCCATCGTTTTTAATTATTTTTGTTATTTTTGTTTTCTTAGGATTTTGTTGAGCCACGACCAAAACTAAGGCATTTGATGGGAGGTAACCCATCGTTCTAATCGTTTTTGTTGTTTTTGAGTAAATCTAGGTGCAAGAGATGTAAAGGAGGAGATTGTTTTCAAATTTTGATTTGGAAGTATTACATGTCGAAGGTGGTAAGTTAGGAATGAAGAAGCAAGAGGTTATGGGTTAGGCATTGCCTATGAAAATATAGGCAAAGAACAAGGCAAGGCCTATGTAAATCTAGGCCACGAACAAGGCAAGGCCTATGCTATGGCATAAGCTCTCGGATTCTAGAGTGCCATAGCATAGGTGCCGCCTATGCAAAATCCTTCTGCTCAACTAGGCAAAGCTAAAGGCGCCGCCTATGCCATTACCTTTGCTCTCTGAATCTACAATGCCATAGCATAGGCGCCGCCTTTGCCTCACAAAACTCACAAAACGTTTATTTTTGCTCTTTTAACTTTGCAAGAACATCTTCCGAGGCCATCAACCAAGTAGAATGGCACAAAAAGAACGACAAGGAAAAGAAAAAGCGCCTACCACACAGAAAGGTAAGAAAAGAGGAAGAAAAGAGCAAGCTGAATCCTCCGTGCTGTAAATGCCTCGACGCACTCTTGGAATCAAGTGGGGTACTTATGAGGAACTTCTGAGGATGACGACTCTGATAATGATTCCGACGCAGGGGGTATGACCCCAGACATAGAGGAGGAGTCCGACTAACCAGGTTCTTCTTATTTATTTTCCATTGAGGGTAGTGTGTCCTGTCTAAGTGTGGAGTGCTGGTATTTGTATGCTATGCTTCTTTATCTGCATTTGCTTATTTATGTGTGTTTTTTTTATTTATGTTTGTTTGTTTTAAATTTTTTAGGAAATTTTTTTTTTACAAACTTTGCATAAAATTATTCTGATAGGCAGCATGGTATTATGACAAGAGTCTGTGATAAAATCATTACTATTGAGACGTTTAGGCTCTAAGTGTGACTCACTGTATGATAATTGTGTGGTTTAATTCCTTCATACGTTCGGTCAAGAGTCTATACTGCTGCCAATAAATTCAACCATGTGCCTTGTGTGTGTGAGATGATAGTATATTCTATGTTTGTGGCTGATGCTAGAACTTGCCTGGTATGTATGTAAAGCGAAATAAAGAGTGTGAGTTTAGGAGATGATTTAGGCATTTCTTTGGCAACCTGTGATTGTTTACCTTCGTTTTATCTACCCATGGACATCATCCTAGATAACCCCCTTTGAGCCTTTAGCCTATTTTCTTTGACAGCCTCATATGTAAGCCTAATCCATTTTTTTTAAGACCATAATCTGTTCCAAATTCCTAAGTGCTTTAAATTGTAAAGTCATGTGACAAAATAAGAGGAAATTGGGTGAGAGTAGTGCCTTAAAGTGAATTGGTACTTGAATAAGAATGGTTATCATAGAGGTGTGTTATAAAAAAAAAAGAAGAAAAGAAAAAGAAATAGAAAAACAAAAAGATAAATTGTGATTATGATTAAATAAAAAGATAGTTATGTTTGAATGGCAAAATAGGTGAAAAGGGGTGATAGATGAAACAAAGGTAGCAGGGTTGATTAAAAGAGAGTGTTAATGGCATAATGTGATGTATTAAAGCGCTTAGGAACATAGTCACTATTTCTGGCCAAAATAGTCCTACCCGTCCCTTAGCCAACATTACAAACTGTAAAAGACCTATTTGATCCTAAGCTTAGCATTCTGATATTTAGTGGAGCATTACACTAAGGGCAAGCCTATAGTCATCAGTTGCAACATATGAATTCTTTGTGAGAGTGAGAGCAAGGATAATCTTATACCCATGTTCGAAATATATACAATACTTGTGAGTAATTATGGGTGATATATTGTGAGACACACATGGTTGATGAGTTTTGGGTAGTTGTGTATGATTCTTTGTACATTAACTTGTGGATACGAATTCACCATCATCACGAGTCTATGTTAGAGGTTGAATTGTTTCTAGTAGTGATCAGAAAACTACTCTTTGTTAATAATTGTTGTGCCTGTCTTGATGAATATTTTGTGTTGTTACTATGGAAATCCTAAGTAGATGTTTATATGGACATGATATTTTGTTCGAGGACGAACAAAACTTTAAGTGTGGGGTGTTGATGATAGGCGTATTTACACGCCTAAACACCATAATTTACCCATATTTTAGGCTAAGTTTTAAGGACAAAATATATAATTCCTGCACTTTTAGTCCTTTTTCCTGTAAGTGAGCTAACAAACATGATTAGCAAGTTTTCAGGTATAAATGATGAAGATTTCAGCATTTTATGGATAACTTGATGCCAAAGGAAGCTTCACGAAAGAAGGAAAGCAGCGTTTGGACACCTATGGACTGAAAGTGATGCATGGATAACTTGTCCCGGGCAAAAACAGCATTTACAAAGACTTGGGGATCAGCAGTAACTTAGTAGGACTAGGACAAGTATGCAGTAACCCAGTAGGACTAGGACAAGGATAAAAACCCTATTTCAATAGGACTAGGATATGGATGTTATATAAACCCTATTTTGCTGAAACTTTTCAGCAGCATTCTCTTCCTATTTCCCCTTCTATTCCTTCCCATTCTAATAAATTCTTATTCACTCATTAATTAATTCAAGTCTTTTTCATTCAATGTTTGATCCTAATTCACGTTACACTTTCTGACAGAGAAAACACGACCCTTGTGACCAACGTGAGATCATGGTGATGTTTATTGTGATCTCCGTTGCAATCATGAGTAGCTAAACTTCTCTGTTAGGGTTATGGAAGCCTTATGAGATACTATCTATTGCTATGAGTTTGTGAATTCTTGACACGTATGCTGCTTATATCATTACTCTCTTCATCTTAATTTAAATTCTTGTAGTTGCAAACATATAGAATACACCAGTATAGCATTAACTTGTTCGAAAGAAAGGTTACATGTCTGGAAAAGAGATAATGTCAAAGTAATAGGGCACCAACCCCTGTTAAAAAGTTAGTGCCGTAACTGGATTAACCTCTTGGAGAATTTGTACCATTAGATACGCTTTAAGCTCGAAAGAGTTGAAGTAAAATAGTCCTTGATGGTCGAAAGACGCCTGGATTTACCATAGAATACGATTCTCTATAAGCGCATGCATGTCTGAATTCCGCATAACTCATAGTTAATAGATACGTACTCATAAGGTGGACATAACCCTAACTCTCGATTCTCATTGATTAAAACCTACCAAGTACTCTGTTTTTCTCTTCTATTTTCCGTTTTTACTCTACTATTTTGTTCACGTTATTTGCACACACAAAATCCCCCCTTTTATTCGTAGAACTTTCATCAAAAGTCTAATAATTGTTGCTTACTTAGTGATCAAGTATTCCCTGTGGGATTCGACACCCAACCCAGTTGGGTTCTATATTTGACAGCATCCGCTTACACTCTTACGAGAGCTGTAGTTTGAGCGTTATCAGGAACAAATCCAACAGTGGCTGATGTAGGTAAAAAAATTGACTTAGTCTAAGGCAGGTAAGTTGCAGTCATAAACCTTGATCTTTCCCTCCTCAAGAAGCATCTCAACAGCCAGATGATGTCGTCGTCCACGTTCATGACTTCAAGAATCCTTTTGCCTCAGTCCATCTCTTGCCGTGTGGATTTCGCCTCTCTCCTCTAATATATTTTATCATTTCTTCATCTTATTAGAACCTAGAAAGTAACGAATAAAATCCCTCGTCACTGGGAGTTGATGCTAGGTTACTGTGATAATCGTACCTATTCTTGAGATTCCTATAAAAATCGAGGTCCATTATCCTATCGGCAGTATCATACGCTTCCGGGTTGGCTAATTGCCTGCCCTTCATGAGGTAGAGAATTTCTTCAACATACTATGATATAAGAAGTCAACTTTTAAATAGGTTAGTAATTGTAAAGAAGGAAAACATAGTGAAAGATACAATGGATGATCTATCTCTTGCAGAGGGTTCTCTGAATCTGTTCACAAATTACCCATCTAACGCAACTTATGCAAGAGATGGGTAATATATTACAATAGAACCACCACAAGTTGCACTAGAATACACATATGTTGCAACAGATGACAAGTAGATTAGAAGGCTAGGTTAGGAAAAGTAAACTTACCCTGTCCACGTACTGTGTACGCATGTCTGTCATACTTCTAAAGTCTTCGGCAGAAAAGGTATGGATAGGGTAATCTTTTGTACCTTGCTTGGCCCATCGTAGATCCCTCTTATCTTTAGCACTAAGTTCTACATATATGTCCACCTTCTTGAATGGCCCCTGAACTTCAACAGCTTTTGAAAAGGGAGTTGTAATTTGTTTGGATTTCTGATTGGATAGTACTTGGATAATTTCTCTTTTCTTCCTCCTAACCGCTGATGTAGGAGTGTATGCCTCCCTCACCTTCTTGGATGGTATGACACCCTTTTTGGATTTCAATTCCTCAACAACTTTAGCGATAGCCTCTATTTTTTCAAAGAGTTTATCCAGGATATTGTTGCACTCTTTGTATTTACAATAAGAACATGAGATGAAGCGAGGTGAGAGAGACCGGTGTAAGGGTTAGAGAGACCTGTGTAATGGGGAGAGGGTCCTATGAGAGGTGTGTTTTCTAACATATTTATTTTTTCTCAAGCATCAACATGCTCAACATCACGACTAGGAATAGCATCAACATGCCTATCATCAATATCAACTCCACCAATAATAACCCTAGAAGAAACACCCAGATCTGTTGCAGTAGTTTGGTCATAAAGAGCCTCAACACTAGGCTGACCTTGCCTAACTGCTCTTCTTAAGGCTGTTTCTCCAGTCAATTCCTTCTTTATTAACTCCACCATTGGGTCTGCTATAGTATCAACATGACCTAGAGTAATATAAGAAGTCATCCCCAACTCCTGCCCAGTAGGGATGATACATGGATGCACAACCTATAAAAAAGAATAGATTTATTTAAATCATATAATATAATAATTTTTCACAGTTGGGTTACATGTTAACACAGACAAATTATGCAATAGATGATTTGTATGTCGATATAAATTAACAATATGTTACATTAGATTACCCATCTGTTGCATAATTTGCAGTAGATGGTTAATCTGTTAAGGGTCAGGTTCAGAGAACCAAAGCAACAGATGGGTAATCCGATGCAAGATATCAATCGTCTATTACAACAGACTATCCATTTGTTGCACAAGTTAGCACATAACGGATAATTTTTTGCAACAGATGTCCCATCTGGTGCATCAGATATAACATCTATTGCACCAGATATAACATCTGTTCAATATCTTTTATTGAGTCAAATTATTTTACTTGAAGAAGACGTACTACATCATTCGGAGGGTTAAAGAGACCAGTCCCCTTAATCCTTGTATTGTTCTTTGCAGCCAACCACCTAAACATCCTTGGATGAGAAACCTCTTCTGGGTAATCCATTACCTGCGTTCGGAGGAGGGGAATGGCTTTAAATGCCCAAGCATAAAAAATGTAAACAGGAAAGCAAGAAAAAAAATTCATAATAACTATATTCAATATAAATTAATGGATGAGTAAAAATAGTGATTAATTATACCATGAAAGACCAAGGAAAGCCGTATAATGTGGTCGTCCCTGTGGATAGCTTTGTCATTAAATATTGGACAGTCAAGTAGAAGTTGTCATATCCCCAGGGATAATTGTTAAATTTATAAAAATCCTTAGCACACGCCAACAAATTATCTTTTATGACCTTGTTGATGTCTCTTGCCAATATAACCTAATGGGTAAACCAAACAAAGCACAATTGCTCCCTGTACTGCTTTGGTATAGTTTTATCCTTGAGATCTGTAATCAAATTCGATGCTTTGTAGCCACGTCCAGCAATGTCCAACAACCCATCAATTCTTTTCTTATGTTTGTTGGTTTTGCTGGGTCGTTTGGCTATCTTGATTGCCTTATCGATAGGTTCTTATGGACGTTCGCATCTCAAGCCCGTCACTATGGTAAACTCTCGCAAGCCAAAACAAACCGGCATGACGTAGGAGTTGATCAAGATTTCATCCATCATTTTGCCCCCACACCCCTCCTCCAAATCTTTATCATCCCCTACGTACTTGATCATATGCTTGAAAAGACCATATCCATCCTCATTTGGAAATGGTCAGGGGGGTCCTCGGGCAGCTCGAGAAAGCATCCAAAGCAGCTCCTCTTAAAAATTCCGTCTATGTTTTCCTTCTTCATAATATTCCTAAAATAAGTAAACTTTTTCCCCAACTGACATTTAAGTACAAGTTTACCAGTTAGTTGTTTTGGGTCATCTATCGACATCGCAACTTGAAACCTATCAATATAAATAGTTTTGATAGGATCATGTTGTAATGTCAATATTAATTCATGCCCCATTAGTGACCCATTATCATCATGTTGATGATCATTCTCTTTCTCAATTTTATTTTATTTATCACTATCTACAGATCCTTGTCCACCCCCTCAATGTTATTTTCATATCTTTCCTTAACTTTATTTTTTCCTGACTGAGATTGTTCAGAAAGCTCCCCCGAATCCCTCTATACTGTAGCCTTTATTGTTGGGTGGTCAGAAATTGATCCACTTTCACTTTCTTTTCTTTTGGAAGACATGTTTTACCTACAAATAACAGAAGAACAATAATTACATTATAATTGATATATGCATAAATTTTAAAAAATACATTACAAACACCAGCAATACCGATACACCAACAGTCACCACCACAAACACAACCAACCAATGTCACAAACACCCTGAATACCGACACCACCAACAGTCAGCACAAACACAACCAACCAATGCCACTAATAGCCACCACAAACACCACCAGTGCCACGACGATGATGACCAAAACCACCACCATGACCACCAACACCACAAACACCATCCAATAATACTACGATAGTCAATAGAACACTGTGACAAAAACTAGGGGTTTCTCAAGTTTTTTCTATGATTTTACCATCAAAACTCAAAATTATAAACCCATTCTCGAAGATAATACAACTAAAAGTCTTCTTTTTTATCATTAACTTAAAATCCCTTATTTTAAAAAAAAATAACAAATATGAAACTCTTATTGAACTCTTTTGCCTATGAAAACAGAGAAAACGACTGATACAAGCAAGAATGAAGGAAAAAATAACACCTATGTGGTCAAAAATAAGAAGAAATCCGATCTGTTGAGAAGGGTTGAGCAATTTTTAAGTAGTTGTAATTTTTAGAGAGAGTATAGAGCGAGAACTCGAGATTTGAATGATAAAACATTTTTCTCACAAATGGATGATTTGTATGGGTTGATTTGTATTTTGGAAAAGAATGGCAAGTTTTGAAAATATTAATTTGCTCTGAATTGATCTTAATTATTTTTTAAAATTAAAAAGAGATGCATAATTTTTAACCCTCTCATCTTGCCAAAAGACTCAGTTGAAGTTGTAGTTGACCCTATGGGAACTCACCCCTAGTCCTAGATTAATCAATTAAGGCATTAGTTGAACATATGAACTCAATTAAAATTTTATAAAAACAAATGTTCAACCTGTTACAATAAATATCTCATCTATTGAAATTAATCAAACAAATTAAGTTATCTATTACAACAGATTACCTATCTATTGTAAATTATGAAATAGGTACTGCCATCTGTTGTAGTTGAACCTATGATCAATTAAGGTATTAGTTGAACATATTAGGTAATAAGAATCACTTTACCTCAGAGTGATCGATCGAAGACTCTAGTCGAGAGGAACGCAATACCGTCTCATCATACATTTGCCAAAAGACTCAATTAAAGTAGTAGTTGACCCTATGAGAACTCACCCCTAGTCCTAGATTGATCAATTAAGGTATTATTTGAACATATGAACTCAATTGAAATTGTATAAAAACAAATGTTTAACCCATTGCAACAGATGACCCATCTTTTAAAATCAATCAAACAGATTAAGTTATCTATTGCAACAGATTACCCATCTGTTGGAATTAATCAAACAGATTAAGTCATCTGTTGCAACAGATTACCCATCTATTGTAAATTATCAAATAGGTGATGTCATCTATTATAGTTGATCTTATGATCAATTAAGGTATTAGTTGAGCATATTAGGTAATAAGAATCACTTTACCTCAGAGTGATCGATCGATGACTCTGGTCAGAAGGAACACAATACCGTCTCATCATGTATTTGCCAAAAGAATCAATTGAAGTTGTAGTTGACCCTACGAGAACTCGCCCCTAGTCCTAGATTGATCAATTAAGTTATTAGTTAAATATATAAGGTAATAAAAATCGATTCATCTCAGAGTGATCGATCGACGACTTTGGTCCAGAGGAATGCAGTATCGTCTCATCATGTATTTGATAAAGACTCAATTGAAGTTGTAGTTTACCGTATGAGAACTCACCCCTTATCCTAGATTGATCAATTAAGGTATTAGTTTAACATATAAGATAATAAGAATCGATTTAGCTCAGAGTGATCGATCGACGACTCTGGTCGGGAGGACCACGATACTAGATTAAAGTTGTAGTTGACCCTATGATAACTCACCTTTAGTCCTAGATTAATCAATTAAGGAATTAGTTGAACATATAAACTCGATTAAAATTGTATAAAAATAAATATTCAACCTGTTGTAACAGATAACCCATCTGTTGAAATTAATTAAATAGATTAAATTATCTGTTGCAACAGATTACCCATCTGTTGGAATTAATTGAACAGATTAAGTCATCTGTTGCAACAGATTACCTATCTATTGTAAATTATCAAATAGGCGCTATCATCTATTGTAGTTGACCCTATGATCAATTAAGGTATTAGTTGAGCATATAATGTAATAAGAATCGATTCAGCTCAGAGTTATCGATCGATGACTCTGGTTGGGAGGAACTCAATTGAAATTGTATAAAAATAAATGTTCAACTTGTTGCAATAGATGATCATCTATTGAAATTAATCAAACAAATGAAGTCATCTATTGCAACAGATTACCCATCTGTTGGAATCATCTGTTGCGACAGATGACCGAGCCTTGAAAATTTTCAAACAGAGATTGTCATTTGTTGCAAAGTATGACTTTGATGTTTTAAGATCCTTTTTTTAAAGTAATTTAGGTATTTTCTATCCGAGATAAAAAAGATAAAATACTAAGGCGGTAAAATATATTACTTGGATAACTCAAAAATCTCCTCAGTGAGTAGTCTTATTTGGTCTTTTCAATGTCACCGCCTCCTCGTGCCCCCCAAAATTTATTAAAGAATATTTAAAACACATATCTACTCCCTCTATTTCATTTTAGTTGACCCTCTTTCTAAAAATATTTGTTTTAATTTAATTGTCCCAATGATGAAATCAAGAGGATTTTAATATGTTTTTCCAATAATACTCTTATCATTAAATGACTAAACAAGTTGTAAATATTCAAATTTATATTTTCAAAGCATAATTAATTAGGCTAATTTGGTAAAATAGACCCCTAATAAATATTTTTCTTAATAGATGTGCCAAATTTATAGGGGCCAACTCAACTAATATGAAACGGGGGGAGTAGAATACTCTCTCCTTCAGCCATAAACTCGAGAGGAGAAACTCAACTCATCTCTTTCTCTCTTCTTTATTCTTGATTCTCTTTCTTTCTTTTTTTCTATCTTTTCTCTCTTTTTTTGAATGAGTATCCTTTTGGATCTCAACCTATCAATATCTTTTCTCGACTGAACTGGATGTTCTGATCCCTTTGCTTTTTGATATTGCAGGTATGGTTCACTATTGTTCTTTCCTTCTCGTCTTCTTCTTTGTATGTTATTTGAATTAAATACTTACATCTATTATAATTAATGATTTACCTATTACCAGATTCCTATTTAATGAGAAAATTGAATGAAAGGTGAATTTTAAGTCTTGAATGAATGAACCGTTGTTTTTATTAAAATATGCAAAAAATTCATCGGTTGTGAGAACTTAAAAAGCCTTGTTGTCAGTATAGTTTTTCTATGTCTTTTGTTTGTTACTTTAGTGGTGCTGGTGTTGGAGATGGTGGTAGTGTTGGAACATATGGTATTTGTGTTATTGATGGTGTTGGAACATATGGTGCTATTTCTTTGTTGTTGATGTTGGTGGTGGTGGTGTTGCAGTAGTTACCTCAACTGTTGCAACCGATGAATCGGATATTGGAACAGACGGAGCAACTATTTGAAAACATCAAACTAGTAGCAAAGCTGGTTTGATTTATTTCAACAAATGGCCCATCTATTGCAGCATGTCATCCATTTGTTGCAACAGATGCCTCATCGGTTGAACAGATGGGGAATCTGTTGCATCAGATTAGTCATTTGTTGATTCATTCAATTTTGTGTTACCCTTTTGTAATGTTCTTTTTGTTCTTCTCTTGTTTGACATAAAATGTATTTCTCTTGTTTGCAGATAAAAGGAAGTGAAACTGGATCAAATTTTGCCCGACCAACATTAAAGGCTAGAGTAAAGATGGGTTCAGAGAAATAAGCTGCTTGCAGATGAAACCACTTCATATGTGGGAGAAATGTATTACTGGTCAACTTATTGTGAAAACACACATCTAGTATAATGATTTTGTGAATGTTGATTCTTTACCTATTAGGCATTAATCCTTCAAATAAGATATGGCACTTTACAGTTAAGATTGTTAGGTTCAAACTGGTAAGGCTGAGGGACCAGTAGGTGTTGTCGATACCCTGTTATGGTTTAGTGAAGATTTTGCTAATGTTTATATGTCAAATTTTGAGAAAGGTTAAGGTTTTTGGTGGTAGTGTAAACATTCAAATAGCAATTGCACTAACTTTAAGGGTTCAATGGACTTTTGAAAGGACTCTAAAGCCTCGCATTGCTGCAAACAAGAATGGAAATGAATATAGTTATTACTCTGGTCCAAATTTATATAGATGGGTTGCTCAAGGAGACTATTATACAATAGAAGGTTATTGTAAGAATACCTATGCAGGAAGGGGGAGGTAAAGAAGACCATATATCAAATCAAACCTTATTAAAGAAGAAACACGGGGTAGGAAGGGAAGTGTAGTGAAACTGGCTGATGAAATTGACATGAAAAAAGAAAAACCAGAATGAGATACGAATGTGAAAGTGTATCCAAAACATGAACATCCATCAATCGTTCTTGAAAAAGAAAAATGCTCAAGTGGACTGGAGTTGTGCACTTTGTTAGGGGGCTACAACTAGCTAGCATGGCCTGAATGAAGACGCACAAAATATAGGACCAGAACTCTAAGGAAGCAGCCTTGCAAGCATGGAAGGTGGTAAGATTGTCGGTCAGAATTGAAACCTGAACCACAACTACTCCTGAATTAAAAATAAGGGATCAAGCCAAGTGATGTTCCAGCTTTTGACAGAACATTTTACATCTTTTTCAAAGGATAATTGTATGTTTTCAAGTAACAGATGTTGTATTTAATACAAGATTTTAGTGTTTTTAGGTTAAGGAGTTACATGAAGTGAAGACTTGGAAAAATAGTAAAAAAGAGCCACTAACAGTCAAACTGGTGGACCATCAGCCATGCGACGGACCGCCAGGGTATTCGTCAGAGTAAAATGAGCAATTGAGTGGTCTCTACGATGGTCCAAGTGATGGACCATCAAACATCCGATGGACCACCAACTTGGCCGTCAGGACGAAACAGAACATGATATCTTGAAGGATCAAGCGACGGCCCATGCGACAGACCGCCAGTCCAGTGATGGCCCGCCAATAACCTTTAAAAGAACCTGACATTTTAGGACCATCAGTGAAGGTTCACATAATGGATCATTAGGCTTCCGATGGGCCTTTAACCCGACCATCAACTTAGACGTGGCTTTTCTGAGTTTGAATTTTAAATCCTTCTAGTTTAGGTTTTATTTAGGTATATTTTATCATACATCCATATCTGAAACTTATTGTAATGTAGTATTATCTGAGATTCAAGCAAGAATTGTGGATCCAACCACTTTTATTCTCATTGCTACTGAAGATTCAAGAACAATTCTTGTGACTTTTGTAAGTAAATTCTACAATTATTTATGAAGATCATATTGACTTCTTCTTATTCTTTTATGGAGATGTGTGGCTAAGCTCCCATAACTAGGGTTATGGGAGCCTTTATGTGAATAATTGATTGGGGTTTTGAAAACATTTGATTTCCACGATTAACTGAAGTTGTATAAAACCTTCTTCACAATAATTACCTTTCTTGGTTGCAAACTTGAAAGGTGAGCCCAAGAACATCACTTGTTCGAATAGAAAAGTTCTTGTTGGGAAAAGAAGAGGTTTACATAGAATCTAAGGGCTTTAACTTTTGGGTTAAGGGTTGATGCCTTAATGGGATCAACCCACACGAGAGAATAGTTGAATAAATTAACGCATCCTTTAAGTTCAAGAGAATTGAAGAATAATCTACTCATTTAGGTTGGGGGACAAATGGGTAAATTATACGATTCAATAACTCCTACAATTGAAGTAATTAATTAGAAATTCAATATAATTCACAGCCCTAGCTTCTTGAACATCCCGGTGACCATAACTCTAGTTTGTCTACTCTCATTGAATTATTATTTGCAATAAGAATCACTGACTATAACACTTTCTATTACAAATAGCAAGATACAATTTACAAATCAAAACCCCCCTTTAATTCAGAACTTTTGATCAACAGTCCAGTAACAACCGCAACACTTAGTGAACATATTATTCCCAGTGGGATTTGACCCTAACCTAGTTGGGTTATATATTTGACAACATCCTCTTACTCTCTCGTAAGAGAGGTTTAATTTAGGCGTATCAAATTTTGGCGTCATTTCTGAGAAATACGATTGTCAATTAAGTTTGTGTTTGTTAGTTAACCTTTGGTTAAGTTTCCCAAATTTTATTTTTCTTTGTTGTTTTTGTTCTTTGTAGGGTAATCATTATGTATGCCAAGTACATAGAGGTCAGGTGAACCATTATTACCAGTATATTCGGAACCTTAGTTGATCGATAGAATGGTAGACCAACAAGAAGCTGAGTGCTTAGCAACTTTGGCTATTGCACAAGTTAATCAACAAAATGCTGATAATCCAGGATGAGTGCCTAATGTTGATGATGAAGACTTGCAGATGATGATTTGTTAGACCCTGCTAACCAATGGCGTGCAGAGAATGTAGCTGCACCAGTGAACCATAATGTAAACAAAAATCATCCTTTCAGAGCAAGACAAGATCGGCAGCCTGTGCAATTTAATCTTGAGGAGGATAAAGACAAAATGGATGGAGCAGGTGCTACCAGAACTATTATTCCTCCACCTTTGGCACCCAGAGCTAAGTTCAACATCCCTAGTACCATGATTTAATTACTTCATCTGAAAGGGCTATTTGGTGGACTTCCGAGTGATGATCCAAATAAGTATTTAGTGAATTTTATCACTATTTTCAAGTCTTTTGATAACCCTGGAGTAGGGCAAAATGCCATTCGTCTGTGTCTATTCATGTTGTCTCTGTTTGGGGAGGCAACACTGTGGCTTAATAGGTTGACTCCTGATTCTTTAAGAAACTGGAGGCAGTTGTAAGGAACTTTCCTAGAAAGGTTCTTTCTGCCATCCATGATGTTATAGTTGAGGGACGAGATCAGTAATTTCAGGCACCTCCTAACTGAAGCTCTTCATGATACCTAGTTGAGGTTTGAGAAGAAGCTAATGCAGTATCCCAATCATAAAATGACTGACGTGCACTTGATGGAGACTCTGTATAGAGCCTTGAACTCTATTATAAAGACAGTTGTTGATAATGCCACAGGAGGAACATTTATGGATCTTACGTTTCCAGAAGATTTTGAAATGCTTCATAGGATGACCAAACAGAGTAGAGCTTGGCGTACCAAGGCATCTGAGGTAGCAAGTTCTACCGTGCCTAGTGGAATGACTGCAAAACAACGTAGAAGAGAGGAAGAACGTGACCAATACATGGATCACATGAAAACCCAAATAAATCTACTTACTAAATATTTATTATTTGGGAAAACTAAGAAAGTGAAAGCTGTTGGGGCACAGAGCAGAGCTGATTCAGATTCTGAGAAGGAGGCTAACTATTTAAATAATCAGGGGGGTTTTGAGGCAATATCCAAGGGAATCAAGGTTGGAACTATTACGACAAATATGGTTATAAGGATAGGGAGCAAGGAAGTTAGAAGAACAAGAGTGACACGAGCTGGCTATATGTACCTCTTAGAAATTAGGATACTGCAGCTACCAGTTCAGGTAAGATGTTCACAGAGGACATGATGAAGAAACTATTAAAGGGAGTTGAGACAACCAATGCTGGGGTGACGACGATGAAGAGTGATTTAACTTTTATAAGTCAGTTAGTGAATTCGCACTCAAATTCTATCAAGCAATTGGAGCAATAGATGAGCCAACTCTCGAACGCATTTAACCAGAGAAAGAGCAGTACCTTATAGAGCAATACAGTGTAAAATCCTTGAAATAATGGCGCTTACATGGCAGTTACCAGTCGGAGTGCTAAGGTATTATCGTGTCCTTCTGTGGGCAAAGTTGTAATTGAATAAGTGATTAAAGAGGATGTTGAAACTGAAAAAAGTTGTCCAATGGAGTCTAGGAAGCTGGATAGTGGTGACACCCTCTCTAATCATCAGCAAATTGATGAGTTAGAGAAAGAAAAAGAAAAGAAGAATGAAGAATTCGTTACCACTCTCCTAAAACCACCGCCTCTCTTTCTTCATAGATTGAAGAAGAAAGCTAATGATACAAAGTTTAGAAAATTCATGGCGATGCTGAAGCAGCTGACAGTGAATGTGCCTTTAGTGAAGGAATTAGAGTAGATGCCTAGATATTCTAAGTTTATAAAGGACCTTGTTTTGAAGAAGAGAATAGTGAGGTACAAACCAGTAGATAACCTTCACCACGGTGGCACTATTTTAACAAGGTCTTTAATGCAAAAGAAAGCGAACCCAGGAGAATTCACTATTCTTTGTACTATCGGGTCTCTTGATTTTGCTAAGGCCTTATATGATCTGGGAGCAAGTATTAACCTGATGCCGCTAGTTGTTTATAAAAAGTTGGGTTTGGGGGATCCTACACCCACAAACATGCGACTAGTGATAGCAGACAGGTTAGTGAAATGGCCAGTAGGGATATTGTATAATGTGCTTGTAAAGGTGGCCAGTTTCATATTTCCTGCAGATTTTGTTATCATGAACTGCAAGGTGGATTTTGAGGTACCCATAATCTTGGGTAGACCTTTTCTCGCAACTGGGAGTGTCCGTATTAATTTGAGGGTTAATGAGTTACAGTTCAGGCTTAAAGAAAAGGTGGTTTTCTTTGATGTATGCCAATATATGAAGGAACCCAAGGAGATGAGTGTATTTTTCATTGTTGATATTTATTATGAAGATGAGCAAAAGGTTCCAATTGAAGAGAAATTTATTGTGGAAACTCTGGCTGCAATCTTGATAAATTTTGACAGTGAAGGTATCAAGGAGTATGAAGATACAGTGTGTGATTTGATGGGAATGAGATCTTATTTATATGCTCCCAAGAAACTGAACTTAGATCTGGAAAATTGACCAACACCTCTGGCTAAACCGTCTATCGAAGACCCACCGGTGTTGGAGTTAAAGGAATTGCTAGGATATCTGTGGTACGTGTTTCTAGGTAGTGGAAACACTTTGCTTGTGATTATTGCTACTGATTTGGGTGAGTACCAGGTTGAGTCACTTCTCTCTGTGCTTAGACAATATAAAAGAGCCATAGGATGGACTATTATCAACATCATTGGTATTTCTCCTAGTATTTTCACTCACAAGATTCAACTTGAGGAAGATTGCACACCAATTAAGCACCAACATCGTCTTAATCCACTAATTCAAGAGGTGGTTAAGAAGGAGATCGTTAAATGGCTGTATGCGGGAGTTGTATACTCAATTTATGATATTAAGTGGGTAACCCCAATCCAATATGTGCCCAAGAAAGGGGGCATAACTGTTATGGCGAATGAGAAAAATGAGTTGATTCCCCTTAGACCAGTGACTGGGTGGAGAGTTTGTATGGACTATCGTAAACTCAACTCATGTACTTTGAAGGACTACTTCCCAATGCCTTTCATGGATTAAATACTTGATCGGTTGGCGGGAAGAGGTTGGTATTGTTTATTGGAAGGGTATTCAGGCTACAACCAGATTTATATTACTCCAGAGGATTAGGAGAAGACGACGTTCACTTGCCCGTATGGTACCTTTACTTTCAAAAAGATTCCATTTGGCTTATGTAATGCACCCACCACGTTCCAATGGTGCATGATATCTATATTCTCCGGCATGGTGGAGGACACCTTAGAGGTGTTCATGGATGATTTTTCAGTGGTGGGTGATTCTTTTAAAATATGCTTAGTAAAACTTAGTAGAGCATTACAGTGGTGTGAAGAATATAATCTTGTGCTTAATTGGGAAAAATGCCACTTCATGGTGAAGTCGAGCTGTTCGATGTATGGGACATTGATTTTATGGGCCTCTTTGTGAGATTTTATGGGTTGAAATACATATTGGTCGCCATTGATTATGTGTCAAAATGGGTTGAAGCCGTTGTTTTAGCTGATAATGAAGAAAAAAGAGTGGTTGCATTCCTTAGGAAGAATATTTTCTCTCACTTTGGGGTGACACGTACCATCATAAGTGACCGTGGATCACACTTTTGCAACCGAGTGTTTCAAGATGCTTTGTTGAAATACAGTGTAAAACAACATAAGGTTGTTACACCATATCACCCATAAATCAGTGGAAAGTGGAATTTTTGAACTGGGATATAAAAGTAATTTTGGCTAAAACGGTGAATACAAGCAGAAAAGATTGATTTTGAAAGCTCGATAATGCCTTGTGGGCATATCAAACTGCTTTCAAAACACCAATGTCACCATACCAGATGGTCTACGGCAATGCATGTCACCTTTCGGTTGAACTAAAGCACAAGGCTTTGTGAGCTCTTAGACGATTGACTTGAATTGGAAAGAAGCGGTTGAGTTAAGGTTGGGTCAGTTAAATGAGATGGATGAATTTTGTCTTGGTGCTTACAAAATATCCAATTTGTACAAAGAAAGAATGAAGAACTACTATAACCGAAGAATAGAGAAAAGAGACTTTTAATCTGGCGGCTGGGTATTATTATTCAACTCTCGACTTAGGTTCTTTTCGGGAAAATTAAAATCAAGATGTTCTGGACCGTTCAAGGTAAGTCAAGTTTTTCCATCTGGAGTAGTGGAACTTGAAGGTAAATATGGAAATCGATTCAAGGTCAATGGGTAAAGAGTCAAGACCTATCTGGTCCAACCGATGATGTAAAGCTTGTATCCACTGTGTATCTCGATGAAGTCTGAGTAGTCGAGGTAACCAAGTCATGCCGCGACAATAAATCAAGCGCTAGTGGAAGGCAACCCACAAAATGTTGTTGTTACCATAGTTAGAATATATTTGTTGTTTTGTGTAATTTGATGTGTTTGTGAAGTGTGCAGGATTAAGAATGAAGAAGAAAAGGAGTTCTACAGTTGATAAGGGGGCGACGGGAAAACTTATGGACCGTCAAGGGATCGACAGGCCGTCACTAGAACCGCCAAAGCCATGATAAAAAAAATGACATCCTGGATAAGGCTTGATGGTCGAGTTGATGGACCGTCGCTGGTCCAATGAACCGTCAGTCCCTCCGTCAACCAGAAGCTAAAGCTAGAGGGTACTGGAACAGAGTGACGAATAGGTCGATGGACCGTCGCATTACTGATGGACCGTTGCGTCAGCTGTTGCAGCAAAGCATGATTTATATGATTTTGGTAAGCTACAACGGTCAACCTGGCGGACCATCGGATACCCGACGGACCGTCAGCTTAACCCTAGTTATGAGTTGGGTCGGGTTAATTTTAAGGCTTATTTAGATTGCTTGTATCTGACCCAAATGTTTTTAAACCAATAAGAAGAGGCGGTTACATACATTGCTAACCTTTCAAGTCCTAATACTATTTAACTTCCTCTGAATTCAAAGTATCTGGGGTCAGTTATTCCCTTTTAGGACGCTCCTTCTTTCTTTTCTCCCCTATTTAAACAACATTATTCTTCCTTTTTTCTCATTACAACAAAAGTTATCAACTACTGACAAAGGTTTTAAGTTTTCTTTACTTTTGAATTTGCAAGTGAGAAGAGTGAAGTTACTGCACCATCAAAGTATGATCACAACCTTATTCATCTTCTTTGAATTTCCAAATATAGAGCGAGTAAGTTGTTGTTTGTGAAAGAAAAATTCCTTCTTACTTATGCTTAGTTCTGATTGTAATCTTAAAGTCGAACCATGTTGTGCACTGTTCCAGGTGAAGTCTGAGTAACCCATATACTGAAAGTGAGAAAAATGGTGATTAACCACTAAGTTCATGCTAATTGTTATGTTAAAAATGGATTGTACACTAGGTGTTCGAAAAAATATTGAAGTAAAGTCTGAAACTAAAAACCATTGGTGGCGGTCACCTCGGTGGACCACCGAACCTGCGATGGACCTCAGGTAGACCGTAACAAAGATGCCAAAGTTGATATTCACTGGATAAGCTGTGACGGATGACTTGACGGACCGTCAGTAACCTGACAGACCATCGGTCAATCATCGCAAGACTCTGAGATGCATGACTCACTGGTTAAGGCCTGATGGTGAGTTCGGCGGACCGTCAGACCTACCGTCAAGCCATATTTTCACTGTTTTAGATTGGATTTGACTTACAAACTGATTCCTTGTCCCTTTTTCAGGTATTATGGCACGGAACCTTTCTTTAACCAGGGGTGATGATAGAGCACGGGGAAGAGGCGAGCTAGATAAGAGTGAGAAGGCACCTGCCTCTAATACTCGATAATTAGACAGGGCAATCCCCATACTCTCCCAGTCTAAAAAGAAGAGAGTGAGAGCAGCACTAGTAGTACCAGTTCAAGCCCAAATGAGTAAGGGGTCAACACATCTAACCCCAACCCCGTTGAGGAAGAAACTAGCCATGTTGATATAAAAACTGAGGAGAAAATTGTGGTTAAGATCAAGGACCCTCAGATGAGGGAGGCACTCAGGTGGCAAATTGATGGATCAAAAGACAGGTTCCTTGATGGACTAGAACTGATGGCAAGTAGTCCTATCAAAAGGCCAATCTCTGAAGAGTACCAAATAGTGATGCGTGAGTTTCATGAATATCCAGAACTGGAGCGATGGTTTAATGAGTATGAGTTAGCCTGGATGAGCAAGCCTCTTGGTTCTTATTAATCAAATCTGGTAAATGATATTTTCGCCAACTATTTGGCACTGATAGAGAAAGATTATCCCCAAGTCACAAAGATCTCAGACTTTCCAAATGGAGAATCAATATCGATGAGATGATTTAACATTAATTTATTGGCTTGAACAATCAACAGGATGTTGTTTGGGCTCGACTATGAGGCACCGGCTGCAGTTCCTAATCTTGAGTATCATCTAACTTCGGGATTGACTCAAAGGTCGTAGTTTTCTAGGATAATGACTGATGATGGCAACCCTGCTTGGGCAACCAACCTGCATGAATGTATTGCTAAGTCCACCCTTAGCTTCTGAGCTAAGTTCTGGTAAGCCACTATTCGATTAAGATTGATGCCAATAGAAGGTGATGCTAATTTGGATAGTCACAGGGTTGTGCTGGTTTCTAGTTTGATTACAGGGCTGAAGATTGATTTCGGCCAAATCATTGTTGATGAAATGTTCATGAGGACACACAAAGTGGCAAGAGTATTACCATTCTCGTATCTAATCACAGAGCTATGCAGGCAGACTAATATACCTCTAATTTGAGGAGTTGATAATGTAGTTTGGGCTACACATAGGTAAGACATTGATAAATTAGAAGATGACTCAAAATTTGAGATGCAACTCTCCAAACCTCCAGCCCACCAGACACAGTCAGTGCCGGCCCCCGATACTTCTAAAGTTCCCTCAGGTATACCCTTGCCTATCACTACTTGTGTTGTCGCCTGACTATGTGCCACCTAGTATATCTGCAGGATCAGAATCTATGCCACCAAAGGGTGGGACAGATTATTCAGAGTACAGGTTGACATAAGAAAATGTTGCTAAGTCTGTGAAGCTGCAGAAGAAGTTTAAGAAGCAGCTAGACATATGGGCTTCGCAATTCAAGCCATTTGTTGATCAAATTATGACTGAGTCAATCCGTCCATTTCAAAATATTCAGCTTAGGATGGACTATATGAAAGAGCATATCAACAAAAGTCTGGATGCGATGTCCATTCCAAATCTTGCTAAGTTCATGGCAGAATTTAAATAAGCACAGGTAGACATACAAGAGCTGAAGAGTAAGTAGTCACAGCAGCCCATCTTTGACCCTGCTTTGGTGATATGTAATGAAGATGAAGGTATTGTTGACTTTATAGGGAATCCATTGAAAGACAAAGGCAAGAATATAGATGAGAGAGGAGAAAAAACACTGATAGAAAAGTTGCCAGAAGGAGAAGGCGAGAAGTAATGACACGGGAAGAGAAAGAAGATTATGATATAAGAAAAGCTAAAAAGAGATCGAGGAGAGATGAAGAGAAAAGCAGAAAGAAGGCAGAAGATGAAACTGAAGGAGTTTCTACAATTCCTGCCCTAATAAGGAAGACTAGTTCAAACCCAGTTCGAGATGTCATACCTCCAATTCCAGAGAAATAGATTGTGAGTACCCCTACTACCATAGGGGTCAACGTTGCTGTAGGTGAGGCCATTGGAGCCTCACCACATTTCACTGATGCCTCATCTGAATAAGAGGCTTTATAAGTACTCCCCTTCTCTGTACTTTCTTCATATGCATTGAGGACAACGCATTTATTTTATATGGGGGTAGGTGTACTTGTACCAAGGGGGTTTTGTTGCTTGTGTTATTTTCCTCCCGTGGACTATCTAGTAGAACCGGCATGTCACGGATTGCATTTTCTTTTCCTAAGTAGTTGTGATATAATTATCTGTTGTTGATGTTATCTATTTATGAAAGTGTCTTTTCCTTTAGCATCTTTTTGTATATATGGATGATGTATGACTATGGCATAAGACTATGAACCTGTTTGTACGGCTATTTTCTCTTGTCAATTAGCATATGTTGAACAATCTTTGGTGATTTTGTAATTGGCATCAATATGTAAAATATGTATGATCATGTGATGGAAATCCTAAGAGTAGTAGAATGAGATTGACTCAGTTGCCTGTGTGTCCGAGTATTTGTGTTAGTTCTTGCATAGTGTAATACCTATAACTTGCCCGGTTCATTGATGTTGTTTTGGGGTTGATTAGATAGGATAGGATACCAGGCCTCTTTTTACCTTCAGTCCACATAGCCTAAATAATTGACCCACCAAAAATATTTTACCATTTTTGAACCCTTTTTGAGCTTATGGTAGTTTTTCTTTATTCCCAATAACTCTAAATTAACTCTCTTTAGGTTGTTGACACCGGACTTTGGCCCTGGTCCAACATTGGATATTGTGCACCTTAACTTTGGCAAAATACCTAAGTTGAGGGTGGCTACAATCAAGATGTTAGCAGTTTAACGAAAAGGTGATTTAGTACTAAAAGGAAGCATTTGGCCCTGATCTGTCTAAGATATTGTGCACCTCTACTGACTGCATCAACATAAGTTGAGGGTGGCTGATGCTGCTAAAAAAGGTGTGAATGAATGATAAAATTGTAAGCGAACTAGTAATGTAGTAGCATTGGTGAGTAGAATTCAAGGGCAAAGAGAGTTAAGTCTAAATGTTGAGTCACTTTTTCTAAAACAATTCCTCACCTAACCCCGGAGTCTCATTACAATCCTAAAAAAGACCCGCTTGATCTTTGTGAATCAACCATAAGGAAGCATTAGATGATAAGGGTAAGCCTATGGGTATGTATGTTATGTTTGTAACCTCTTTGATAAGTGTGAGAGTCTTGATTTTTGTCCACAAAATATAATGAGTGGTAGATTTTATTGACTGTGAGGGAAATTTGAGTTACACTTAGTTTTACTGATCTCTGCGGGATATTATACCCATGTTTGTTTGTATGTGCTGAATTATAAATAATGTCGGTTATAGATCCTGATGTGTTAAGCTCTTGTGAGAAAAATGGAAAGTGAATAGTTGTGTGAAACCTAGTTCAGTAGTTGGTTGCCTATCATTGTATTGTTCATGGATGGTGCTGAGTTTTTTAAGGACAAAAATTGTCTTAAGTTGAGGGTATTGATGTTTCATCTTTTGACAGAATATTTTACATCTTTTTCAAAGGATAATTGTATGTTTTCAAGCAACTGATGTTGTATTTAATGTTGTATTTTAGTGTTTTCAGGTTAAGGAGTTAGATGAAGGGAAAAGTTGGAAAAATAGCAAAAAAAAAAAGGCCACTGACGGTCAACCTAGCGAACCGTCAGCCATGCGACAGACCTCCAGGATAGTCGTCAAAGTAAAACAGAAGGGAGCAACTAAGTGGTCTCTAGGATGGTACAAGTGGCGGACCGTCACCCATCCTACGGACCGCCAACTTGGACGTCAGGGCAAAATAGAATATGACATCTTGAAGGATCAAGCGATGGCCCATGTGACGGACCGCCAGTCCAGCGATGGTCCGCCAACATGACCATATACCCTTAATAGAACCTAAAATTTTGGGACCATTAGTGACTGTCCACGCGACGGACCGTCAGGCTTCCGACGGGCCGTCAGCCTAACCATCAACTTGGACGTAGATTTTTTGAGTTCGAATTTTAAATCATCTGTACCTGGAAACATATAAATACCCAATTTAGGTTTTATTTAGGTATCTTTTATCATATTTCTATCTTTGAAACTTATTGTAATGTAGTATTCTCTGAGATTCAAGCAAGAATTGTGGATCTAACCATTTTTATTCTCATTGCTACTGAAGATTCAAGAACAATTCTTGTAAATTTTGTAAGTAATTTCTAAAGTAATTTATGAATACATAATGACTTCTTCTTATTCTTCTATGGAGAAGTGTGTCTAAGATCCCATAACTAGGGTTATAGAAGCCTTGATATGAATAACTGATTAGGGTTGTGAAAATATTTGATTTCCATGGTTAACTGGAGTTGTATAAACCCTTCTTCACAATAATGACCTTTCTTGGTTGCAAACATGAAAGGTGAGCCCAAGAACATCACTTGTTCGAATAGAAAAGAGCTTGTTGGGAAAAGAAGAGGTTTACATGGAATCTAAGGGCTTTAAGCTGTGGGTTAAGGGTTGATGCCTTAACGGGATCAACCCACACGAGAGAATATTTGAATAAATTAACGCATCCTTTAAGTTTGGGAGAATCGAAGAATAATCTACTCATTTAGGTTGAGGGACAAATGGGTAAATTATAGGATTCAATAACTCCTACAATTGAAGTGATTAATTGGAAATTCAAAATAATTCAAAACCCTAGCTGCTTGAACATCTTGGTGACCATAACTCTAGTTTGTCTACTCTCATTGAATTATTATTTGCGATAAGAAACACTGACTGGAACACTTTCTGTTACAAATAGCAAGATACAATTTACAAATCAAAACCACCCTTTAATTTGGAACCTTTGATCAACAGTCTAGTAACAACCGCAATACTTAGTAAACATAGTATTTCCTATGGGATTCAACCCTAAGCTAGTTGGACTATATATTTGACAACGACCGCTTACTCTCTCGTAAGAGATGTGTAATTTGGGCGTATCACCAAGGTGAAAATTTCTCAAGTTAAACTTGCATCTCATACCTCCTTTTTATGGCTCTGGTCAGGTCAAAGGCAGTGGAAACAACAAGGCATGGGATTTCTGCCTAACTTCAGACCTTTTTGTTTCTACTGCCATTGACCTGATCATAGCCACAAACAAAAGGCATGGCATGTAATTTAGACTTCAGAAATTAACATCATGGCTTCCCTTATTTTTACTTCTGCAGTTGTTGGTTCAGGTTTCATTTTTGACTGAAAATCTTACCAATCTCCTGTGCTCGCGAAGCTTCTTCCTTAGAGTTTTGGTCCTGCACTTTGTGAGTCTTCATTGAGGCCACACTCGCTAGTTGTAGTCTTTAGCAAAGTGACCATCTCCAGTCCTCTTGACCATTTTTATTTTTCTTTAATGACTGACGAATTTTTATATTTGGATACACTTCTATATTTGAAGCTCATTCAGTTTTTACGTTTCTCATGTCAATTTCATTGGCCAGATTCTCTAGAAGTTCCTTACTTGCTTTTCTATGTTTTCTCTTAAACAAGGCTTGAGATGATATATGGTCTTCTCCATTTCTCCCTTCCCGCGTAGGTATTCTCTCAAGCACCTTCTGCTGTATAATAGTCTCCCCGAGCAACCCATTCATATAAATTTGGATCAGGGGAATTTCTATTGGTCCCATCGTTATTTGTTGTAGTGTGAGACTTCGGAGTCCTTTTAAGAAGTCCATTGCACTATTAAAATCGGTCCAATAACTATTGAATATTTACACTGCCACTAAAAACTTGAACCCTTCCCCAAACTTGACACAAAAACATGAGCATAAATTGTTATTAAATTGTAACAGAGTATCGAAACCACCATCTTGGAACCCTTCGGCTTTATCAGTTCACACCTATCAAACTAAACTATACAATGCGGGATCTTATTTGAAGGACCAATGTCTAATCGGTAAAAACATGCATTCACAAAATCATTGTACTTTATATATGTATGTCATGGTAGCCTAATCAATAATGCATAACTCCCGCGCATGAAAATGGATCCATTCATCTGCACACACCTTATTTTCTCTACCCGATCAAGACATGTCAGGCAGTGTTTGTTCATTTGCACGCATGTGATCACTATTAAAAAAGAGGTGAAGAGTCATGACTTTTTATCTGATACATTAAAAATAGCTGATGAACCGAATTTTCCATCTGTTGCAACTGATGGATTAGCTGTTAGAAGAAATCAAAACATCTCCTCCAACATATGGTCCATCTGTCGTAACAGATAATCCATATATTGCAACAGATATTGCAACAGATGGTAAATCTGTTGTGACAGACCAGACAGTGTTTATTGATCTACACGCATGTGATTCCTATTAAAATAGAGGTGAAGAGTTGTGACTTTTTATCTAACACATTCAAAACAGCTGACATATCAAATTTTCTATCTGTTGCAACTACTGAATCAGCTGTTAGAAGAAATCAAAATATCTTCTCCGAAAAATGGTCCATCTGTCGCAATAGATAATACATATGTTGCAATAGATGTCTCATCTGTTGCACATATAAACTATTTGTTGCAACAGATGATAAATCTGTTTTGACAAACCATCTGTTGCATATACAGACCATCTATTACAACAGATGGTAAATTTGTTGCGGCAGATGATAAATCTATTGCGATAGATGGACGATCTGTTGTAACAACTTAATAATAACGGTTGTTATCAAGCCTCAAAACATTTTAAAAAGGTGAGAACTATTAATGTAAAATAAAAAGTCTCAACTTTTCACAGAAAATAAAATGCCACCAATTTGAATGTGATTAATACAATGGAGTTGAATAGTCATGCCTTTTAGCCAGACACATCCAAATTCAATCCTCTATAAATAGGTCCCTCCTTAATCTTCATTCTGCTCAACTTTATTTATTTTTTGCATTTTTTCTTTTCGTGTGACATCTTCAACCACTTCTCTTCAAAGAGCATATTTTTTTCTCGTTAAGGTAAGTTTTTTCTGGTGTAAATCTACCAGTTAGTAATATATATTATATTACATTTGGACTCTTTTCTTTATATTTGTTAATTTATGCGTGTTCTAGATATAGCTAATCCTGATTGGGACATTACTATTCTGCGTGACATAGTGCGGGAACTTCAGAGGCAGGTTAATGACCTACAGAGGGAGTTAGTCTCCATGAGAGAGACGATGTTCAAAGAGATGCAGAGGCTGATGAGGGTCATGCTGCTGCGAGTTGATTGGTCGGCTGTCATTAATGATGATGATGATAATAATAATAATTAGAATGTGTTTTTTCTTTTAGCGTATGTATTTTAATTTTTCTATATCGAATCTATACCTAAATATTTTATTTTTTGTTTAATGAAAAATTTATTTTTAGTCGACTTTGGCTTTTTAATTCTTATTCAATTTTCATTCTGTCTATGTCTTCTAAACAGACATACATGTTAATATGGGAACGGTTGGAGGCAAAGAGCAATTTTGAATCCAGTAGCAATAGCAATTTTAGCTTTTGAGTTCTTTCAATAGATGGACCATGTGTTGGAACAGATTGGTCATCGGTTGGGTTTCTGTCAACAAAATATCTATTTTTTTTGATAGATTTGTCATTTGTTGAAGGAAAACATTCTAGTTTGATAGAACTGTATTGTGTTCTTCCAGCTAATGTCCATCTATTGCCATAGATGGGTAGTCTGTTGAAAATAATTGTGGTCTGTTGTATTCTTTAGTTCATGTTTTGCCTCTTTTTATTGATGCACATGTTATTAAAAAGATATTTTATATATAATAAATGATAAAATTACGTTCACAACAATGAGTTAAATATATAAAAGTCCACAACAAACAACAAAACAAGTTTTTGCAATTACAACGATCATGGTGGATTATGATCCAGGCATGTAGTTCTTTTGTGGCCAGCGCGCTTACATACAAAGCACTTATTTCTTCTTGATGAAAATGATTCTCCGACTCCACACCTCCTCTTATATGACTTTATTCCCAGTTTGATAATGCTTGGGTCAATATATGAAGGAGGTATTAATCTCTTCAAAAGCTCTGCAGGAACAACCTAAGATTCTTTGGGAGGCACCGGAGTAATATGCTCACTATATGCCATTGTATATTTTCTTACCAAATAATATTGAGAGGAGTGCTTGTAAATTTCAGGTCCATATTTTGGACCGTATTGAGCTCGAAGCACTTCCATAGCATGTGGACAGTGTATTTTGTCCAAGTCAAAAACTTTGCACGTATAAGATCTTATTTGAAGATCGACCGTGGGAACATTACCATGACCGATAATACTGAATTTGTAATTTGCTATTTGATGAGATAATAACCTATTCCCCAGATTGATGTTTGTTGATATTATTTTTTCCATTTCTAGAACAAATAGGGTTCCTGCATCTTTGAACTGCACACGTCTTTTGTTAAAAAATTGGTCATACTTCTTGTTTATTTTTTCAAAAAGAACCTTGATGGGAAATTCTCTTTCATCGCCAAATAATGAATTCACCGATTCAGCTATGTTTGATGTCATAATATTGTACCTATACAAAAGAATCACTTAGTATGACATCATACTAAACTTGTAACTCAAACAAGACATTAAATTCATAAGAATGTACCTATCTGCTGGATAGAATGCCCGGAACCATCTCTCGAAATCGATACGTACGAGAAGTTCTACTACATTGGGATTCACATCCATTATTTGGTTGAAATGGTATAAAAACTCCTCTCTACTATATGCTTTAGCTACATTGGGATTCATATCCAAGATGCCTGATGCAACAACCAAAGTAAGCTGAAGTAAAGAAAATTGAACCCATCTTTGGAATACTTGGATGCCTATTCGAAACAAAACACAACTCAGCGGTATCTTCGATGCATCTTCACAGTTGTTTAAAAAAATCCATAAGAGGCATCACATTCCTTGTCCGCTACACAAAAAGAGACAAGAAAGATGTGATTCTCCGCATCCTGAACCACCGCCACTAGAAAAACTCCATTATACCTGCCCCTCAAGAAGGTACCATCAACGGCTATGCCTTTTCTTAAATGTTGAAAACCTTGAATCCAAGCACCATAGGATATAAAAAAGTACTTAAACCTTTCATTTTCATCAACATGAAATGTTGTCTTACTTCTGGGATTTGTGGACTCAATAATGTAATGGTAGGTATCCAGAACTGCATACCTATGCTCGTGTATCCCCCTAACTAAGTTCTTGGCAATCCCCATGGCCTTATATATATTCCAATAACTGACCAGGACACCCAATTCCATAAGGATTTGATTTGTCATAACCCTTATAGAAGAGCCTTTTCCATCGGGGAAATAACTCTTGAAATATTCACCGAGGATCTTTGTTGTGGCGTGAGGATTTTAGCCCGAGATGTGCTCCAAACCACATGTGTGATGCTTTTCATGTTTATGAATGATGAATTTTTCAGAACTTATGTACTTCACCGCTCTCAACCACCACTTGCAGTTTGGATTAGCACATTTGTAGCTAAAGACATTGCATAAATTAATCACCTTCTTTATTCTGAAATCTTTTTTTAAGCAAGAAATAAACAAAGTGGTAGATATTTCATTCTTGTCCTTGAATGACATTCCTTTGAAAAAGTTGGTCCCGTCGTCTTGAAGATTGCCAGGCTGTGTCGATCGAGAAGAACAGCCTAGGTGTTTGATCATCATCTGGAATATTCCTGTCTAGATCATCCAACCTATCATTAAAGATATCTTGTTGTCATTCTTCTTCTAAATTCTGGTTCTCATTCTCTCTCATTTTTTTAACCACGTACACCCTTAACACTAGCCTATATGAATCACTAAGATAAGTATGCAATCGAACCTGATCGGTTATCTTGAAAGGCAGTACCCTCTAATTTTCAAAGAAGTTGTGCATGAAGCTGGTGACGAGTTCTTCCTGTTGATAATTCAGCCAATAATATCTAATGATAAAATTCATAAAATCATCATACGAAACATCACTTTGGACTGTCATAGTTATCGTCTCTAGCATTTCATCCTCCTTCCAACGCCATACATATTGATTGCTCTTCTCGATCCATTGACCATGACAATTCACCCCTATTGTTATTGATCTCTCCATTAGTTGTACCTAAGTAAAGTCATTTGTTAAAAAGTTAATAGTAATTTCATAGTGCCATAAATGAATCCCACAGATGTGTAATCTATTCTAACAGGTAAGTGATTAGTCGCAACAGATTACTTACCTATTGGGATTCATGTTACGCTTCTAAAGCTGATTTCAACAAACGAGTCATCTGTTGTAATAGGTAAATCATATATTGCAACAGACTATCTATTGTAACAGATGAAGCGCCTGTTGGGGTAGATGTTACAGTACTAGGCACCTTTGAAGCTGATTCCAATAGATGAGTGACATATTGCAACAGATAATTAACCTACTGTGACAGATGATTTACCTATTGCAACAAACGATGATCTATTGGAATCGAGGTCAGGTTCTATCACAACAGGTCACTAATATATTGCATCAGATATTTACTATCTGTTGGAATCGAGTTCAAAATCTGTTGCAATAGGTTAATAATCTGTTGTAATAGATATTTACCCTATTACAACAGACAACACATATGTTGGAATCGAGTTCAGGTTTTGTCGCAACAGGTTACTAATCTGTTGCAACAAAAATTTATCATGTTGCAACAGATGGGCCATATGTTGCAATAGATGACCCATCTGTTTGATTCATTTTACGACACTATAGAACTATAAACATGAATCCAACATATGAGTCTTCTGTTGAAATAGATCTGTTTAAACAAATGACTCGATCTTATGTTGCATTCATGTTCGCGTGCTATCTATTGTTGAAAAAACAGAACAATAACCCAGATGACAAATTCAACTAAACATCATAATTTTACTTACCAAATTCTCCTATGAAGTAATGCCAAAGTGGAAAGTGATGTACAAAACAAAATTTGACCTAAGAAATTGGTCAAATAGCAACAGTAGCGATAACAACAACAACAACAACAATGGTCAACAAGAAGAAGATAAAGATGATAATGAAGTAGAAGATGATGATAATGAAGCAGAAGATGATGAATAAAGCATCAGCAATAATGAACAACAAAAATTGCTAAGAGAGAGAAAACAACAATGAATGAGAAAAGAGAGAAAGGCGCCCTTTTTTTCCTCCGTTTCTCGTTATATTAGGTAAACATTTGGATCAAAGTATAAATTTAAAACTTCTGGGCTATTCTCAAACTTACCCAACTTTCTTAATCCATAATAAAGTAATTGTCACATCTACTCAATTATTAAGACTTGTGTCATCTACACCTCATTTTAAAACTCTTTTGTCACCTACAACCCAAAACCCCAACTATATTAATGTTGTTGATTCTAAGAACATTAATTTAAAAAATAGTTAAAGATGTTCTAAATAAAAAGAAATAATTAATTCATACGTAAAAGCATATCATCTTGATTTAAAATTTAAACTTTTATTTAAATAAAAAATTGAGTAAGTAAGTGAAAAGATAATTTTGTCTAAAGTGAAGTTCTTTAGTGAAGGGCAAAAAGTTCAAATAACATTTCTAAGACCCTTCATACCTTTAATTGATTCTAAGAATATTAATTTAAAAATAATTAAAGATGTCCTACATAAAAGGAAATAATTGATTCATACTTAAAAACATATTATTTTGATTTAAAAGTTAAACTTTTATTTAAATAAGAACATGATAAATAAATGAAAAGACGATTTTGTCTAAAGCAAAGTATTTTAATGAAAAAGAAAAATTTCGAACAACATTTCTAAGACTCTTTACATTTTTAATATTATATATATATATATATATATATATATATATATATATATATATATATATATATATTTCTTCGTGTATTTGCTCATTTTGTTAAAGGCATTTACATGCATTTGTTAATCTTTTAAGTAGGACATGTTCATACAATTAGAGATGGCTAAATACATATACAGGCCCCTTAACTATTTCACTTTTTCCGTATAGGCACCTCAATTAAACCATCTACTTATTGGACCCTTGGCTCCTTCAGAAAATGTGTCAATTGAGTCCAATTGTTGACGTGGCGCTGACATGGCGTGGCATGTGTAATGCACTCTCCTAAAGGAGAGTGAGAAATTATTTTTAATTAAAAAAATTAAATATAAGCAATTCCAACCAATTAAAAAAAACATTAAAGAATATTTTTTAAAAAAAAGAAGAAAATAACCATCATCTTCTTCTCCATATCTTCTCTCCATCAATGGCTTCTTCAAAAATCATTCACATATAAGTTGAGTGACAAAGCATAATTAATCAACAAAATTAAACATAAAAATCCCCATCCAATTAAAAAAACACATTATAAAGAAATAAAAAAAAGGAAATAGGCATCATCTTCTTCTCCATATCTTCTTCACCATTAATGACTTCTTTAAAAATTATTCATATATAAATTGAGTGAGAAACCATAATTAATGAATTCTCGGTATCTTCTTCTCCATTAATGACTTCTTTAAAAAACACATTGAAGAAATTAAAAAAAAAAATAACCATCAGTTTTCCTTAATAAGATACAATTTTTTTTTTTACTTTCTTGTTCAATCCGCGAAGGGGGCTTGGGGGGATCAATCGACGAAGGGGTGGTTGTTTGGAAGAGAAGGCTGGTGGGGGGGGGTTCAATCGATGAAAGGGGGAGGGGTTTTTGGAAGAGAAGTGCTGCGGGGGGTGGGAAAGGGGGCTGGGAGGTGTTTAATCGTTGAAAGGGTAGGGGTGTTTGGAAGAGAAGGGTTGGAGGGGGGGATTAATTAGTTATTTATTTTTAATTTAGATTAAATTTTATTAAAAAATTATTTTTATAATTATTTTAAATTAAAATGCCACATGTCGTTATTTAATTCACCACTTTGTCACATCATCAGCGTGTGTATTACACGCAGTTCATATCTTTTGTCACGTCAGCAAATTGGGCTCAATTGAAACAATTTGTGAAGGATTAAAGGGTTCAATATGTACCTAAATTAATTGAGGTGCCTATACGGGAAAAGTAAAATAATTCAGAGGCGTGTATATGTATTCCGTCATTAGAGATTGTATTATCCTGGCTAGGATACATATTTATTGCTTGATTGCAAGTGCATTATTATAAACTTTATTTAATAAATAAAATGTAAATGGGTAAAGTTGATTTTAGCATTTTCTATTTTATGGCTAGATTTTTAAGTATACTAGTTTAGGTGTACGCGCCTTGCGCGTGTACGTCACTTTGATGAGTTCAAACATTACACTAAATAGGATATTTGTTTAAACAATAAATATGAATATAATAATTAAATTTAATATCTTTTGAGTATGTAAAGATGGAAAATTTACTTATTAAACTTAACTTTTACCAATATATTTTTAAAAGTCGATCGACATTCATCTACTATCTGTAAATTGCAACAAAATAATACAATAATAGAGACATCAAAATAATACAATTAAATCTAATCTTTACATACAAAAATTTTTTCAAAGTCATTTGACACTCATCTACCACCTATAAGCAATAACAAAATAATACGATAATAGAGATATCAAAATAATACAACTAAACCTAACCTTTACATAAAAAAATTATTCAAAGCCGACCAATATTTATCTATCATCTGTAAACTGCAACAAAATAATACTATAAAAGTGTTATCAAAACAATACAATTAAACTTTAATTTTACACACAAAATTTCTCAAAGTCGATTGAGATTCAGCTACGAACAGTAAACTACCACAAAATAACAAACTAATAGATATATTATGATAATACAATTAAACCTAACATTTACCTAAAAAAAAATTTCAAAGTCGACCCACATTCATCTAGCATCTGTAAATTAAAATAAAACAATAAGATAATAAAGATATCAAAACAATACAATTAAATCTAACCTTTACACAAGAAATTCTTCAAAGCCAACCTACATTCATCTATGTCCAGTAAATTATAAAAATAAAATATAATAATGATCACAAAGCTTCAATTTTGATCCAACTAATTCTTGTCTGAGCGAAAATTTTGACCCTAAAGAATGATTTTGAATGAAAACAAAGAATATATATATATATATATATATATATATATATATATATATATATATATATATATATATACATACATATATGTTGAATTCTATTATGCTGACAAAAATAGTGAAAAAGCTGAGGGTTAGAAAACCAAGCATCCACTAATCTAGACATGCAATCGAATCAAGTTAGATGAACATCAATCCAATTCTCCCAATAGGCAAACAGGTTTGTTCTCAAGTTTAACGTACATCTCAATATTTATAGAAGTATTTCCTTAATAGAATCCTATTTGAAGAGTATTTTTCTAATTTAACAATAGAAAGAAAAATATTGAATGTTGGAAAATTCAACTTCAAGACAAAAGGAAAATTTGAAATTATTAGTACAAAAAGTGAAACAAGTACCAAACTAATTATATTAATACAAAGGCGTTGAAATAAAATAAACAACTCTTTTCTCTCTCTCAACATAATGTTATTAGTACAGAATCCTATTTTAGGAGTGTTTTTCTAATTGAATAATAGAAAAAAATATTAATTAATTTTTCTACCATATATTTTAGGAGTATCATATATTTTAGGAAGTCTAATAGAAAGGAAAATAGTAATTAATTCTCCTACCATATATTTTAGGAGTCCCATATATTTTAGGAAGTTTAGTTAATATAATAAAAAATAATTAAGTAATAAATTAAAAAAATAGTGAAAAGACAATTTTGTCTAAAGAAGATTCCTTTAATGAAGGGCAAAAAATTCAAATCACTTTTCTAGCGGTCTTCACACTTTTAATATTATATATATAGAGAGAGATACTATTTTAGTTTACGTACTTTGCACATGTTTCTCATGTTAATCAATATGATTATACACAAACAAAAAAATTATATTATTAAAAATAATTGCCGCTAAAATAAATCTTATGTCTATTTAAACGATATGTAAATAATATTGTATCTCAAATATATTCAGTGTCTCACTTGATCTTTTTTCCTTTTTCATGATTATGCTTGTTTTATCATGATAAAACATTTATTATCGATATTAATAATCTTTTTTACAATACAACATATATCACAAAGTTAGAGACCCATTAACAAAGTTATATTCTAACTCGTAAAGTTTAATAAAAAAAAAAATACTTGTAAACTTAAACAAAGTTGATATTAAAAAAAAAAATTATGTGATCATGCCAAAGCATATAATTTTAAGTTTTGAATATTATTAAAGTAATTAAATGGTCATTGAAAATTTTGCCGTTTATGACTTTAAAAACGATCAAGATTTTCCCCAAGTATATTTCATTCCTTTAACCACTCAAATTCTTTCTCATTAAGATTATTATCACATCTCCGAAAAAAGTTGACGAAGAAGAATTTGAAACTGTTAACTTTTCTTTTGTAAAAGTTTTAAAACAGACCAAAATAAAAAAGAATTTAATTTTTGACTTCTATATGATTTATATTAGATTTTCAATATATTACTCGTAGTTTTTATAAGGTAGGAAAACTTTAATTTGCCAAACTTAACATAGTTAACCAAAATCTATACCAGTTTTATATTTGCAAAGAGTAATATATATTAGTTTACCAAAAAAAAAAAATATATCGTTTTGCCAAAAAAAGCTAACAAATTTATATTATTAACTACCTATGTTTTAACTTATTGATCTTCTTTTAAAGATTTAGTTAAGGTAATATTCTAGTTGATTTTAAAGTCCAAAATTTAGAGAATATAATTCAAATAAGGAAAAGTTTAATAATTAAATTTAAATAAGTTTTAAGTTTTAAATATTAAAAAAGAAAGTAAATGACAGTTTTGTCTATTACAGAATTTTTTAATGAAGGGCAAAAGGTTCAAATCATTTTTTTTAATGATTTTCACACTTTTAATATATTATAGATATAGATATAAATAAAGATAAGCAATACGTGTTTCTGAAGACTAATTATTATTTCTAAAAAGGGAGAATACATAATTACACCCTAAAATATGAATTGCTTTACTAAAACACTTAGGGTAGTTTAAAACCGGTTTGAAGAGGAGACATGCAAGTATTAGATTTTGCATGAATAATATACATGTTAGAAGGTAAGTTATTTATATATATTATTAACACATAATATCAAAAGGGACTAGATTAACCTGCGCATATTTTAATGAATAAATAATGAATGAGGGCATAATAAATTAACTTGATCTCTAGGAGCTTACTTTGATCCTAAATTAGACTTACTACAAAAAAAAAAAAAATTAGACTTGGGTTCCTTTAAAGCAGTTAGATGGATAGGAACACATTTGTACCAAGTAAGCATTATAATTTCATAGTGCTTTACTAAAGTAATGATCGTGCAACAACAAAAGGCGTAGATGAAACTAATATAAAGTTTCGTTGCTCACTATAGAATTGCATAGAATAAAGTGAGATATACCTCATTTTTTTTCTAAATCCACCTAGTATGCATAGAAACACGTGTACGCTTTAGGAAAGAGAGAAGTCTCCATTCAAGTTAAGTGGAAAGCAACCAACTCAAGGTGTTTTAAACTTAATGCTGATTGAGTTGTTAAGATTGTCACATGCATAGGAAGTGTAGGAGGGTTAATAAGGAAGCATAGAGGAAAATGGATAATTGGGTTCATAGAAAGCACCCCTTGCACAAATCCAGCCTTAGCCAAGCTCCAAGCACTAAAGAAAGGTCTCCAAGTTGTTGTGGGAAGGTATATACTGTTAGAACGTGTACAGCGGAAGTAATATTTTTACAGGATCAATATAACTTACATATAATCTAGATAACATAAATCATCAAATGAAATTGAAAAGCTACTTACCTGTTGAAGCTTTCACACAATTCGTTCACTGCTTTGACCTCCACTGCTACAGTCTTCTACTATATCCTGACTAACTTTTGCTATCAAACTTATGTGGACAAGTACATTTTGAATTCAAAGAGAATATGTCAAGAGATGATAATCTTCTGAACAAAAAACCCTTGTTTATTCTCATATTTTCTTAAAGAGGGGAAAGCAAGAGGCAAACGTTTTTATCTTTTTAGTTGTCAAATACGTTTTCTGCCTCATTATTATCCAAAACATTTTGTGCCCTTTCATTGTCCAAAACACTTTCTCATTTAAAATCAGAAGATATCTTTTCCGTATAGAAGACCAGTAAATAATATTACTTCTTCTAGTAAGTTCTCTCTTTTTCAAAATTGATTAGTTAATCAGGTATAGTAGGGACCGCATTTTTATTAAATGAGACTTCCAATTATGATATTAATTCGCAAATGAATGAATTACCATATCACAATAAATTATAAATTACTCCACTAAAAATCTGTAATTGCACTCCTCGATTTAATTTTGAAATCTACCATTACATCTTATTTAACTCCCCATGTTAGAATTACAGACACCAATCAATTAAATTAAATTCTTGAAAAATTTAACTCATTGATTAATTTAATATTATATTTATAATGCTTAACTTATTTCACATGACGGATACAAAATCCACCTGCAGGCTTTTTACGTGAAAACCTATAAGCAACCATAAAGGGGTGTCGTTCATCTCAAGTCCGAGACATGGTTCTATCAACTAATTAATATTTCACTAAGTGGTTCATCATCATCCAACCTATTAGGAATATGTTGACTCACAAAATAGTCTCACATTTTAATAGATTAAAACGACAAAACAAACCACGTAGATTATAATAATTATATCAAGATTAAGAGTATAAGTACATATAATGGACTAGAGAAATCGTTTATTAATATTCAGAACATAAACGAATATCTCTAATTGGTTCGTTCAATACATACGAAATGTACTAGCACAAGAGGTTGAAATATTACCACTCTCATAATTAAGATCAAATTATATCTAATCTTGTGCTACAATTATCAAGATGTTTATCCTACCTCATCTTTGATTGTGAAAGTTAATTTATTACTTATAAGAACCGACAAATTTAATCTTCCGTGCATGAGTTAAAATACTTCATACACAAAATTGTCTACTATATAAGTAAAGGACACACATGTTAACACAACGATCTACTCAAATAAAGATTTTATTAATATAATAAATAGTCTTTACATGAGATGATGAAAATATAATACTATAATACAACCTACATGATTAATAGTATATCCTAACACATCCGATCCTTAGAGATTAATGTAGCTTCATTGGAGGTCATCAACATGTTAGACAATGGTCGCTTACCTTCGCATAGTTTAATTCTTGACTCTCCCTTGATGGAAAAGCTAGGAATGCTGGAGCTTTCAATACATGTGTACAAGACGCAAAACAAGGTCGCGAACCAGCTAGCTAGAGAATAAGAGCAAGTATTCTAGTTTTTGGGGACCCTTACCGTTTTAATAGTTCCTCCCATGCTTGTGCTAGAAGCTATCAATTATGCAAAATTGAAGGAACTACTTTCACTAAAAAAAAATTCAAACTGTAGTTGTAATATTATCGGCCCTTAAGTGGCACCTGGGTGGGCATGGTACGGTACGATATGGTATTTTAAACTTCAGTATGATAACTTCGATTTTAGGTATTTAAAAGAACAATATCATTACCATACCAAATTAATTCGGTATGATTCGATATTTTTAAATTCGATTTCGGTATTTTACAATATGGTAATTTGGTAACATACTTTATTTGATTTCTAATTACATATATTCATATACAGAAACTATAACTTTAAATTTTAAAAACGTCTCAATCATGTTAGACTAACAACTATCTTTATTAATCAATTACACAAAAATGACTTTTCAATCACGATTGAATAGTTCGAGATGCAAACTCTGAACAACAGTACCTAAACTTAAGCGTAGTACTCTTAAATAATAAACTTCCCAAAAAATTTATTTTTGAATAAAAGCTACTTTTGTGTTCAATTGACTAATGAATGATATATAAATATATTTAATAATCTCAAATATAATATATATATATATATATATATATGGGTTTTATATGTTATTAAAAAATTTCGGTGTGGTATATAGTATTTCGGTATTTATTGCATAAATACCAAATATCAAAATAATTTAAAATTCCTATCAAATACCATAACATTCATACCGTGGTATAAAAAATTTCAATTTCGGTCTGATATTCGGTATATACCATACCATACCCACCCCTACAGCTGGCAATGCCCCTCAGGCACATGTACTTTAAGGGATCTTTGGTGTGATGTATTAGAAATAAATAGTCCCAAAATAAAGTGAAGGAAATATTTGTTGTGAGGTATTCGTTAATATCGAAATTATTTATCCCACCATTTACACCATAGTGATGGAATAAATTATCTCTTATAAATGATGAAATAACTAATTTTGAGATTAATTATCTCGAAATAACTCTTTCTCAACTAAATAATTCCTAAGTTTGTTATTTATATATAGTACTTAATATTACAAAAAAAAAAATGTATATATGTCAACGTATACTTGCTCTCCGAAGTATTAGTTGTAGAGAGTAAAGTGACGTGTGAATTCGCACAAATACAAAGTGGCAAAGTAGTGTGTATTGGCTGAAATACCCTTTGTAGCTTACAAGGGGTTTACTTATTGATTAGAAGAAAATAAAATTAATAGAGATATTTGATTTCTATGTGATACTAATTTTATTTTATACAAGATATAAGGAAGCCTTGGAGAGTGGAGTAAACAAGCAGGGGCGAAGTCAAGATTTAAAATCTATGAGTTTTGAAGTTCAAATCTAACAAGCCAACGATAGTGACGACGAGTGTAAATCATTGTTTGAAAAAACCAAAAGGTTTTTTTTTGGGGGGTAAACACGTTTTTTCTTTTCTTTTTTTAATTATTAGTTTATGTTTCTGTTTTATTTTAATAAAAAAAAAGTGTATAAATTTTGGAAAAGCAAATAAAAATAGTTAAAAAAAAAATACAGTTGGTGACATGGTGTTTAAACACTAAAGAGCAAAAAGGCAAAAATGCTTGCGTTTAGTGGGGTTCAAACCCCCATCTCAAGGACGTAGGGCTTTTACAGGTAGCGCACCTACCATTTGACCAATAGGGTGTCTTTGTATGTTGGTTCAGACATATATAATTATATAAATTTTTCGAATATTTTAATTACAAGTATAGGGTCTACGCAAAAGTTAGTGGGTTGGGCCGAACCCCCATAAAGCACTGTAGCTCCGTTCCTTTAAACAAGTAATGTTGTTTTCATGTAATCAGAAGATCATGAGTTCAAGTCGTGGAAAGAGCATCTTATAAGTATATCAGGTAGGACTGCGTATAATTAACCCTTATGATCCAATCATTCCTCGAACCTCGCGCATAATATAAACTTTATGCACCACATTTTGAGCCAGGATCAAATTCTTCTTTTGACGTTCTTTATTACTTCTTCATTTCATGTTTAGGATTTAATTTTGCAAGCGGTTCAGCACAAACGAAGAAATTTCGAACAAAAGGGTTGGAACTTGTTGTATAGAAAGGAGAGAAAAATAAATTAATGTCAAGAACTCCGTCAATCTGTTGTTCATCGATAGACAAAACTCTTTCTCTTTATCATCTCATACCAGATGCAATATCCTATTTCCTTCCTGCGAACCACGGGAGCACCTAGCACCCATAGGAGCAAACCTTATTCCACTTCTTCCTCAAAAAATACAAGCCTGTGTGAAGAAAAAGACTGAATTAGCTGGCTGTTCACCAAGAAAAAGCATAGGTTTCAAGCAAAAAAGGTGGGAACCTAAGGTCTTCACAAAACCTCATTAACACAAAACAAGTTGATTTTTACATTCTTGTGTGGTTATTCCTTTCATTCGTTCATGATCTCATCTCCCAACAATTTAAGAAGGAGAAAACCATTTCTACGGGTAAAAAAGTCTTATACGAAATAGAAAATAGAATAAACAAAGCATTAATAACTAATATCTACCTAAAGTAATATGTAAATTTCCTAATATAAAAAAAAAATTATATATATATATATATATATACATACATACACACACTCCTCCTTTTTTTAAAAAAAAAGACTTATTTTGCACGAAGTCTTAAAAAATAAAATAAAAAATATTCTGTCTTGTGATATTAAATAAAAGTTATGTCAAATATATTAAAATATTTTATGACATTAAATATCAGTATATGACACATGAAAAGTTGAAAATAAAATAATTTTTTTTTAAAGAAAAAGACAAGACTAAAATAAATTAAATAGGTGAACTCGGAAGTATATTAATAATAATAATAATGTTATCACTCTCTCTATCCCAAATTACCCGTCCTAAATTAAGATGACACATTGATTAAGAAAAATAATTAATAACATGCGTAATTTACCATAATATCCTATTAAATGATGTTTATAATTTAATTTGAAGAAAAAGTAATTAATGCAAATGCTAATAAAATATGGAAGATATTTTTGTCTTATCTTGATTAATGAAAAAAAAAAAGATAAGTAAGTAAATTTGGGACGGATAATTTAGAACGGAGGGAGTAATGGCCATAGGTACATAACTTTAACCCGCTAATAAATAAATAAGGAAAATTTTCAAAACTAGCAACTATAGAGCCTTAACTATAACTTTTCTAGCAACAGTTTCAAAATTACAAAAAATAGCAATATGTATTTTGTATTTAGTAAACTGTTGCTAGTTAAATACATATACAACTCAATATTCTGTTCCTAAAATAACGCTAATCAGTTTGAGTTTTTTATTTTTGAAAAACGGTTCCCTGATTTATGGAACAATTAAATGGTAGATTTCCTTACCATTTAAAACTCTTTTTTTTATTTTTCATTAAACCTTAAACTACAACAAGTAATTCAAATTCAAAAAACATTTTTCATAATCAGAAAATCAAAATCTAATCCAAAAATACAGATTCAAATTCAAAAATTTTTTATTTAACGTTTTTTTTTCTGATCGACTAGCATTGTAAAGCACATTTTAACCTTGCAATAACGGGTATGGATCAGTAAAGTTTATACTATTTGTGATTTCATTATAATTATAGTAAAATATTTTTTGAAGAAATTATATCAAAGTGTGTAATTATTCGCGGGATTGAAATTAATGATATAGTATATCAATTTTATCAGAATTCGCTTTGGAGTTTTGTATTAACGAATGTGTTGTTATGTATACTACGTATAAGATATTTATATTGATTTTTACTGTTTTGTAGTTTTGTACAGATTGAAGATGGGAAGCATTACAGTTCTTGTTAAACACTCAGGTAGATGAAATTATGAGCAACAATATGAAGAGTACGTCAGTGATGCGATATTGTTGAGCGTAAATGCTACATATGAACAACTATACACGGTAGTTTTTTCTCATATTGATGTTGATTTGACGTGCAAATGCATTGAAATCGAATATCAATTAACAGATAATGCAGTGAAAATATGTATACGTAATGATATGGATTTGAAGGTCTACATTATGCAGAAAAAAAAGTTGAAGGATTTGAGTAATTTGCCTTTGTATATAAGTGTTTCTGACAGGGGATAATTTCAGAGCATTAGTAAGTTCATCATTATGTAATTCGAAAAGTGTTAGAATGACTGTCAATGCGAGCAACATGGCAAATACAAGTACTAAAAGAGCTTTAATAGTAACTCCTTCAGAAGAATGTTTGGATGTATTTGAAATGGATAAAACGAGAGTTATTATCTCCGACCCACATCACAAACATATTGAGGTTGAACAACTTTATGTCTCAAAAAGAGTACTAAAATATGTTATGAAGGACTATGCAATTTGGGAGAAGTTTCAAACACTAACTGTAAGATCAAGTAAAACATGGTAAGTGTATTATCCATTTTGTTATTTATTGTTTTCAGTTGGTTGATTGTATTTGAGTATATGTATTTTTTTTATTTGCAGTTATATATTGTTGTGCAGATCTGGTAATTGTGCTTTTTATTTCGTGCATCTGGTATCGGTGAATCTGAAATGTTTGAGGTGAGAGAATTTTTACCAGAGCATACTTATCCGATCAAGGATAAAATTTATCCTAAATTTCATGCTACTAGTAAGTTCATTGATGGTATAGTCAAACAAAAGTTTAAATGCCACAAACGAAAATACAGTCCATCTTAAATCAAAACTGACATAAAGGAAGACATGGGTATGGATTTAATATATATTATGTGTTGGCGAGCCAACGAATAAGCACTTGAAGAGTTAAGAGAAAAACCAGCGGCATCATACGGGAAACTACCTGCATACATGCATGTGTTAAACACTAGTTATCTTGGTTCTCATATAAGAATGAAAAACAATGAAGACAGTGAGTTTTTATATATATATTTATAGCACTAACTACTTTCATTCAAGGGTTCGAGCATTGCAGACCAGTCATAGTTGTTGATGCAAGTTATCTATGAAGACTGGTTACTAAAACTTTCGTAGCTGCATGTACCATGGATGGAGCTGGTAAGATATTTAATTATAAATGTATTTGACTTTAAATATGTTTCCAGATATATGTTTTTATAAAATACTCATATATATTATTTATGTAATGAGATGCATTTATTAGTATTGTCAGAAAAATTTATTTAAAATATACATATGAATTAGTTTTAGTTGTTATTTGAAAGTTTAGTAGCTTTCCAGATGTATTTAGAAATAATATTATCAATATGCATTATTTGATGTGTAAAAAATCATGTATGCGTATATGTATTTTTTGAACCCGCAGGGTATATATTTCCTTTGGCCTATGGTGTTCTTGATTCCGAAAATGATGCTTCTTAGACTTGGTTCTTTAAAAATCTGAAGGAAGCATATGGCGAAAGAAGAAATATGTGTGTAGTTTCTGATCGTAATGCAAGCATCATAAAAGTTGTAGGTGAGGTGTATAATGACGTATCACATTATGCATGTATGTGGCATTTATGGAGAAATGTGAAAAAAAACTTTAGAAAATCACATGATTCATTATCCGATGTGTTCTATACAATGGCAAAATCATATTCAAAGACTGAATTTCACAATTTAATGGAGAAGGTGGAGGCATTTGATGTTAGAGTGAAGAATTACTTGGAATTAGCGGGATATGATAAGTGGGCTATGTCATATGCATCAGTTCATAGGGGATGGACTTTGACATCAAACATTGCCGAGTCAATTAATGTTACACTGTTATCGGCTGGAGAACTATCAATATATGATTTTCTAGAGGAAGTTAGATTGATGTTTGGTAGACGAAACTGTGAAAACAGACAACAGGCACTGAATACTTTTACGGATCTTATTGGTAAATTTCAACAAATTCTTCAACAAAATAAAGCGGAGTGTACGCGTATAAAGGTATGATGAAATTTATTTATTTATGCTTTATATATATGATTATATAGACATTAGAAATTATTTTCTGTAATAAAAATACATTTGCATAGCAGGAAAATACATATGCTAAGATGGTTAAATACATTTGCAAAACTGTTTCTGACATAACCTTGCAGAAAAATACATATGCTGAGATGGTTAAATACATTTGCAAAACTATTTTTGACATAACCTTGCAAATGTTATTTATTTTAGTAATTAATTTTGTTTATTAATTTCAGGTAATACCTTCATCAGAGTGTATTTATACAGTCCATGACAAGGAGAAACATTTTATTGTTTGTCTTAAGGAAAAAAAATGTTCTTGCAATGCATTTCAGTTCGATGAGATAACGTGTGTTCATGCTTGTGCAGTTCTTGATAGCAAGAATTTTAAGAAGGGACCATATTGCTCTGATCTTTACAAGCCAAAAACAGTCTTGCGAACATATGATCTTCCAGTTTATCCTTTACCACACAAAGATAACTGGATAATTCCTAAGAAAATTTTGGATGGGGTAGTTCTGCCACCAAAATACAGCAACCCACTGGAAGACCTCCAAAGAAGGATCGTGGAAAGTTCGGAAGAGATATATTTGGAAAAAAAATAAAAATTGTTGTGGTTCTTGTGGATGTAAAGGGCATAATAGGCGTTCATGTAGGAAATACAACAAATGATAAGTTGGTTGATGTATTTAGATAATAAACACTTGCAGAACTTTTTTCTTTGATGAAAATATATAAGAATTTTTATTTGAAAAAAATGTTTGATGTTATTGAAGTTGTTGTTATTAATATGTTGGAAAATTTTTATTTTTTTAAGCTGAATTAAATAAGAATATATTGTAAAATTATTCCATATAACATCTTTGATTTATACATTTTTTTATAGCTACACATAGTAATATGTAATTTGTATATATTATAATTTATAGAATTGCATATATATCGACATAAATACAAAAAATTATATATTTGTATTTGTATTTTTGTACATATGTATAACGGTAAATACAAAGTATTTGTTAGTATTACATTTTTTTTTTTCAAGATAAGAATATACATATGTATATATATATATATATATATATGCATAATGCATATATATAAATGTAATGTATGTATTTAGTGTGTAAAATACATATATACAAATATACAAATCAATAACTATGTAAAATACATATATACATAAGCGTGAAGCATAAATACATATATAAGTATGTGATAAATACATATATACATTTTCCTGTATCTTAAAATACATACTATTTATTATATATGTATATATGCATAATATTTAAAAAATGGTTTGTTAACTAAAAATACATATGAATGTTAAAAGTACAATTGTTCACTGAAATAAGCATATATATGTTAAAAATAAATATGTTCACTGAAAAAAGCTTATGTGTTATTACAAATATACACATACATTATTAAAAAATACATATGAAAAGCTGCAGAAAAAAATTTATAAAGACATAGACTAACCATGAAAAATAAAAGATTAAACGATTAAACAATTAAACATAAAAAACTTAACATAACAGTTAAGGAACATTAAAATACCATCTTTGACCATTAAAGTAAAATATGAATCCCAGAAATATTCCAAAAAATAATATTTATCCACCTAAATTTAACTGTTGTTAACTTCAACAAAATAAAATACAAATCAAATGTCATGCACGTCTATGCCTTCTGTTAATTCAATTTCTCGAAGAGGCTTCATTGGTGCTTCATCATCACTTTGTGCCTCCGCTTCTGCCTTCCTAGTAGCATAATCCCACAATAGTGAAACGTATCTTATGCAAATAAGATCTGAGTCAAAATCAACAGATGAAACACCTTCACCAAAAGTAAAGCACTCGGCATATGTAACCATATATAAGCCACAGTCTCTGCAAATACATAAATTAATAAGTAAGTAGTTGTTACAAGTTTAATGCATATGTATATATACAAGTAATATGTATACTCGTTACTTACAAGCTGCCACTTGGTTGTTGAGGCACATTCTCCACAACTGAAACACCAAATGGATCTATCTTCTCATTCAATTTGTAATTAGGATGATTGTCAATGTCAATACCCTTATTCTCATAGAATTTACATGTAATGAGACATATAGGTATAACCTTCGCCAACTTTTCAATTTCGCTAAGCACCACAGCATCATGACCAGCAGCTGACAAAGAATCATATACATATATGCATTTATGATTGAAAGATATAACTGCAAGAACCCAATGATGTTTGGTCTTTACGTGAACAGAAATGAAGATATGATCAACCGTATGCCATGGCACTATAGCATGCATGTGGAATCCACTTATGTACCCATGCAGATGGTATTCCTTTCCACCATCATTAAGAGATGCATCATCCACTTTATACACATAAAAAAATCTTCTAACAATGTTTATGAAATTGCAGTCTACAGTGATGAACGTATATGAGATATTGAAATCATACTTGGACTTCTTTCGTAGATAGTAGAAGCATACATCAATTTGTTGCATTAAAAATTAATTTCATAGTTAATAGTAAATAAAAAAATCAAGACTCAAATAATCCAACACTACTTATGTAAATATGATGTACTTATCAGTGAACATGTAACATACTTCATATGTATATATAACTATACATTTCCAACTATAACAATATAAGCAGTTACAAATATTCATATGTAACATAGGACTAATATTTATTCCAATATACAACTCATCAACCTAATAATACATCCCTTACCTCATCTGACCTTGTCTGGCTAGGAGTACCCATAACGTATAATCAATTCTTGTCTTCGACAGATAAAATTCCAAAACTGATAAGTGGTATTTTTGTCTTGCCCTTCAAATAATGTTCTTCTTTGCTGTTTATATTTATTCATTATACATATTAGTAGATCATTTATATAATCTTACATTACAAAATATAGTACAAATAAGTTGTAACCTATATACCTCTTCGAATGATATTTAAGAAGATCCAATGAAAGTCACGTCATGAACTTGTTGGTGATCTTGGTGTCTTCTATATCATTAACTGGATGAAATATGAAGGGATGTTTCTGATCGAATGTTCTCCATTTCACTTCTGTGCAGAAACAAAAGTTCAATTACTGGCACATATGTAATTATGAAATACATATTAACAAATGTATTTGTTACTATAGACACACAATTTTGTCCCTCCGAAAGATTAATTTTCACCTTTTTACCTTATCCTATCGTGTACCCTCAACCATGTAATTACCCCCCATAAAATGACAAAAATAACAACCCCAAACAATTTTTATCTTATACTAATAAATTCTATCCCATTCTAACCACCCCTACCCCACCTCACCACTACCCTACCCAACCCTCCTACGCCTTTACACATTTTTGGACACTATAACAGAATTGGGTACCTTTTGGCATTGGGAGAATTATATACACTGCACATAGAAAGGAACCTTCAAAAAGGGACAAAAAGGGAGGGGCCTACTTGAGATATTCCATTTTTTCAAATTCATATAGGGAATAATAGACCAGTACATGGGATTCTTTCAACAATATACAAAGAACACAATACTCTCACAGGATTTGTTTTTTCACTAACCTCACGCCATAGACATACACATAGGCCTCTCATAATCTCAATTCCCACTCACCTCATCATATACATTAATAATACATAAACCATACAGATCTCTCATCACTTAGGTAATATATATCCACATCACACACAGAGAGAAGAGAGATTGAGAGTAAGAGGTCAAGAATAGAACAGACCAGAGAAAACATCAAAACAGAAGAGAAAAACTCAAAAATGGATTAGAAATGGGAAGGGAATGATCTGACAATGAGCAGTTTTTGATTGGGTCTGGCTGGAAATTTCAAGTTTTGTCGAAAAATGTGAAAAGTTGGTTCGTTTGGTATTCATTGTTGGTTCGGGGATTTACATTTCAATTCATCTTAACTCGTTCGTTGAGTTCAATTTTGGGTTTTAATTCCACAACACTGAGTTGGATTATTGATCGGATTGAGGTTTCTTGTTCGAGGTTTTCAGTTTCGGATTTCTCTATTATCAATGAAAACGAGTTCCATTGAGGTCCACTCCTTTAACCCGCTCTCTTTTTCTTTATTTTGGTTGTTTAAATTGACTATGACTATGTGTTTATCTAGTCTGATTGTTGGATGTTTGCTGATGTTGTTGATGTTATGATCATGTGCTTGGTGATATGATTTCGAGGGTATGAGGAACAAATTTGTTTGTTTTTGTTATACTATTAATAGAAAACAATTTGGGGCGCGAATTGAAAAATTACTAAAATGGATTAGGATTAATTTTGATTTATTGTTGTTTTGATTCATTGACGCTATCGACCGGGATAATACCATGATAGGTACCATGATAGGTCGAGTTGGGTTGGCAAAAGGTAGGTTGGGTAGGCAAAGTTTACTGTGATTTTTTGAACGTGTGAATATTTGTTGAATGGTTTTTTCTATTTTATCGCATTAAAAATGTATTCATTTGGCCAGAGAATGCCCCGAGAGATTTGTATTGATTTATCCGAGAAATGCCCCGAAGTATCATGTACTTGAAGACGGCGCACGATCAAGGCCCGGAACATCAGGTGGAGAAAGCAATGGAGCATAGTTAGGATTAGTTTAGAACAAGACAGGTTTATATTTTTGCATTTTTTATTTTTTCGGGATTGTATAATTGGACTGGACTTTAAATTTAGTCTTGTTTTGTCTTGTTTATTTGATTGATTGTTTTTGCTTGTTTTGTGTGGTTTATACATTTGTAGTGTCAAAATAGTCGATACACTCTACCAAGCGACCGTGGTCAAACCACGAGATCGAGGGGTGCCTAACACCTTCCCCTCGGTCAACAGAATTCCTTAACTGGAATCTCTGTTAGCAAACCAGTTTCAAGAGTCAAATTATTTTTTGAAAAGGATTTTTCAAAGGTGACTTGGCACACTTGATTCATGCCAAGTGGTGACTCTGAGTTTTGAACATAAAAGTCCTTTTCGAAACAAATCTTCACTTTTGTCACTTTAATAATAAAAACCCTTTCAAACCTTAAAATCGAATCTTTTGGATGTTGAAAAAGGGGTGTGACAGCTCAGGCGACTCTGTTGGAGAACTTGTTCAAAATTCGAGCTTATTTTGGAGTCGTATTGGCTTTGTTTGGCACTATAGGTGTATAAAAAAAAAATTGTGTGTTGTTTTGCGTTATTGTTTTATCATTATGGAATGTTTTCGTGCTCTTTGTGTACAGTATTTATCCTATGTGTTACCGCTTTTATATCTGGCATCATGTGTCTACCCCCGACCTTCTTTCTGTAATAAGTCTGTAGTACACATGTTGTGCACGACCTCTAGTTGAGTCACCCTTATTTTAGGGGGAGAGCCGTCGGTGTTAAGGAGTAGGTGGAAAGCTATCGCAGCCACTATCGACCATACGCTCCCCCGAACAGCCTTGTTAGTGATCCCCAACATAGGTCAGCCTTTAGGTCATGCTTATGTGCATCATATTGAGACCTAGCGGGGCCCACTTGGTCCTTTGTAGGAGACTCACCTCTAAAGCATCCCTACGTGCTAAATGTTGCATCTTTGAGGATAACGTGGTCATTTGACGGACTGATTAGGGAAAAACATGTGTTAGAAGTAAAATGTGTGGGTAATGAAAAAAATAAGAAAAAAAAAGAGTTTCGTAGTTTTTAAAGCTTTTTATGGCTTTTATTTTTCACAATTCCAAAATTCAAAAGGACTTTTTTACCTTTCGCGCTCATTTTCTCAAAAACATCAAAAAGATTTTTCTTTGTCTCGTTTAGCATGCATTCACAATTCGAAAACTTCAAAAAGATTTTTTCATTCATAGGATGTGTTTATAAAAGAAAAATGCAAAAAAAAAGATGTTAGAAATTTTTTACATTTCGTATAACGAAAATACCAAAAAGATTTTTCTTTCATAGTTGTTGATGTCATTTTTTGTGAAGTATCAAAATGAAACCTCAAAAGATTTTATTAACATGGTTCATCATTTGTCTTTGGTCGTGTCTCTTAAGTCAAGGTCTAGACTGTTATTTAATCATTAATTGTCTAATCTGAACAAACTACGCACCCCTGATTCTCCTCTTTCGGGAGTGAGGTATGTAGGCAGCCTATTGTTGGTTCGGGGATCTTATTTGAAAAATCCAAAAATATTTCTTCACTCTCCATTTAGAGTAGGCGTTTCATATACGTCTTTGAAACAAAACTACAAAAAGATTTTCCTTTAATAGGTTCAAGTTTCATTTTCACATGAAATTCAAAAATCGAAAACCCAAAAAGATTTTTCTTTGGTAATCACAGGTTTCATTTTGTATAGAGATTTAAACCTAAAAAAAATGCAAAAATATTTTCGTCAATTCTTTTGACACTTTGTTTCAAGAAATAAAAAAGAGTTTAATTGGCCATTTTGACAAAACTTCACGAACTACGCACACCTGATTCTCCCCTTTCGGGGGTGAGATACGTAGGCGCCCTTCTAGGGTTCGGTGATTTTTTTCAAGAAAAAAAGAAGAAGAAGAGGTTTTGAAAAATCATTGAACTTTAACACATTTGCTATCTCTTGTCCAGTTAGTTTAAGGTGGTTGGTTTGTGGCATTTTGGTTGGTCCTCCATAATGCTTCAAGTCACAGAGAAAGTTATGGCCAACAAGGATACCGAGTTTGTTGTCACTAATCAGATGGGGAGTTTGGGGAATGAGAATGTAGGAGCTAATGAAGAGATTTGAAAATTGAGGCAGCAAATGATAGAAATGAATCGAGCTTGGGCTAATGGGTTGCCGCCTCCTCCATTTCCCGCAGATAATCTGGAATATCTTTCTAGTTTGCCTCCAGTGTCACATGCACAATTTCTTATTTTGGTCGACAGGCCATAACATGCATCAGGACCTACTCATGGGCAACAATATCGAAACACTTCTAATATTCATTTCCTCACTCCTCAATACAAAATTACCACATGCTCGGCTCCGCCTGCTATTCATACTTTTGCAGCCCCACTCCCGTCTGAAGCTCCTGTTTTTAATGTCAATCCAACGGTTGTGATTCCTCATGCTATAAGTGACCCTGTATTGAATATTTTTAGTGATCAGCATTACGCTCCCGAGCCCACATTTAAGTCGACTGGTCCTTACGATTGCCCTCAACCACCTGAATTTCCTCTTAACACTGAGAAGCCTGTTATGACAGAAGAACAAGAGGAAATAGCCAGAAAATTAAGAAGTTTGGAACTGACTATGAAAAACTTGCAAGGACTTGGGGGTACAAAAGTGTCTCATATAAAGATCTGTGCAGGTTTCCAGGTGTACATCTTCCTCTTGATTTTAAAATGCCGAAGTTTGAGAAGTATGATGAACATGGCGATCCTGGAGCATATTTGAGATGCTATTGCAACCAGCTAAGGGGTGCTGGAGGGAAGAAAGAATTACTCATGGCATATTTTGATGAGAGTCTTTCAGGTCTAGCTTCAGAATGGTTTGTTGACCAAGACATCGACAAGTGGAATAGCTGGGATGACCTGGCTAATGATTTCGTGCAACAATTTCAATACAATATGGAGTTGATTCCTGATGAGAAATCCTTAACTAATATGAAGAAAAAGAGTACTGAAACTTTCAGAGAGTATGCGATTAGATGGCGTGAACAAGCTGCTAGGGTGAAACTACCAATGAAAGAAAGTAAGATAGTGGAGGCATTTATTCAAGCGCAGGATGAAACATATTATCAACACTTGTTACCTTTATTAGGCAAGCCATTTATTGAGGTCCTTAAAATGTGGGAGATGATAGAGGATGGAATTAAGACTGGTCGCATTGTGAGTTTTACAATATTAAAAGTGACTACTCAAGCAATTCAAAAAGGTTCGAGAAGTGTGGGAGGAAATAAGAATAAGGAAAATGCATCTGCCATTACAGTTAGACAACAGACATGGGCAAGAGGACCACACCATCGTTACCCACGGGCTCAAACCCAAGTTTATGCCCAAGCTCCATAGAATCTTTATCAAAATCCATTATATCCCATTCCCTCACCACCAAATTAAGTGTATAATGCGCAACCTTATGTTCAACCTCCATCTTACCCACACTGGCATGCGCCAACTCTGCTGAGTCATCCTCCAACTCCACATACATACTGAAGCCCTTCTAGGCCTGGTTTTCAATTTAAGCCAAATAATGAAATGAGACAGAAGTCGAGGGATAGCTTCACACCCATTGGAGAGTCGTATGCAAGTTTATTCCAAAGATTAGTACAACAGAGCATGATCACTCCTCTCCTTGGGTATACTTCTGACCTACATTCAAGAAGTTTTGATCCTAATGTATGATGTACATATCATTCTGATGTTCAGGGTCACAGTATTGAAGATTGTCGTGCTTTGAAAAGAGAAATTAAAAAGACGATTCAAGATAAATCAATCATGGTGCAGAACATTGACAGTGAGAGAAGCTCTAGTCATGCTAATATGGAAACCAGTGGCTAAGATGTCAGGCTGAGCAATTGAGAAGTCACCCCTCTCCTTACTAGGAAGGGGTTTTGTAGCTTATTTTGTTTTATTTTCTGTTCTCCGAATTATTTCAGGGTTGTATTTCGGGATCTATCTTGTTTTGTCCTTTTGTTGTTTATGTTCAAACTTTTCTATCTTTTGTTTCGACTAAATGAAGTGTCTCATTTTCCTTTGTGTTTTAAATATGTGTTGTTTGTTTGTTTTCTTTACATAGTATATTTTGTGTTGACTCTAGTGATATGACATGCTAGTGAAATTTTCAGCCAGATCTTAAATCCAGTTTAAGCATAAACATTGAATCAGAGGGTTAAAGTTGGAAAAAGAGAGCATATGAAAAATAGATAGAGTGCTGAGATATTTGGTGATAAGCTAAGGCAATTATTTTGAGAATCACCAGAACAACTTGGTCATCGATCGAAAGGCAAGTCCCAATTAGGTCAAATAATGGATATGTGTTCCCTATATCAAGATAAAAAAGAAGATAAGCATCTCCACGAAAGCATGAGTCATTTGATGTGAGGAATGTACAACAAAGGTAGAGTTTACATAAGAAGTAGTGACGCACAGACTCAATCTGCTTAAAAAGATGTCGCAAATGATCTTCATCTCTCACTTCCAATTGCATATTATGTACTTGCATTCTCAAGGATTGATATGATGAAGGCATTTCATTCTGCTATCCAAACATTGTGTCATCCTTTGTTTACCCTATTTGAGCCTTAGTGTCATTTTCTTTCATACCCCTCTTTTGGAATCAAGATAGAATAAGCAAAGTTCAAAGAATAGTGTCGAGTAAAAAGATAAAGTCAAAAAGTTACAAAAAAGAGACAAAAATGTTTCCAAAAAAAAAGAGTGTCAAGAAAAATAGAGTTAGAAAAAAAGAATCGCAAAGTGAAAAGAGCGAATAAAAGAAAAAAAGAAAAATCAAATCAAAGCAAAAGAACAAGCTGCCAGAACTACGCATGACCTGATTCTCCTCTCTCGGGGGTGAGATACGTAGGCTGCCCTACTAAAGGCTCGGTTCAACCAAATAAACAATTTAGCGTCACCCAGTCAAAAGAAACTGGGGCATGAGTTAATCCTTATTGTTTGAGTCGATTCCAAAAGTTGTAAGTCCCACCCCACTTCAAGTGTCGTTTGGGCCCCATGCCATCCTTTCTTTCTAGCCCTATCCAAAAGCTAAGTTACACCAAAGAAACACCTTCAGATCAATCTTTGAGAATGTTAAGGCTAAGCACGCAATTGATATGATGACACATTTTAGGAACTACTCATTTTTCTCAGCATAAGAAATCAGGAGAGAAATAAAAATGAGAGTCTTATCGATGAAACCCTCACGGGCACCATAAGGCGATAGTAAGTTGAGATAGATAAAAATGAGAGTCATTGGTGAAAACCCTCACGGGCACCATAAGGCGATGGTGAGTTGAGAGAAAAATGAGGGAGGCTTGTTGGCAAAAATCCTTCAATGTGCCACTAGCCGAATGAGCTCTTCAAATGCAATGGGTTTAAGAAAGTAACTTAGTTTCAGTGCCATTCACTCAACAACAATTGGTAGAAAGTTTGATGGAAAGATCAGACAACTTGATCCAAAATGCATGGCATAATCATTAAAGTTGACTGTCATTTCTAGATAGATTTTTCATTTTTTTATTTCAAATAGGGATATTCATTGTCTTTTCTTTCTTCTCTTTATGTTTATTTTATTTTCTTTAGTCAGTTATCCAAATAAAATCATTGTCATTTTTTTTCTCTTGTGTTTGAGTCAAGTCCATATCAAAACAACGGAGAAAAGATCTCAAAACATAACTACCAGTTTCTTCAATTGCACAAAGCAAGACAAAATGCCAACATATGAAAGAGACATGATTGTGAGCCAAAATAAGACAGGCAAAAAGTTTTATCAACCGACAAGTCTGGGAACTCATGAAAAGACCAAGGTTTAAAGGGCTTATCTAAGAAGCATGACAAAGCAGAGAGACTATATCTATTTCAAAGTCACGTTTAGTAATCTGAGTTCAGATCAATAATGCAACGAGTCAATGACATATGCTAATGGTTGAAAGCAAGGTTAATGTGATGGGGGCAAGAGCGATTGCCACAAAAGTCAAAGCCACAAACCGGCCACCATGTTTTTAAACTAACAAGTTTTCTTTGTAGGAAATAGGAACACATGTTACCTTCGAATCTAAGATTTCAAAGCCTAAACATCAAAAGTTGCAATGCCTCACTTCCACAAATGCAGGAGACGCACTTCCTTATTTAGTTAATTCAAGCAACATTTGTAAGGAGATTCACTTCCTTGTTTGGGCAATTCAAGTTACATTTATGAGGAGACGCACTTCCTTGTTTGGGTAATTCAAGTGACATCTGTAAGGAGATGCGCTTTCTTGTATGGGTAATTCAAGCACCATTTGTAAGGAGACGCACTTCCTTGTTTGGGTAATTCAAGCACTTGTTAGGAGACACACTTCTTTGTTTGGACAATTCGAGTAACATTTGTAAGGAGACGCACTTTCTTGTTTGGGTAATTCAATCAACACTTGTAAAGAGACGGACTTCCTTGTTTGGTAATTCAAGCAACATTTGTAAGGAGATGCACTTTCTTGTTTGGTAATTCAAGCGGTATTTGTAAGGAGACGCACTTCCTTGTTTGGGCAGTTCAATCAATATTGGTAAAGAGACACACTTCCTTATTTTGGTAATTCAAGCGTCATTGGTAAGGAGATGCACTTTCTTATTTTAATAATTCAAGCAACATTGGTAAGGAGACACACTTTCTTATTTTGGTAATTCAAGAGGCATTAGTAAGGAGATGCACGTCCTTGTTTTAATAATTCAAGAAATATTGGTAAGGAAATGCACTCCCTTGATTGGGTAATTCAAATTTTGCTTTTTAGGTGATGCAACTCCTAGCTTAAATTTTGATTCCTATAAGATGTACCTTTTAGTCGAGTCATCTCCCTTGATTCCTATAAAACGTACCTTTTAGTCGAGTCATCCCCCTTAACCCCTAGAAGACGTACCTTTTAGTTGAGTCATCCCCCTTGATTCCTATAAGACGTACCTTTTAGTTGAGTCATTCCTCTTGATTCCTAGAAGATGTACCTTTTAGTCGAATCACCCCTCATGATTCCTATAAGACGTACCTTTTAGTTGAGTCATCTCCCTTGATTCCTATAAGACGTACCTTTTAGTCGAGTCATTCTCCTTGACCCCTAGAAGACGTACCTTTTAGTCGAGTCATTCTCCTTAGTTCCTATAATGATGTGACTTTCACAAAAGTCCTTTGATCATAAACTGCGGCAAAATTTAATTCTTGTGTTGGAACTTCCCTTTTCTGAAAAATGAAACCTCTTTATAATAATCTTTATTTGGGATAATTTTCTTTTTAGTTTTGATGTGATTTCAGGAGCCAGCTTGAAGAATAGAGTGAGGAAATTAAAAGTCAGGAGCCCGCCTGAAGAACAGGGTAATGAAATGGCAAGTCAGGAGCCCGCCCGAAGCACATGACGAATAAATGAAAAGTTAAGCAACAAGGTAAAGCAATTGAAAACCTGAAAACAAGTGATGAAATGGCAAGTTAGGAGCCCGCCCGAAGCACAGGGCGAATAAATCAAAAGTTAAGCAACAAGGTAAAGCAATTGAAAACCAGGAAACAAGTGATGAAATGGCAAGTCAGGAACCTGCCTGAAGCACAGGGCGAATAAATGAAAAGTTAAGTAATAAGGTGAAGCAATTGAAAACCAGGCAACAAGTGATGAAATTGCAAGTCAGGAGCCTGCTTGAAGAATAGGGTGATGAAACTTAAGTCAGGAGTCCAACAGAAGATGTATAGATAGGATTTTTATAATTTCATTTATGCTTTAACTTGTAATTTTTATTTTGATGTAATGACAGAGCCGTGGACCAAAAACTCTATGGAACCTCACTCAACTCTCCAACTCGGTATAGCCCTTCTCCTTCCTTTGGAAGTACCTGTGATAGGTGGTTTTCATAACTTGGGTAGGAATGATTTCCTAAGTCAAGACCTGGTTTCCCTCCTTCCTTTTTCTCTATGCTTTCAAATAAAGGTCAGGACAAAATTCTGTCTCGTTGTCTACTTCTTTGTCTGAAAATACTGTGTATTTACATTCAAAGGGGTCATGATGTAGACACATAATTTTGTCCCTTCGAAAGATTAATTTTCACATTTTTACCTTATCTTATCGTGTACCCTCAACCATGTAATTACCCCCCCATAAAATGACAAAAATAACAACCCCTAACAATTTTTATCTTATCCTAACAAATTCTATCCCATCCTAACCACCCCTACCCCACCTCACCACTACCCTACCCAACCTCCCTACGCCTTTACACATTTTTGGACACCATAATAGAATTGGGTACCTTTTGGCATTGGGAGAATTATATACACTGCACATAGAAAAGAACCTTTAAAAAATGACAAAAAGGGAGGGGCCCACTTGAGATATTCTATTTTTCCAAATTCATATAGGGAATAATAGACCAGTACATGGGATTCTTTCAACAATATACAGAGAACACAATACTCTCACAGGATTTTTTTTCACTAACCTCACGCCATAGATATACACATAGGCCTCTCACAATCTCAATTCCCACTCACTTCATCATATACATTAACAATACATACACCACACAGATCCTTCATCACTTAGGTAATATATATCCACATCACACACAGAGAGAAGAAAGATTGAGAGTAAGAGGTCAAGAAGAGAACAGACCAGAGAAAACATCAAAACAGAAAAGAAAAACTTGAAAATGGATTAGAAATGGGAAGGAAATGATCTGACAATGAGCAGTTTCTGATTGGGTCTGGCCGAAAATTTCATGTTTTGCCGAAAAATACGAAAAGCTGGTTCGTGTAGTATTCGTTGTTGGTTCGGGGATTTAGATTTCAGTTCATCTTAGCTCGTTCATTGAGTTCAGTTTTGGGTTTCAATTCCTCAATACTGAGTTGGATTATTCATCGGATTGAGGTTCCTTGTTCGAGGTTTTCAATTTTGGATTTCTCTATTATCAATGAAAACGAGTTCCATTGAGGTCCACTCCTTTAACTCGCTCTCTTTTTCTTTATTTTGTTGTTTAAATTGACTATAACTATGTGTTTGTCTATTCCGATTGTTGGATGTTTGCTGATGTTGTTGATGTTATGATCATGTGCTTGGTGATATGATTTTAAGAGTATGAGGAACAAATTTGTTAGTTTTTATTATGCTATTAATAGGAAAGAATTTGGGGCGCGAATTGAAAAATTGCTAAAATGGATTAGGATTAATTTTGATTTATTGTTGTTTTGATTCATTGACGCCATCAATCGGGATAGATAGGTCGAGTTGGGTAGGCAAAAGGTAGGTTGGGTAGGCAAAGTTTACTGTGATTTTTTGAACGTGTGAATATTTGTTGATGGTTCTTTCTATTTTATCGCATTAAAAATGTATTCATTTGGCCGGAGAATGCCTCGAGAGATTTGTATTGATTTATCCGAGAAATGCCCCGAAGTATCATGTACTTGAAGACGACGCATGATCAAGGCCCAAAACATCAGGTGGAGAAAGCAATGGAGCATATTTAGGATTAGTTTAGAACAAGATAGGTTTATATTTTCGCATTTTTCATTTTTTCAGGATTGTATAATTGGACTGGACTTTAAATTTTGGATTGTTTTGTCTTGTTTGTTTGATCGATTGTTTTTGCTTATTTTGTGTGGTTTATACATTCGTAGTATCAAAATAGTCGATACACTCTACCAAGTGACCGCGGTCAAACCACGGGATCGAGGGGTGCCTAACACCTTCCCCTCGGTCAACAGAATTGCTTAACTAGAATCTCTGTTCGCAAACCAGTTTCAAGAGTCAAATCATTTTTTGAAAAGGATTTTCCAAAGATGACTTGGCACACCTGCTTCATGCCAAGTGGCGACTCTGATTTTTGAATATAAAAGTCCTTTTCAAAACAAATCTTCACTTTTGTCACTTTAATAATAAAAACTCTTTCAAACCTTAAAATCAAATCTTTTGGATGTTGAAAAAAGGGTGTGACAGTTACTACTTCATTGTTACATATATAAGCTATCAAACTTCAACATAAAAAATTGTCATCAAAATATAACCATTTCTCATTAAAAACAAATACAGCTAATCAAAAAAAAAAAAAATTAAAAACTGAACATCAAAATACAAAGAATACTTCATTATCCATTAAAAAAAATAATTTCAATATATAAAGTAAACAAATATGTTAACAAAAAAAATTATGTTAAGAGTACTAAACATCTGTTGAACCAAAATTCATTGTGAATAGTGACTCCTTGTATCTAGATGATCGCCTAATCCTTGAAACATGCATTGGCGTTTGTTGTGCTTTATTTGTCAATGGATGTACAATTATACTTCGTTTAAGATTGACGTACGCATTAAGACTAGGAAGAATCTCATCAGGAAGAGTGATCTGAGAGTCAGACAAATCTTGATCAGCATTGCTTTCATTATTTACTCCGTCATGAATGTGGACTGGAGTCTTATGTTGCTGATCTAACTTTGATTTATCCACATCATTAACCTCTGACTCATCTTCTGCTGGTTTAGTTAAATTCATCTCGACAGGAGGTTCTTTGTTCTGTATAAATTGTATAAAGATCTGGTAAGGTTAGATTTTCAAATAAATAAATAAAACAAAACAATGCACGTATTGAAGATACCTTGCAGTCAGTATCGACTTCAGCAGTGGCTCTATTTATGAAGTCAAGATCAATGCTTCTAAGGACGTCATCTGGAAATGTGAATTGAGATTCTGATACTTGTGCTTCAGCAATACTTCCATCAACCGATTTTGTGTTCTACACAACATGTTCATACAAATTAAATAAAATAATATTTTTTAATTATTGATCAACTAACCTAGATATATTCAGTATACCAGAGAGACACATACATCTCTTGCTTCATGCACTTCTATATCAGTTTTTTCCTTTAAAAAAAGAAACAATAAAAAATAAAATAATCAAAATTCATCAATAAAAGTATACCTAACCAAAAAAAAAAAAAATATCTACCAGAACATCGTCATTATCCTCATTATACCCATCAATGTCATTATACACATTATTCATATTGTTGCTTTGATTGCCTGCCATCTCTTTGGTCACCTGTTTTAATGTTGTTTTATGTAATTATAAATTAGTATTGTATATAAAAAAAACTTTGCATATAAATGTACGCAATTTAATTACCACTGTGCCTTCAAGACTCTTATTAAACTCGTGATCAAACTTTGGAGTCGCTTGATGGGATGATGTATTGTTAACATTTTCATCCATTGGTGGCTGGTCAGATTCTGTGTCTTTTGCTTGATTCTTCGCGTTTACAACATGAAAATACAAGTAAAAAACAAATAGTAAACTAACTATTTAGTTTAGCTTTACATATGTATATATGATTATACATATCACAAATTGAAAAACACATAGTAAATATATGACAAAAAGAATGAATCCAACATATGAAATTATAAAAAGTACAAAATCTGCATGATGAATTTGTATTTAACATAACTAATGTCACATATGACTATGTATTTATTATTTTACTTATTGTCATTTTCAAAAAATACATTTTATCTTAAAAAGTAGACTCAGCAAACTGTATATGTATTTTCAGGCACAAAAAAAATCTTATATTGTGTATTTATAAATGTTATATTTTTATTCAACCACAATATACATATTTGTTTAATATGTATTTAACATAGCAAGTGTATATTTTACAAAAATTGTTTACAACAGAATTGATGTACCTTGATTTCATTAATTACATTCATGATCTGATCACACCTCGACGATAGTAGGCCACGCATATCATTAAACTCTTTCCGAACCTGAATTCAAAGAAATAATTAGAAATGCAAAAATAAGTTAATCAAAAACTTAAACAGAAATTACCTTATCACGAAACTTATCAAATACTTTCTTCAAGACAACGACGTCTTCATCTTTGGAACAGAAAGAAGACGGAGTAGGTGCTGAACCAGAATAGTTTTTTTACTATCAGGTCGGTTTATGTCTTTCCTATTTGCACGTATCGTAGTTTTTGTTTGAATTGGCTTGTGAATTGGAGTCCTCACAGAAGGCATCTTTGCAGCACGGGGTGAAGGGGTCCTTTTTGGTGTCTGCTCATCTACACCTTTAGGATGTGGCTTTAATTTTTTCTTTGCTGGTGAAGCTGAGGAATCAACTCGATGTATTTTTTTTGTGGTTAACTGTTTTTGTCTTTGTGGAGGATCCTGAAAGTCATCATCCGAATCAATATCATCTTCATTATGACTTGCAGCTCCAGGAACAAGTTTTTTTGGTATTTGAAACGCTGAAATCTCCTTTCTTGTTGGCTCGATATTCTTAAAAAGAACCTACATTTTAAATTATATAAAGAAAATAATAATTTTGATGCTAAAATTAATGACATTATAAAACAGTTAACCGTGATCCATACCCAATAATGAATAAACAATGATAAATGGTATTTTGTATATATACATATATCAGATGAGAAAATGTATTTAAAAAATAATCAACATCACATAAAAAGGATAAAAAGTAAAACTAACCTTGTCATTTGTATCATCAAACATACTTTCCATAAGAGTTTCATATCGTGGACGAGAAGAATTTGTCTTCCAATTCAAAAGACGTGGAATTTGAGAGTCCACCTTGAAAGCAACAGTACACGGCACATTTGAACAACACTCGTACAACCAAATTTGAATGGCCAGTGACATTCCAAGAAGCATATAAAACTTTCCTTTCGGCTTCAACTTTTTATTTAAGCTTCTAGCTAATTCTCAAAGGCAACCGATCCCCAGGGATAATCACTGTAGCGACCACTCTTAACCAAATCAAAGTGTAGGCGTGGAATAGCTACGGTATCAACTGAGGATAGTAAGAATGTGTGAATATAATACAAATTGGCAAACTTTAGCGCATCTTCATCGTTATCATTCCCCTAAATTTTGTCAGAAACAACCGCAAATAACTCTTTTTTCTGCATAAAACTCTCACCATCAAAATATTGATCAATAATTCTGTTAGGACGCTTCTCGTCAAACACAAAATCATCCCTGTTTGTAATACAATTCAAACCAATCACCAAAGCAAACTCTCTAGGAGTGAAATGAAGAATTTTGCCCTTTGCACGAATGACTATGCAACTTGTAGAACTTTCTTTCATTTCAAGTGACATAATGCATCTCCCTAATTGCGCTTGGACGACACAATCTTTCTTCTTCATGAAGAAACCAAATATACTTTTAGTACAAAACATCTTGTACTGATTCTTCGTTAATATTGACTTAATACGGTCTTCAATGTCGTTGACCGAATGACATCCTATATGAGGAGCAAATTTGGGAAATACTCGTGCCATGTATATTTGATCACGCATGACCTATGCAACAAAAAAATATAATAATATGTAAAAACAATGTCTTATATGCATTTATGAAATACATCTTAAATTTATTTTGTACAGATAGTCTTATATGTATTTAAAAAATACATCTTGAAGTAAATTTATACATTCTATACATAAATCTATCATATGTATTTTGTGAATACATCACTAGTCAATATCTAATTTATCAAAACATCTAAATTCAAAATTTGTCTAAACCTGATGAATAACAAATACAACTATGTACGTACAAAATACATTTCAACAAAGAAGAACTACATATCACATTCAAAATTCAATGACTACCAAATACAACTTAACATCAAATACAATTCATAACTGTAAACATAAAAACACATATCTAAATAGTATGTATTTTCAGAATACATATTACGCTTATATTTCAACATACACATATGTATTTTCTAAATACATGAATTGTACAAATTTAATTAACAAGAAAAGATATAACAACACATATACAAATTATATAACAAGTGTATTTTCAGAATACATATACACTTAAATAAAACTATATATACAAAAATCTTGCCATTAATTAATACAAGTATCTCACACAAATGTCATATGTATTTTAACATTACATTCACTGGAATGGTCTTATGTATGTAAAATATACATATCAACAAACAAGAACTACATATCACATTCAAAATCTAATAACTATCAAATACAACTTAACATAGAATACAACAAATGTATTTTCATAATACATATTACACTTATATAACAATACATATATAAATTCTTTCTAGTCACAAATACAAATATCTTACACAAATTTTAGATATCAAATACATATTAAAAATATATTGTATGTAACATATACAATTCATATCAATAACAAAATTTTGAAATAGCACCATACCTCCTCGACTTTCTCTTGTTCAGATTCATAATCTGATGCAACGGAACTTGCAATTTTACTGAATTCTCCTTTTTCATCCGACTTTCTTTTTTTCACAGATTTTTGAAATTTTGTGGGATTTAGTGATGAACATTTTGTCAATGCTTTCCTTTTCATTATTTCCACAATCTTTTTCGGATCGTTACGGTGCTTCGATCTCACCTTTTCAATGATAACACCTTCCTTAGACAGAATATTAGTAAAACCCATGTTAAAATCTTCGTCTTGTGTTAAATCAAGACTAAATGATGGTACTTCATTGAAAACTAAATTCTTCGATTGATTTCCTCTAAATGAACAACTAGATTTGCATGTTGAGCCATTATACATTAAGTGGTACAATTTCAACTCAAAAATAAAAAATTGAACCCAAAAAGATGACTTTCGCAGATTAATATTGAAAAAATAGCGACAAAAAATACTTTAACAGAAATTAAATGGAAAAAAATAACATACATTAACTGAAAAAGAAATTATACATTAAGTCGTACAATTTCAACACAAAAATAAAAAATTGAACCCAAAAAGATGACTTTTGCAGACTACTATTGAAAAATTAGCGATAAGAAACACTTTAACAAAAATAAAAAATAAAAAAAATAACATGCATTAACAGAAAAAGAAACTTATCTTAAAAGGTGGAGATTATCTTTATTAAGATGGTGGGAGTGAAAGGCGAAATTTGAAAAAAAATAAAATAAGAGGGAAGTTGGGGGAAGTGAAATTGGTAGGGGGATAAAGTAGAGTAAAAATAAGGATCTGAAAAAAATGGGAGATTTCACGTGCCTTTCAAAAAAATGGGTAAAATAATGCTAGTTTTATTATTAATTGTAATTTTATCGAACTATTATTATTATCTGTAATTAATGTATAGTAACTTTTCCAATAAACAACAACATAAATGAAGTCCAATTGGCAAGTCTAATGTAGTCGGATTTGGATCCATTTCTTTCCTTATATACACGGTGGGGAACATTTTGAGCTCATACGAATTCAGGTGAAAAATGCATTATTGGGTCCGAGCATCTTCCTCAGATTTCACCGGAACTATTCCACAACCTAGAAGGTATTATTTTATCTATTATTATTATTTTACTCCAATTTGTTTTCATTTGAAGCTAAATCGAATTATTTTGTTACTAAATTAACAGTGGACATACTGCTGCGAACATTGGAAAATCGAAAATTGTGGTGTTCGGAGGATTAATTGACAAGAAGTTTCTTAATGACATTACTGTCTATGATATTGGTATGTGATCATCCTCTCTTAATCACTTATTGTTTCAAGTATAAATTAGTAGTAGTCACTTCTCTATCCCAATTTATGTGGCGCTATTCGCTTTTCGAGAGTCAAATTGACTTGATTTTGACAGTGTATTTGGATTATGTGGCACTGTTTGTTTTTCTAGAGTCAAACTGCTTGATTATGTGGCACAGGTTGTTTTTCTGAGAGTCAAATTGCGTGATTTTGACCATGTATTCGATTATGTAGCACAGTTTGCTTTTTCGAGAATCAAACTGCTTGATTTTGACCGGATATGGAATCTTTAAGTTTCTTGAGACAAAATTTACATATTTGATAACTTTGAAAAATTTTGTTACCAAATTATCACTGGACATACTGCTGTGAACATCATAAAATTATCCAAATACAAGTAAAAGTGGACATTTATTTTTAGTGCTATGGAAAGTAAAAGTGGACGGAGGGAGTAGTGTTAAGCATGCCATTTTGAGCAAAATTAGGTTCGTATTTGTTGGAAGTCATTTCAGTTTTGATTAGCATTTGTAGGTCAGTGTTGCAATTAAGGATATTTTGAGGACCTATCGTTAGTTTTCCTTAAGAATTTACATTTCAGTATCGGGATAAGTGTGAGATTCCGGAAACCATTTTGATGGAGTTAGTAGTTTCATTGATGACGCCGGTGTGAAGAGTTCAAAAGGTAATGAGTACAAAAGAGAATGTGTTAGCTCCAATATATTACAGACTATGCTAGGACCAGGGAGCTAACAAAAAACAAAAAGACTATTAGGGGTATTTACAGGGAATAGATTGCACCAACTAAATAGGCATAAATTACATCAGCTGACATTTAATTAATTCTTTACTTGAGTCAAACTTAGTATATTAAGCATGTCATTTTGAGCAAAATTAGGTTCCCTATTTTTGGGTTGCTTTTTCAGTTTTGATTAACATTTGTATGTTAGTATTGGAATAAGTGACAGTTGGAGAATCTATAGTTAGGTTCCATAAGAATTTGCATTTCGGTGTTGGAGTAAGTGCGAGATTTCGTCAATGAGGTTTCAAACTTAGAAGAACAAGCAAGGATACTCAGTTGTAGCATTGGCTCATTCCGCACTACTAACCTAGTCTGCCACTGGGACTAGGTTCAAATCAACTGGAATCTGGAATGCAATCATTGAGGAATTTGAGAAGAGACTTGTCACTTGTCAAATTCAGTGCTTATCTATGGCTGGTAGACTGACACCGATCAATAGTGTATCGGACAACATTCTAACATATTACATGACCCTCTTCCAATACCTAACTCAGTCCTTAAGCTTTGCAAAGTTAGAAAGTCATTCCTGTGGGAAGAAAAGAATCAGAAGCACAAATTTCACGTGGTGAGATGGAACAGAGTTACTCAATCTAAATCACAAAGTGCCTTAGGTATAAGGTACCTTAAGCTCCACAACAAAAGCATTTTATTCCAATGGCTATGGAGATTTGGGCAAGTGTAATGTGGCTAATGGAAGGAGGTCATCACTGCCAAGTAGGGGATCAAAACAAGTGTTCACCAAAAGGGTTTCATCAGGCCATGACACTAGCTTATGGAAGCATATCTCTAGCTAAAGGCATGGATTCTTTCAGGACATCTCTTACAAGGTTGGAAATGGAGCTCATGTGAAATTTTGGAAGGAAAGATGGATGGGAAACAATGCATTGTATGACTTATATGCACTAGCTATGATGCCTGCAATCAGGATTCCACTGGCTGAAAATGAAGAGAGGAATGCATGTAACCTCACCTTTAGAAGGTACCTACAAAGACTGGGAGTGTAATAACCTTATAGCTTCAATTGAAGGTAGCAGCATAACAGAATCATAGCTGGACAGAATTTCATGGTGAAGCTCTAGTAAGGGTCTAAACACAGTTAAAGCTGGCAACAACCACCTTTATTATTCTCAAAATGGAAATATTGATCATGGAACTTGGAAGCAGATATGGAGGAGTAACTCCCTATGCAGGTGATCTGCTCTGCCTGGACAGTTCTAAGAGATGCTTGTTTGACTCAAGATAACTTTGACAGAAGGAACATTCCGTTGGTCAATTGATGCTACCTGTGGCAGCAAAGCTTGGAGTATACCAGTCACCTATTTCTTCACTGCACAGTGACAACAGAATTGTGGAATCTCTTCATCTCCATTTTTGGATTATATTCGGTGCAACTCTAGTCACCCAGTCTCAAAAGTAGGTTAAGTAAGTCCTCAAGTTCCAATCTTGTACAGATATTGCGGAAACCTTTAGTTAGTTTGATTAGAGATTTGTATTTCATTGTGAATAAGCATGGAATCTGGAGAATATATTATCAGTTTGATTAGAGATTTGTTTATCATGTTAGATAGTGTGAAAATTGGAGAACCTTTAGTTAGTTTTTCTAGAGATTTGTTTCAGCATAGGAATAACCTTAGGTTTTAGAGGACCTGTAGTTTTACTGGACCACTAATATCTCTTTCTAAGACAAATTATCGAGTACTTGAATGAAATGGGCGTGCATGAAGTTTAACAGACATGTAGAATATTCAAATTGCCAATACCAGCCAGTGCGGGATTGAGGCCTCTTTGGTTGATATTTTCTCTGCTGACATTGCCAAATTCAGCTTCTGGAAGTCAATGTGTTTTCTGTGCATTGGATCAATGCCAGTTGTTTTTATATTCTAAATTCAAATGCCATTAATGTTTCAGAAAACAAATTGTGGTTTCATCCAGAGTGCACAGGCAGTGGTTCTGATGGCCAAGTTGGTCCTAGCCCACGGGCATTCCATGTTGCTGTCGCAATTGACTGTCATATGTTCATCTTTGGCGGGAGATCCGGCAGTAGAAGGTGAGCAAATGCTATGTAAGTCGTATGTTGTATGTTACTATGGCTTCTCAATGCCTTAAACTGAATAACTTTCCTCTTTTTCAGGTTAGGTGATTTTTGGGTTCTGGATACTGGTAAAGTTTGCTTTATACCATGGCTGTATAAAGAAAATGCATGATCAATTTTTGTTTCCTCTTTTTACCATCAAATGTTTTTGATAGGCCAAAACAATCTCACTGATAGCACACCAAGTTGCATCACTAAACAGTGCGAGTTTACATCAAACCTCCAAAATAAGCTTCTAACTATCTATACAATATTGAAAACACTTTTGCCCTAAAAAATACCTATGATCAAGAAGGAGTTTGTCATACATAGATTTTCAACCACTTCAGAAGAATTCCTTTCCTTTGAAATCAGCCAAAAGACCGAGAGAGTGTTGATTCATCCACAGCTCCTTCTTCCTAACTCCGTCTCTGTCATGTCTGTGTGGTATGAAATGCAGGGTATGCTAGCTGCATAACTATGAGTAGAGCTGCAATGCAGCAGTATACAACATCCTCACAAATTACTGTTTGCTTTGCATAAACAACACTTAACTAGCTATTCTTGACTCCTCCTACCCCTCGAGTTATCCATTGTTAGTACGACGTTCTAAGCCATGCACCATGTGAAAAAAGTATTTTTCTCCCTCTCGGCAGATTTTAGACCTGATTTATTTTATATTCCCTGTGGTGCTAGATATATGGCAATGGTCAGAGCTGACAAGTTTTGGCGACTTACCTTCTGCAAGGGATTTTGCAGCTGCCTCACCCATTGGAAACAGTAAAATTGTAATGTAAGGTTTCGTCTTGCTTTATGAGGTGCTTATGTGTCCTATCCATCTTTCATTATTGTTTGGCCTTTATATGCATGCAGGTTTGGTGGCTGGGATGGTAAAAAGTGGTTGTCAGATGTTTATATCTTGGACACAAGTACTGCCTTTGATTGTAATTCTAGGTTTTCCTCTCCGTTTTCTATGTCACAAAACAGTTTATCCATAACAGGTGGAATTATTTTGAACAGTGACTCTCGAGTGGAGGGAACTATCTGTTTTGGGAACTTTACCTCCACCTAGATGTGGACATACTGCTACTATGGTTGAGAAAAGATTGCTTGTCTATGGTGGTAGAGGTAAATATGGATGATAATCATGATTATTTTCTCTTGGAAATATCATGTTCCTTTCAGTAACTTGCTATTCGACTACTTTCATGCATTGCAAATGTTTTATGCTGCTTTGAAGATCTTGATGTCTTGTACTTATTAGATTGAGCAATAGATAAATTTGACAATGGATTTTGTTGAAAGGACAAGATCCTAAAGGTATGAACAAGGTAATCTAACTAAAGCTGGATGAAAAGTTTGTATCCGTAGTTCAACCCTTCATCTTTTACTGCACAAGTATCTCTGTCTTTTCCGGATACACCATGCACAAACCTTTATTTGTTATTTCCTTTCTCCCCTTTTATACACTCTGGATTTAAAAAATTTATATTGACAAATACTTTTCTTGAGTAATTTTAGTTTACTTATTCCATAAAGGGAAAATTTCAAGGACACCTAATATGGTACATGAAGTTAAGGATTTACTTTCGCACCTCTATGCTACATGCTAAATTATTCTGTAGGAATGAAGCTCTTACAAAGTAACTAAAGTAAATGACTCACTGCTCAGAGGATTGATCTAGAAAGATCATATATATAGCCAGGAACATTTATACAAGCGTGATGGCTCTCAGTTACTTGAGAATTAGAAGCCTCTGAGTGAACCTACAACCTTTTGTGACCAAAATATTGCACTACTAGTGAACGCATTAATAACTCAGATAAATTTCCTTATATACAGGATGTGAAAGTCCTTTGAAATATTGGCGAGTTCTTTATCTTATAACTCAGGCATTATAGCTATTATACATGAAACACAAGTTCAAAGTGCTTTAATACCTTTCTTGAGAAATGGTAACTTTGTATTCGCTCAAAATTCATCATCCAAGAGATGATGAATTGGAAACTTCCTACAGAGTGGTAGGCACACCCTATGAGGGTAGTTAGATTACAAGTTTCCGAGGAAATCAACTAAATCTTCCACCTCCCCTACCAAATCTTGTTTACACCAAAAAAATAAAAGGCTAATACAATTCATCTTAATCATCTGGAAGTTAATCTCTAACCCTTCAAAGCACCTAGTGTTCCTTTCTCTCCAGATGGTCCACCATATACATGATGGTATAGTCTTCCACCATTCTTCCTTTCTGCCCCTGCTACCAATTGTGTGCCAACTGTTCAAGACATCCAGAATGGTCTATGGCATCACCCAGCTAACCCCTAGTATACGTAAGAACATATTCCACAGGTTTGTAGCTGTTTGACTATGTATGAATAGGTGATTTTTTACCTCAATCTCATGTTCACACATGAAATGCCTAGAACATATCTGCATTCCTCCTCTTTTCTGTAATGCCTCGTGAATGAGGCATGCCTTTCTGATTAGTCGCCAAGTAAAGCATGAGACTTTTAATGGGCATTTGATCTTCCAAATTAGTTTCCAAGGCCACCTTTCTGCCAACGACCTGTTAGAGTTCATCTCCAGTAACCTGATTTAACGGTGTAGACTCCCTTTCTGTGAATTTTCCACACTGGTTTATCAGTTGTCATAGCCATAGCATCCATAGAATACCTGGGAATTCATGAAGGGTCTCTAGTAGTTTAGCAACTTCCTCAATTTCCCAATCATTCAATGCCCTTCTGAATAGTAAATTCCAACCTTGTTGAGTCCAAACTTGTGCTACAGTGGCATTATTTTGTAGCCTCAGGGTATAAAGATGAGGAAATAGACTCCTCAAGTTTTCTTCTCCTAACCAGATTTCATCCAGAAGTTCGTTTTCAACCCATCCCCAACCTTAATGCATATGTTATCGTTGAAATGAGGCCACAATCTTCTGATAGTCTTCCAAACACTGCATCCAAATGTACCCATAACCTCTAAACTGGTTGAGGAGCCCGTACTTGCCAGCTATAAATCTTCTCCATAAATCTCTCTTCTGTACAAAATCTCCATAACCATTTCTGTAGCAGACACTTATTTTGGAGACTAAGGTTCTTCAAACCTAAACCCCATTGAATTCTGCTAAGTGTGAGTGTATCCCACTTCACTAGATTGAATCCTCCTTTCTCCTTGTTGCCTTGCCAGAGAAAAGTTCTCCTTAGCCTGGTAATTTTCTTCTCAATGCTCTTTGGAATTGGAAACAAACTCATCATGTAAGTAGGTAAGCCATCAAGAACTGACTTAATTAGTGTCACTCTACCACCTAGAGATAAGTCTTGGCTTTTCCATTTAGCAAGTTTCGTCTCACACTTCTCTATCACCCCATTCCACACTTCTATTTCCTTGTTCTTGGCACCTAATGGAAGCCTCAAATACTTTGTAGGTAGTGTGTCTAACTGGCATCCCAAATTCTCAGCAAGCCTGATTAAGATGTTAACTTGGTTAATAGGGAAGATGTGACTCTTTAACCAGTTGACATGGAGTCCTGAGATAGCCTAAAAAATTGTGAGAATAGCTCTTAGGAGTCTGATCTGTCTCATCTGCCTCACAGAATATGAGGGCATCATCTGCACAGAACAAGTGTGTAATTTCTAGGTTCTCTTACACTGAACAAGTGTGTAATTTCTAGGTTCTCTTACACTGAAGCCCCTCACCCAACCATTTGGCTTTGCCTTCCTGAACATATGATTAAGCCCCTCCATAGCTAGTAAGAATAAGAAAGGAGACATAGGATCCCCTTGCCTAAGACCCCTTTGGGATTAAAAAAAAACTTCAGTATTTCCATTTATAATGAGAAAACTTTACAATTGAAATACAAAACTTCACCCAACTCAGCCACTTGTTACCAAATCCCATGTTTTCTAGAATTTTTAGGAGAAAATTTCAATTAACATGGTCATAGGCTAAAAAAAACCTTCAGTATTTCCATTTATAATGAGAGAAAACTTTACAATTGAAATACAAAACTTCACCCAACTTAGCCACTTGTTACCAAATCCCATGTTTTTTAGAGTTTTTTGGAGAAAATTCCAATTGACATGGTCATAGGCTTTCTCAATATCCAATTTACATAAAATCCCTAGCTTCTTCTGTTTCACCCTTGAATCAACCAGCTCATTGGCCAACAATGTTGCATCCGTGATTTGCCTTCCTTTCAAAAATGTCACCTAGTGTTCATCAACCAATTTTCCAATCAGTGTTTTCATCCTCTCAGTTATCAATTTGGAAATGATTTTATAGACTCCTCCGATGAGACTAATAGGTCTGAAATCTTTTAACTCAACAGCTCCGGGTTTCTTTGGGATTAATGCTATGAAAGTAGCATTGAAAGATTTCTCAAACACACTTTTCTGATGGAAGTTCTGGATTGTCAACATTAGACATGCTTTGAAGAAATTCATAGTGAAACCATCAGGTCCGGGTGCTTTGTCTCCATCACATTGTTTGATGATCTGTAACACTTCATCTTCTGTGAATGGTCTTTGCAACCATTCGTTTTCTTCGGTAGTGACTACTGGGCACCCTTCAAACTCAAAAGGTCTCCAAGTTTCAGTTTCTGAATACAGATTGGCATAGAAGTCTATCATGGCTTCTTTGATGTCATTTGGTTCCTGTATTTCTTCTCCCCTCACCACCAACCTATCAATTGTATTATACCTCCTATGAGAAGCTGCTAACCTTTGAAAGAATCTGGTGTTTTTATCTCTTTGCTTCGACCATAATATTCTTGACTTCTATCTCCACCTAGCTTCTTCTTGTTTGGCCAGTACTTCCAACTCTACAAGGATTGTTGCTTTTATCAGCATTTCATCATCATTTAGAGTTCTTTCATTTTGGATCTTGTCCAATTCAGATGGCTCCATAAGCAATCCAATTTTTCTGTTAGTTATTTCAGTACGTTTCCGTTTGCTCCAATCTTTCAACTTGTGTTTTGGCATCTTTAGTTTGCTGCTAAGTATGTAGTCTGGGCACCCTTCTACCTCGAATCTGTTCCAACAGTCTTGTACCATCTCACTGAAGCCATGAAGCCATCAACATTGAGCCACCAATTTTCAAATTTAAAGTATGTTTGTCTATGTTCCCAATTTCCACTTTCTAGCATAATAGGGTTATGATCAGACCGTGCTCTAGGAAGTGTGCTTTGCTTAATGTTTTTGAAACTTTCCTCCCATTCCGTTGAAAATAGGAATCTGTCTAGTCTAGCAGCACTGTGATGATTATCTCCCGGGAACCAAGTGTATTTCCGTCCAAGCAAACAAGGTTCATGCAGTTCCAAATCTTCTATCTACCGGGAGAAATCTTTCATGACATTAGTGACTCTATCTATTGCACCCTCTTCTTTCCATCATGTATCTCACAGTGTTGAAGTCTCCACCTCTCCACCTGTAACCCAAGGACCTACACATAGCTCCTTCATTGCAGCCATTTCTTCCCAACATTCGAACTTTTCACTCCTATTACGAGGAGCGTAGACTCCAGTGAAGTACCACAAAAAAGAGTGTTGAGTTGGTTCAAACTTGTGTGCTTTAATACTTTAATCTCTCTTTCTCTCTGTTGGTACTTCATGATAAGATCACACCTCACCTTCTACTTGATAATTTCCTAGAAGGACACTTTCTATGTCATAAAGAAGATGGCATTGAAGTCGCCTAACTGTAGCAAAGTTCTATAAGAATGTGATGATAACAGTAGTTCAAGTACATTAATGATTTCTTCTGTTTTTCGCGACAATAAGGTTCTGGTTTGTCTGTTTGGTAAAGAAAGTGAGAAAATCCTTCATCTTATTGAACAAACAAGAGAATTTGTCCTCATCCACTTGTACGTGGAACTTAATCTCTAGCATGATCCTCTTGTAATGAACACACCACACTCTGCTTTCACATATATCTTTCTTTTTGACAAACATCCTAATGCAACTGTTCAGTTATTTGTATTTGAAGGCAGGTTTATCACAATTACATATATTAGTGATGCTTTTACTCCTTTCCCCCCTTTTGTTGTCCAAGATGGCATTGATGTTTTTAATTGGTTGTACAGTACTTTCATCTATATGTGTTCAGATACTTGATTTCCTTTTTTGAATATTTGAACTGATGTATTTGACTTTACTTTTGGGTAGGAGGAGGAGGGCCAATTATGGCCGACTTATGGGCTTTGAAGGGACTAATTGAAGAAGGTACTTTTTACTTTTGGCTTGAAGCTCCAGTTTTACTCTGTAGAATTCTTTTTTAATTAGTGATGTTTCCTTTGTCTCAAAATTATCTTCGGTTATATGGAAGAGAAAATTTGATTTAACTTCATCATGTTGCTTCTTGAAAAATGGTATGAAAGTTACACATTTTCAGTTAATATTTCCGAGTTGTCTCGCTTAACCTTTCATACTAGTAGTCGTAGTATTACTTGTGAGATTTTCTTGGTGTATTCCATGTCTGTTACTGTTTACTGTTTCTTGCACTTGGATTATCGTAGTAATGTGGTAGTGATTGTTCCGTGTTTTAGTATGCTTGTCATGCTTTCTTTAGCATTTTTATTTTGGTTTCTCCACTCCCGTTGTTTTCTTTTTTTGAACTGCTTTGTAATGCTTTTACTTGAGCCAAGGGTCTACTGGAAACAACCTCTCTACCTTGTAGGGGTAAGATTTGTGTACATATTACCCTCCCAAGACCCCTTTTATGGGATTACACTGGGTATTCTATTGTTGTAGTTCATGTGGTTGTGCTTATCAAACCTTTCAGATGTAGGAACAAATTTTCCCGGAAAATATGAGTTTGGCTGCCCTTGACGAAATACGTTAGTTAGTACAACTTGAATTTCTATTTCATTTACTGCTTTCCGATAGCTAGTTGACATCCTTTTGATACATACAAGCACACATTTATATACAATGTATGCACATTGTATTTTGTACCCTATCTTCTCCCGTGGTTACTTTAACATGTTTTTTCTTTCCAGTTCCTTTCTTTCTTTACTTATCCCTGGAAGTTCTATGACTATTCTGTTTTAGCACTTAACTATATCAATATTTCTGATTTTCTGGAAGGAAGAGAATGAGAGCCCTGGATGGACCCAATTGAAACTTCCAGGTCAAGCTCCTACAGCGCGTTGTGGACATACAGTTACATCTGGAGGACTCTATGTAAGTCCATTTCATGGTGAAAATCACTTTATGCAAAATCTATACGATTTAATAGCTGATATGGACATTAAGAATGAATTAACATTGCTCTTGGGGTATTGACGTTTATCTGCTGCGAAGTGTTTTACATCTAGCATCATCTAAAAAAGGGCAGCCCGGTGCACTAAAGCTACCGCTATGCGCGGTGTCCGGGGAAGGGCCCCACCACGAGGGTGTATTGTACGCAGTCTTACCTTGCATTTCTGCCAGAGGCTGTTTCCAAGGCTTGAACCTGTGACCTCCTGGTCACATGGCAGCAACTTTACCAGTTACTCCTAGGCTCCCCTTCACATCTAACATCATCTATCTTGTCCGGTGAAGGCATAATCAGCACCTCTCTGACATGCGCAATTTTACTGGTATACCTTTGGGTTTCTTGGGGAGTATAATTTCATTAGAACATAATACCCCTCGGGGATAGGATCCTAAGTTTTTGTTTAACCCACTCTGTGTCATCTGGTAGTAAAAATAAAGTAGCCAAAATCTTTTGTGGTAAATGCATTTTTTGCCACTTTGAAGAGTTCTAAAAGAATATTGGTGGTGAATAATATACGAACTTCTGTAACTACTACCCCATACACTACCTTGTTACTTCTTTCTGAAGTTGTTTCCTGGAGTTGTTCGTGCATATTGATACATATAAAATTCGGAGTTGTTTGTATATATCTCTTCACCTAGGAGGTGTAAGTGCATGCAAGTTCGAGTGTTCAATAGTTCATGAATCCCAAATTGGCAAATGCAAAATTGTGTCTATATCAGCAGTTATAATCGTTGTAAATTATGAGTGCACCGGACTGCCCTTTTTTTTAAAATCGTTATAAATTATGTTGAAATTCTATGTGAACTTGCCCAGGTTGGACTTAAATCTCTATGCAATTTCTGTTGCATTAGAGTGTGCAAGTAAGGTTGTTAAATGATTATTACAATGCTGCTTTATATGTTTTTGGTAATGTAATAATATCCACTTTCCACTTGATATTGTCTACTGCTTTAGCCATTCAAACCTTCCTTCCTTCCAGCAATAAAAAAGATTATGCAAACAGCATACTCACTTACAGTTTTTCTGCAGCTCTTGTTATTTGGAGGGCATGGAACAGGTGGTTGGTTGAGTCGGTATGATGTTTACTACAATGATTGTGTTGTTTTAGACAGGGGTAAGCATGATTGATCGATACTTCCTACAATTGCTATCCCACTCCATATACTGATATAGGCTTTGCAACTTGTACTACATAACTTTTGGTTTTCTTCTCATGATTGAGCTTATTTTACATTTTCATTCCATCAGACTCTTGATCTACATTAATATATTTCTATAGCTTGTGCAGACAGTAGTAATCTGGCAACCTTGAAGATTTAACCAGATTAACAATTCTCTCCACAATTTATTGGTCTAGGTTTTATATAAGATGGCGGCACATAGTTAAATGACCTGAAAACCATTCGTGATTTTGTAAATAGTCGACAAGGGTATTTTGGTCTAACTTTTTCTGTTTCCAGTGTCTGTACAGTGGAAACGCCTACCAACTACTAATGAACCGCCAGTTGCACGAGCATACCACTCAATGACCTCAATTGGGTCACGATATTTGTTGTTTGGAGGGTTCGATGGAAAATCAACTTATGGTGATCTGTGGTGGTTAGTTCCAGAAGGTATTGAGTCCCATTCAAGTGCATTGGTTTACCTAATCTCTCATTGTTTAGGAGAGTTCGTCTTTTTTTCCAAAAACTTACACTAACAGTTTATTGCATTAACTTAATGTGATTCTCCTTTAACATATTTCTGCTCGCTGTGCCTTTTTTCCTCTGTTGTTTATGTCTTACCTGCATGATTATATGCTATTGATCTGTAATTCTGTTAGATCATTTGCAAAGATATCAGAAGCTTGTTTCATCTTTCCAACTTCCAAATTTTCCGTAGAATTTGCAAATAGCCCTTTTGGGTTGGTCAGTAATGGATGAAAATTTGTCAGGAAAAAAACTTCAATCAAGCAACTGTCACCCATTTAAATTGTCCTAGAGTTGTACCATTTTAACAATGTTGCACAATTTTACAACAGATAGTTCTAGCTCCAAGCTAATTCATGTCTTTGAGAAGTGAAGAAAGTTCTTTTGTCTTAGAGTTGTGTACGCAACACTTCCATTCTTTCAATTAACCTCGTTTGCGTATGTTTTTTATCTGAATCTTAGATGATCCAATTGCTAAGCGCGTAACGGCTTCTCCTCCCAAGGCCATCCATGAAAACCAGGATGCTTCAATGACAAGTATGGAGAAGGTATAGGGCCCTGAAGTTTCATTTTCCATTAGTGCCTCTCACCTCAAGTGTTAAAATGTGTTTATGTTAGTACAATATGACATTACATTTTGTTCCTTCCACTGTTATTTGAAATTTGGAGTCTTAACATCTCTGTTGGAAGATGTATCACAGAGTTGGATAAATATTTGCTGCGTTGACTGAATTGATCAGTGGAGTCTCTGCGCAAAGTTAAACATTAAGCAGTGATTATTGAATGATACCCATGGAAAAAGATCCGCATATCCCTGCTTAGAAAATTTGAATCACTTGCACTTCAAAGGTGCTAGTGTTGTCACGGTTATTCACTTGGGGCAGATGGTCATTAGCCCACCCCCTTCGGCTAATCCTAATATACTTTGGTGACACCCTAAGGACTTAAGCATTCAATTTTTTTTGAGACTTCTAATGGCATAAGAAGTTGATAATCATATTTGTAAAGCTTTGAGGAGGAGGTGTCAAGAAGGGGAGCCTTGGAGTAACTGGTAAAGCTGCTGCCATGCCCCAGGAGGTCACGGGTTCAAGCCTTGGAAACAACCTCTTGTAGAAATGCAAGGTAAGACTGCGTACAATAGACCCTTGTGGTCGGACCCTTCCCCGGACCCGGGCATAGCAGAAGCTTTAGTGCCCTGGGCTGCCCCTTTTGAGGAAGTGTCAAACTTGATTTTTTTCTAGAAAAAAAGAAGGTAAAATGTGATGGAGCTCTATCCTTTGGCTCTAAGTTGGAGCTTTGATCATAAAGAAAGACAGGTCAAGTTGGTGTGCTAGAGAGTGATACTTTCTTTTTTTTTTTCCTTTATATTCCAGGATTATGGTATGTTTGGCATTGGGGTGGGAACTAGTGCTAGGAAGGCTTGCAGAGCAGCTGGATGCCTCTATGAGATGGTTTTTTGGGATTGGTGATGAGATGGGGGTTTTTCAAATTTGAATAAGAAATTTAATCTACTTTGTTAGCTTTGGATAGGACATTTTCTTCTCAACCATGTAGTCAGTCTTTCATAATAAATAACACTTATTTGTTTTATCAAAGAATGAGGTCTCAAACAACTTTCCTAAAGTGAAGCAATGAGAGTAAGAAACCTTTGTTGGGGAGTGTCACAAAGTCAAGATAGTTGTTTATGGTACAATAAAGAGATCCACATTTAGAGGAATCCAACCTTATTCATCTGGGGAAGAATATGAACAAATATTGGTCAACTTGTTTTGCATAGAATTAATCTGATAACCTCAAAGTTGTGGCACCTCAGCTTCACTGTGTTTTCTCTAACCGAGTGATTGCCATACGATACAGTCTATATGCATGCATGTCTGAGAGAGAAAGAGAGAGAGGGGATGATTTAGTGGGTGGCAGTAGTTGATGGTGCTAATTTTACGATTGCCTGTATTTATCAACCTAGTAGTCCTCTTTATTCTGATTATGCTTTGATAGATATGTAGATGAGTGTGTTGATACTTCTTGTATGATGGACAAAGCATCTACTGGTTTAACCCTTTCTTACTATTGAATATTGATAGGAGAGGCAAATGCAAGAAGATGCTGTATCAGAGTTGCAGAAAAGGATAGGAGTTTCAGTACCCGTCTCCAATTCTAATGCGAAGAGAATTGTAGATGTGTTGGAAGATATAGAATTATTAGAATTGGCATCTAAATTCACTGGAGAGGGAGCTCTCAGTAATAAGGAGGTTATAATTTCTTTGTCAGTATATGTTATGCCGTTAGTAAATTCTTTGCAATTTCTAATCTAGAATTGTTTGATCACAGGCTGTACAAGCACTTCGCGATCAGTGGTCAAAGTCCTCTCCAAAGTCAATTCAATTAAAAGAGCTTAGTCCATTACTTCGCGACTACAAGCGCGGCGTTATGCGCATTAAAGAGTAAGATCACTGTTTTGTACATTTTTGTTGTGTTCATGTCTAATTAGGTTCTGGTGTTCTTATGAATGTGAAGGACTTACATCTAGAAATGATGATCAAGTTGGACAACTTTTGTGAGTGGTGAAAGTAAAGGAAATTTCTCTAGCGAAGTATAAAGGCTATTGCATTGTTGGTTTATAATACTTCCTCCGTTCTGACTTATGTGGCATACTTTTCTTTTGTCTGTTCTAAAGAGTATGTCTTTTTAAAAAAAAAAATAATCTAGTAAACGTATTTTCATTCATAAACATGGCCAAAAGTCTGGTCGTATACAAGCGATCACCAAAAGGTAAAGAATCTACTAACGGGAATGATTCTCTACAAATGCCAATCTTCTATACCATTGGGAACTCTACGGGTGCACCAAGAGAAAATAAGGAATCAGAGGCTACTCCTCAATTGGGAAAAGCTCTGACTTTACCCCTCAAACTCTTTCCTATTTCTCTCTCTCTACATCACCCACATTAACGTGAGTGGGACCACGTTTCATGCCCTGCTTCTTCTCTTTCTTCTCCTGCTCTGCTCTTCCAACTGAACATCAACTCTTTCACAGTTTTTGGCATTGCCCAAGAAGTACCAGTCCCACCTAAATGTATTCCAGCATAACCTCTTGGTAAGACCACAGTGAAGAAGAAGATGCACCATGTCCTCGCCCACCTCCTTGCACATATAACACCAGCCCAGTCATACGCCACTACATAAATTGGAACAGTGGGAGTAGTATTATAGCACCGGACTGAGGTGTTTCACCGTGCATAAGTGTTGAAAAATAAACTAGATTCATCTCAAGTACATGAATTTTACTTAGTGAGTTAGTCCATGTATTAGGAAATTAATGAGGATGCATGTATGATTTTGTACGTGAACTAGTAAAGATAAAAAGGTTAGGATTAAACTAAGAAACATGTATTTGACTAGGTACATTCTAGAAAAGGTTGATAAATACGTAGGTATTATAGCTATTTTATGTAAGCAAGTTGAGTGAAGTAAAAAAAATTTTCCTCACTGTCTTCAAAAGAATGTGAGATTGAGAATTCTCATTCCCTCTGAAATTTCTAAAAATAAGAACTCTTCGTTTCCCCAAGTTATTGATAGACTTGTTCATTAGCAACTATTTTTCTTATGATCTTTTGAAGTTTGTGTGTGTTCTACTGGCGTGAGACTACGCATTGTGGTATTTATACCATAGACTTTTGGATATGATGATGAAATTTCAGAATCTCCTTCCAACCAGTATGACACCAGTGTATTGTCACTGACTTTATTGATGTTTGTCAGGAGTAAGTTATTCATTGATTTCAAATGAATTATATGTCATACTTGCTGCCAAATATAAGTACTTTCTCTGGGAATGTACAACCACACATAAGTACTTTCGTTGGGAATGTACAATCGCACACCTTTTGAAGGAACGGATCTTCCCGTAAAGGAAAGAAAAAAGAAAATGGAGGGGGGAGGGTGTACCTCAGCCGAAATGTGGTTAACTTTTGATCATGCGGTGTTGTAGGGAAAATCTTGGAGCATTCTTGCAATCCATGAATCCGGAATCTCTGGGGAAAGAGAACTATAGATTCTATCATATCAGGGATGTTAGTCAGGTATGAGTTCTTCAAGGTTCTATATGTTAGTCTTGATGTTATTTACATCTGAACATCTGAATACTTGGTTGCTTCACTTCTTTATCATCTCTCATGTCCATTGATCAAGTGTCCTCGGTGCTTAATATTCTGATCTGTTGAGGGGCACCTAGTTTCAGCACAGTCAAAGAACTTCCTTCTTTTTTACTCTTCATAAAACTTTACTGAATTCGTATCTATGTGGTTCATTACCAAAAAGAACTAACTCGTGCTTGTTGCAGAATTAGTGACATAATAATTCTGAAATTATCCTAAAAAGGTTTTGGTGTTGTATTGATACTTTAGGGTCCTTTACCGTTATGTTCTCTATTTAATGCAAACCTCACAAGTCTTTTTTTTTTTGTTTTGGATTCCTTGACTAAATAGGTTCCATCAAAAGGTATGGTAATATGTCACATATTTCCATATCACACTCTACCTAATCTTCAAATGTTAACTTTTTGTATACGTGTTCTGTTATTCTCTGAAAAGCATCTACCTCCCCCTTTTTAAAGCAAAACATCTGATTTGTTTTCCAGGAGTGCAATTTGTAACTGCTCTTTACCAAAAGAATTTAAATTATATACGCTAATTGTGTAATGATTTGTTTACACCATCCATGTCAACACCTTTTATATAAGTGAATATACTCTCAATATAGATGTGCTAAAATTATATAGCTATAAATGGTAAATATTTTCTAAATATGGTATATTTAGGTAAGTTTCCCTATTTGAGATAGGTTGCTTGCCCTTTATTCTAGGCTATCAATCAACACTAATAAATATAGTTATCTAAAATTGTCTTTTTAAGTGACCTGTAGCATCAGTGCATAGAACTTGAACCCTTGCCAAATAATGACTCTGTAGATTGAGGCTTTTCATGTTGTTATATTAATTAGGGGTGTGCATCGGTCGGTTCGGCTCGGTTTTATGTGTTATTGGTTCGGTTTATCGGTTTTTGGTTTTTAAATATGTAAAACCAATAACCAACCAATAAGATATTTTCTTATCGGTTTCGGTTTATCGGTTTTTGGTCCTTAACGGTTCGGTTTTCGGTTTAACCAATAAGAAAATACTCATAAAATAGAAATAGTAACCCCAAATCAGGTCTTAGTGTCATCAACTTAGTTTGTATAAACAATAGGGAGCTGTCTATACCCAAAACATATATTTTTTTTCGCTTCAGATCTGTGACTTTAAATGCTGAATCTTGGTACCGCAAACTTATGGAGTTGCACCATCTGAATTTTATAGAGTTGGGTGTAAACTTCATTCTTTGAATCCTTCTGTATCCTTATACATTCATCTTTCCTCTCTATTAAATCCTCCTTCATCCCTATATCCCCAGCTCACTGATGTGAGACAAGACATCATACAGAAAACAACTACACCTCAGCCCCAATGAAGATGTGTCCACTGGGCATAACAAACCCCAGAAGCTAGCTCATGAAGCGAGGATTATCCAAAACTATATAAGGAGATTCACGACCTATCCCCTCAATTCATGTGGGACTTGACACTCCCGCACATGCTCGTGTTTGGAACTTGAGCGTGGATAACATAAAGCGGAGGTCTAACACTATGAAACACAACAAGAATCGATGGGTTTGGATTTGATACCATGTGAAGATATTAAGCCCTTGTTCCCAATTCAACCCCAAAAGTTAGCTCTTGAAAAGGATTGTCAAAGGAGACCGCAGTCCATTCCCTCAATTAATATGAGATTTGACAATCCCAAACAAGATGAAATCAGATACAATCCAAAGTTACCATGTTTTTCCATTTAAATTCATGAAATGCCCCCATAACCTACAAGACAATTATGCATATGCTCATATCTATGATCTATTTGTTGCTAGCTCTTCACTTTTATCACCTTTCTGTTTAGTAGTAACGACTCTCGATGTCATTTGCTCCTCTTGATTCATCAGTTTTGAGTTAGAAATTTCTTTTTTGATCTGCAGTTGCGTATGAATGACATCCCACATCTGCTGGCTGAGTACAGACAACTCCCCTTCTGGATTTAGGATCAAGCTAAACACATCAAGTTCGATATCGAGTTTATCGTTGAGATTAATTGTACTACTCTTTCTCAACCCCTATGAATTAGCTAGGACATGCAAAATCTTGAATTTACTCTATAAACTTCCTAGCTTTCTGGTAGTTTGTAAGAGTTATTTTCTGTAATGACTGCTATACCTCAACTGTTTTTGTGTGACTGCGACATTATTAGTAATGAATATATATCATCCTTCACAGTTCATATAGTTGAGAATGCATACCTTGCATTAAGTTTCACCTAAATTAATTTATGTAGTTTCATGTATTTCGATTGTTGTATTATTTTGTTGTAGTTACTGTTCCTTTTCCCGAAGTGCTTGTCATGCTTCATATGACACTTTGTTATGGCTTCTTTACTTCCATTATTTCTTTTTCCTTGAGTCGAGGGTCTGTTGGAAATCACCTCTTTACCTCTCAAGGTAGGGGTAAGTTCTGTATGCACTCACTCTCTCTACACCTCACTTATAGGATTACAGTATTACACTAGGTATGTTAACTTCACTTGGAGCTATGCAATTGGCACTTAAAAAATGCATTTATTAGGACATTTGGGATTCACACGATTGAAATAAACATAATGAAAGACTACTAAACAAAAAGCCAAATAAATCTCACCTTTTTCTTCCTTTTACAATCTCAACAGTGGTGAAAAATCAAATCGAAGGAGGGGTACTTTTGGTACATTATTGAAGGGAATAAAATAAAAGGTAAAATAAATTGTTTTTTATAATATACATAGAAAAATATTTGAGTAATTCTCTAGTGTCAACAATGGCCAATGATGGAGTTTTACATTTTTACTAGCGTTTGGAATTTACAACTTTGCTTAGCTCTTCCAGCTTCCCCATTCTGAATTTCTCACTTTCCTTAACCAGCTAAAATATGACAAGACAACAATTAAAAGTCAATTAAATTAGTGATATTTTTTACTAAACATTAAGAATAAAGGAATATATAAAAGAATGGCTATTATAAATTATGAATCTTTACCTCTACAAGAGTGGAGGTTAGCTGAGTTTTTTCATTGTTCTTTTCATTGAAAGCCTCCAACACTTCTCTGTATTCTTTCTCCTATTATCAAGAGGAATATCATTAAACAAGATTTACTTAAAATTACAAACACAATTGTATATTCAATTTATAGCCTGTTTAGCCAATCTATTTAGAGTAACTTACATAAATCCTGAATCTTTAAGTAATATTATATAAAATCCCAACTATTTTGTAAATTACATTTTATCCCAATTTTTGAAATGGTGATACATATGTTATATGGTGATACATATAAAAAATTGATAGATTTGAAACTGACAAGATATTTATTTAAGGAAATAATAGATTCTTTTTTATTCATTGTATTCTTTTATTTAAGGAAAGATATTTAATTTTTTTCTTTTTTTTTTTAGATTCAATTTAGGTGTTTTAGTTATGTTTCTCTTTTTTCGTCTTTAATTTTATGTAGTTAAGGATTTTGAGTTTTACATAGATAGCAATTCTAATCCAATTCTGCTTTTAGTCTTTTTAAAAAAAAAATATTATTACTTTTGTTTCCTACACTGACTACACCATTACCTTTCATTAATAACATATGAATCACTCAATAATTGAAATAAATAATTGTATCTACTATCTGAATCACCATAATACCATATATATCACCCATTAATATCATATGAATCACCAAATAATTGAAATAAATAATTGTGTCTACCATATGAATCACCATAATACAATATGTATCACTCATTAATATCATATGTATCACCCGTTAAAATCATACAAAATGTATTTATCGTATGAATCACCATAATACCCATATAATGATATCATATTTACCATTCATATGAATCACCATTAAAAGAATAAACATGTATGAATAACTAAATAAATTTATATATGTACTCATTAATATCATATGTATCACCCGTTAAAATCATACAAAATGTATTTATCGTATGAATCATCATAATACCCATATAATGATATCATATTTACCATTCATATGAATCACCATTAAAAGAATAAACATGTATGAATAACTAAATAAATTTATATATGTATCAATAGATCTTTTTCAAAAAAAAAAAATGGGAGAGATTTTAAGAGAGAGAAAAAAAAGTTTCATGCGTTAATGGAGGAGAAAAATCAGGAAGGAAGATGATTTAAGCGTTAATAGAGGAGAAAAAATCAGGAAGAAAGATGATTTAATTGTTGATAATTAGGGAGATATTTTAGGGAAGGAAATTTTTGGAAAAAAAATAGCTTGAATGAGTTAATGGTGGAGTAAAAATAAGATCTGGAGTTTTGTTGATATGGATCAAGAGTAAAGTTGAAAATCAAAATTTTATATAAATTTTAAAAAATTAAGAAATATTAGATAATATAATCTCTTCAATTTGAAATTTGTGTAATTTATCGATCTATTTATGTAGCAAAAATGCTTTTGTATGTTTCTCTGAAAAGTACTTTTTGAGAGTATCAGTTTGTGTTTAGCTAATCATACTGACAAATATTTTTGTCAGTATTAGAACAGTGATTGGTGCTTGGAAGATTTCAAATGTATTATAGGGGGAAAATCTAATTTTGCTCCTATTAAAAAAAATACTAATCCCCGCACACCCCACACCCCACCCCTCCCTCCTCCCCTTTATCAAACACCTTAATTCTCTAAAATAAATAAGGATTTTATTTTTAAAAAAATAAAAGAAAAACATTTTAGCTTATCAAAACCTTGACCAAATAGGCCCATAAATGTGAAAAGAGCATGAAGAGAAAGATATAAATTGATAGGAAAATAACATATACACCTTAACTTATCATATTTACACAAATTTCCATCGTTATAAAGTAATTATAAAAATCCTAACTAATTATATATCTTCGTTGAATATATCCGGAAGCTAATTGTACATCTCGACAGAACCAAAGTTGAAAAAAAAAAATATATCGAGAGCTAATTATGTATCTTTATAAGAAAAAAAAATATCTTCATTGAATTTATTATGTATCTCGACATACCCAAAATCGAAAAAAATATATCTTCATTAGATGTATCGGAAGCTAATTATGTATCTCAACAGATCCAAAGTCGAGTTTTTCATTAATTATGAAAAATATTGAAATCTTTTGTAATTAAATTTCAAACTGTCGGAATTTAGTTATTTGCACTAATTGGTACTAGTGTCTAGTATACCCAGCAATAGAATAAGTAAATAAATAACAAAGAAAAGCTAAAAAAGCAATAAGAAAGAAAGCAAATTACCTTCTTTTGACATGTTTGTCCAAGTGATTTAATTTCACGATTAATCACATCAATTTTCTTGCGTACCATTGCTACTTCCTTTCTCATTGGATCGGTCAACACTTCAAGCTCCTTCACAAAAATAATCAATGTTAGAAGCAAAACTTTTTTTTCAAATTAGTTGATTGTTGTTTCCTATCTGCATCTCATAATGGGGTTCTTATTACCAAATCACATATTTATGTTTTTCAAAAATCACATGTAGATTTTTTTTTTTGGTAGGAGAATCACTCAGCTTGAGGTCTCCGTGTGAGGTCAGGTGATCAATGGTCAAAAATTTCGATAGAAAATGCTAATGCAAGAGCTCTTTCCTCCTTATACACTCTAAAAGAAAGGTGTATCCAATTTTTGAACCCTATATTGACATTTAAAAGAGGCATAAAGGGGTCATTTAGATAACAAGTTTATATATAAGAGAGCCATTTCTCTTTTTTATATGATAGCGAAAAAATTTAAATGACCGATAATATGAATCATACGTCTGTGACGCGAATAAAATGTCTAGAATCTTAAAAGATAAATAAAATAAACCTTACCTCCAATATGCATGTGAATCAAATGCCTAGAATCTTAAAAGAAAAATAATTTAAACCGTGCCTCTGACACATGAACTAGACGCCTAAAATAGTCTTAGAGGGAAGAAAATATGAATCATACCTCTCAGACACGAACCAAACACCTAGAATCTTAAGATACATACAATATAAATCTTATCTCCTAGACGTGAAGCAAATATCTGGAACCATCGAAACTTTCATCCAAGATTATTTCTATTAAATGTGAGTCCCACACCTGTGTCTGTTTTAACCAATTTCTATCCACTAGCCTAGTAGGAGATCATAATAGCGCAAAAGAGAGTATGTGATCAGTACTTTAAATGTACTGAGTATGTGAGATAGGGAATAACTAATATAATCTGATCATGATGAAGAATCTTAAAAAACAGATAATATTAATCGTATCTCTCATACACGAACCGTGCAGTATCTTTAAAAACAGATAATATTAACCGTACCTCTCATACACAAACCATGCAGAATCATTAAAGACTTAACCGTACCTCCCATACACAAACCATGCAGAATCATTAAAGACTTAACTGTATCTCCCATACACGAACCATGCAAAATCTTAAAAGATAGATAATATTAACCGTACCTCCCATACACGAACCAAACGCCTTGTTTCTTCCTCAGCACGGCTAAGTTGGGACTCAACTTTGCCTTTCACCTCCATTTTTTTCCTCTCAATTTCTTCTTCTCTTGCTTGAAATGAAGCCAATGCCAATTTTGTCATCTCTTGATCTTCATCATTAATATTATTGTTGTCCTCACTTGTTGATGTTCTTCCACTACTCCCAACACTTTGAAGAGTACTCACCATATCTTCAAATATTTCTCCTAACAATCTTGAATTTTCCTTTCACATTTTGTCCCCTATTAATATTATCATCACATATGCCTTTTACTTCAATTATTTCAACTTCTTTACTTGACTTCAAAACATGAATTCCAAAGGGTACACATATACATTTTTTTTGGTCAAAAAAAGGTATTAAATGACTAAGTCTCATTAGAACTTTAAACATTTTCCCTCAAATGTATTTGCATATATAAATACTTTGATGGGAATGAGTTGTTTCTTTGCTAAGTGGATTGATAAGCAAATGTTAAAAATAGGCTTTTGCTTGAAGGAAAGGGGTAGGCTTATTGGTGGTCTCTTATAGTTTGTTAATTTGTTTCATTCGAGTGTTTGTTACTTCAAATCTTGATGGGGCTGTTTTTGTAATTCTGAATTGACAAGTGATTTAATAATGTCGATTGGTAAATATTTGAAGTGGATTAATTACTTCAAGTACACACTAGCGTTACAGTTTACTGAGGTTAATATGTATAATTAAAAGAGATGACGTATTTGAAGTGATTAACTTATCTACTTAATGAAACATTTGTTCTCAAATGCCTACAATTTTCTTTTAAAAAAACTCGAACTGGAAGTGTCTAATAGGAACACTTTATGACCATGTGTGCAAGTTCAATTGGAACAAATCGTAGTTCGGGTGCAGAGTGCCTAATTATTCAGGTGCTCAATTGAAACAAATCGTAGTTCAGGTGCGAAGTGCCTAAATTAAATCCACTAGAAAGTGTAAGAGGTTATCGATGTATCAATGCTTGATATTTATACACAATATTTTCATTTAACTTGGCATCAGTTGACATTTATGCCTTTTAATTTTGTGTTGTGTACAAGTAGACGCTTAAACTTATATAAAGTTAAACAAGCAGACACACACACCGTATGTGACATTTACGTGAGAATTCATATACATATATCTTTTTACAGTTTTTATTTTTGATTTGTTACATATAAAATGTCAACCACAACTCACACCTACGGGGAAGTGTAACATATGGTTGGTTAATAAGACATCTTCAACAAATTTCGATATATCTTTGGAGGAATATTCTTAACTTGTACTAAGTAATATCTTTTGCGTTAGCATCTAAAATTTTATTACTTGTACTAACAACAAAGTAAATTGTTTATGAATTATTATGTCATTCCTTGACTTATGCTGCAGTTTGCAACTCTCATAGGGTTTTCAAAACTTTAAATTATGAATCTAAATTTATCCAGTCATGTATACATGTAAAATAGATCACACTAAAAAAAAAAAAATAAGAAGTCTGAAATAAAGTAACATTTATCTAAAACAATTTCTTGTATGAATTGATAGTGGCTAAAAGGCAGTTTGTGCACATGCTTTTGAGATAATCGTACGGTTTGTCCCTTAATGAATTAATATTTATTATTTGTCTTTAAAAATTAAATTTATGTCCAATTAAATATAAATTCTTTAAAAGTCTGAAACCTAACTTGTGAAATATAATAATATGAAATTATAAAAGCACACCCAGTAAAAATATTATTTGTCCTAAGAAATAAAAATAAAAGAGATATAATAATATGAAATTATAAAAGCACAAAACTCGGGATAAAATAAGAGTTGGGGTTTTCTTTCTGTTGATAAGGCTGAGTTTTGTAGTTTGGACAAATGTGAGAGCATATAAGTTAGTGAAATAAGGGCTCGTTTGGTAAGCCGTATTAGGAGAAATAGTCCATGTATTAAGTGTGGTATTAAGTAGAATTTTGGATCAATGTATTACTAATACCATGTATTAGTTATACACCCTACATGGTATTATAAGGTGTATTACTAATACATTACATATGGTGGTATTAGTAATACATGGGTTTTAATACCATGGGATTAGCATGTGTAAAGACAAGAATATCCCTCAAATTCTTTTAAACACTTTTTTATTTTTTAAATTTTATTTTTTATATTTTTACTAATAAATTATTCAAATAAATTAGTTTACAAATTTTATTATTATTTACAAAAATGTCCTCAAATTTTTTAAAAAAAATTCTAAATCTTTTTCAATTTATTCAATATGAGTTACTTCTTTTCAATTATCAAAATAATAATATCCCTCCAAATAATTTTTGTTATAAAAAACTACTCCATTAACTCAAAAAAATATTTATTGGTCAAAATCGAAAACAAATTGCATACAAACTTTAATTTTGTAAATAGGATATTCATAAATTAAAATAATTTTTCTACTTAATTATAACACACTATAGAATACAATTTTATTTTAATAATGATTTTATTGTCTCATCCAAAAGTTATACGTATCTCTCCCAACTTAAAAATAACACAAAGTGGGAACAACAAGTAAATAATGAACAAACAAAGAAAAGATAATAAAAATAATAATTTTTGTAAGTGAATGATTAAATCTAAAAATTCTAAAGTAAATAATTAGTTATATTGTTAACTTTTTTTATTCTAAAAAATGAATAATAAACTTTTGTAAAAAAAAATACACAAAGTTATCATATGTCGAGGGTATTTTTGTAAACAAACAATATTCTTTTTAAAATATAACAATACATATTATTTTCAATGCATCAAACCAAACACTGCATAAAAAATAATTTCAGTATTACTAATCTCATTATTACAAATCCCTGTAATACAATATATTCACTATTATCTTATACGGTACTTAAGTGGATGAAATTGGAGGGCTACTAGACAAAAGAAGTTGGGCAACAACGCATTGGTTAACAGACAATAAATTGCATTAATTTAATCAAATGTTAAGACAGACACAGAAAAGTGCATTCTACTGACCACAAATTTTTATTTATCTTTATATGGGAGGTTTTAAATTTGAGTCTCCTCAAAGCCTATTATGTTTCAGTATGAAATTTTTTAATATAAATTTAAATTTTAGTCTAGCATCGATACGAAAATCAGATATCGAACAAAAATCAAAAGAAAAACTTTTATTGGAAAAATGGATTTGCAGAGCTGAATTTTCAGCAAATTAATATGAATTAGACTATTTTTTTTAAAAAAAAAAACACTATTTAAGGTCTTGTTTTTTCCATTGGCTAGTTGTCTGGGGGTTATTTTAGAGAATTGATGTGTTTGATACGGAGAAAAATATTTTTTGTAGAAAATAAATCAATTTTTTTTATGCATATGTGTTTTGACATGTAAGTTTCTTGAGCTGAAAATCTATCGTAAACAATTTTTTATTTTCGAAATAGGAATGAGGTCTGAATATACTTTATCTTGCTCAGATCCTATTTTGTGGGACAAATAATAAAATTATATTTTTCTAGGGTATGCACTTCCTATGTTGTTGTTGTTAGGTATGTAACTAAAATAATATTAATCTTAAAGGAATTTTCATATAATCTAGACGTTAAGACTATGGTAGGGAGGGGGGATAAGGTCATGTGGGTAGTGCAATTAGGACTATCAGGGGGATTAGGGAGGAAGATGAAATGTATTTGAGGACGGGGAGAACACAATTAATGTAGAATGTCACTTGTCGAATTTATTTTTTCTATTTTTATTAGAAAAATTATTATTCATTTTTAAAGAACTTTTTTTTCAAAAAAAAATATTCTCTAAAACTTTAACCAACCGAGCATTAATAAATTAAAATAAGTTGTTCAAAGAGTATTTTCCTCCATACCGATCACACCCTTGGTGTATATTCATTTTCAGTTAATTTATTTACTCTAATCAAAATTAATTTCTCTTTCATATCGAATTAATATAAAAAAAAATTCAATATTTTCACTCGAGAAAAAGGTAAGTGCAGCTCTCACAAATTGAGGTGAGACGTGATAGACACCTAACATGTACTATCCATTGATTGAACCTTAAATTTATTTGTTATGATTATAGTAAACACTACTTTATTTCTTTTCTATTATATATAAGTATAAAGGTTTGGTGTACTATAATTTTGTCTTTTTGTGTGGTATTATCAAATCTTTATTTATATATTTATTTTTTTTACTATTGTTATTACTGCTCTTATTATTATTATTATTATTATTATTATTATTATTATCAAGGGTATTTCGATAATTTCAGTCATCTCAACCTTCACTTATATATAATAATAAATATAATAATTCCACATGTCTATGGACATATATTAATACTGAAATATTTATTGCACCATAAAATTATCAAAATATCCTTAGTAGTGATTTAATAAGGAATAAAAGATATTTATAAATGTTATGATATATATCAATTATAGTGAATGTCTATCAAGATCTATTTGATGTCTATCAGGATTTGATGTATCTATTTTTTAGTAAGAAACTAGGAGCAAATTTTCCAGAAATAACAATTACTCTCTATTCTATATTCTTTTTTTTCTCTCTATTTTTTCTTGTTTTATAACACGTTATCAGCAGGAGACTCTACCGTCTCAAATTTGAAGGCTAAGGCTAAGGTATTATTATTTTTCTTCCCTTTTTCATATGTCTAACAATCTTACGAAGTGTAAGTTTGTTGCCCTTCAAAGTTCGGGCAAGAACTATATTTCATAGGTGCTAAGGTATTATTATTTTTCTTCCCTTTTTCATATGTCTAACAATCTTACGAAGTGTAAGTTTGTTGCCCTTCAAAGTTCGGGCAAGAACTATATTTCATAGGTGCTGGATGCTGAAATTCACCTAGATGCTATGGATCTTGGAGACGCCATAAAGAAAGAGAATACAGTATCTAGTCAAAATTTTGCTAAGGCTATGATTTTCTTGCATCATCATCTTGACGAAGTTCGAAAAACTGAGTACCTTACTACTAAGGATCCACTCGTATTGTGGAATAGCCTAAAAGAAAGGTTTGACTACTTAAAATGGTCATCCTCCCGAAAGTACGATATGAGTGGATGCATCTAAGATTTCAAGACTATAAGTCTGTTCATGAATACAATTCTGCCATGTTCAGAATTTCTTCTTAATTGAAACTATGTGGAGAGACAGTCAATGATGATGATATGATAAAAAAAGCACTCTCCACTTTTCATGCCTCGAATGTGCTCTTACAACAACAATATTGAGAAAAAAGTTTCAAGAAATATACTGAACTGAGTTCTCATCTTCTCGTAGCTGAACGAAATAATGATTTATTGATGAAAAATTACGAGAATCGATCTACTGGATCTAAACCATTCCCTGAGGTGAATGATGTACATGCTCACCATGTTAGGCGTGAAAAAGGTCACGGCCCCAATCGTGGTCGTGATAACCAAGAAAGAAACCTTGTTCAGGGTGTTAATCATTCATCGAACAAAAAGAAAAAAGATGAAAAAAGTGAACCAATTACTTTTTTCCGATGTGGTGGAAAATGACATTATTCACGTGACTGTCGTGCTCTCAAGCACTTGGTTGATCTATATCAAGCATCACTAAAGAAGAAAGAGAGAAATCCCGAGGCTAACTTTCTCTCTGAAAATAATATTAACATCACAAGCTTGGATGTAGCAGACTTCTTTGAGCACCCTGAAGGAAAGATTGATCACTTGATTGGTGATGGTTCCGTAAACATCTTTAATTTTGTTTTATATTTTATTAAGAGTTAGTGAATAAAGAATCATGTAAAACTAGTTGTTTGCATGAGTATTAATTTTTTGTTAGTATTAATTAATTTAATTATATTATTATTATTATTTATTGAGTTGAATTGAATTTCAATTCTGTCATTATTTATTGAAAAAAAAATACATTAATGAAAGCAAATGGTAGGCGCTGCAAAAGAAAAAAAAAAGGAAAAAGATTGATTGGTGGCCACATAAGTTATTATTGTTTGTTATTTTGCAAAAGAAGAATGAAAAACAGCTTGTATGGATTTTTGGGAGTATTGTAACTGTACGTCATTAGAATGAAAAAAAAAATGCAAGTCATTTTTTGTGAACAGTTAAAAGTAATTTAAAAGTGATTTTAGATGGCTATATTATATCTAGCTTCTATTTTAAATTGCTTATTTAAGTAGATTATTTTCTTATTATCCCACACAATTATTGTTGAATTAAATTCTCATGCGTATAAATCTAAGCAACAAGCACGTACTAATTATTTAAAACTATTTTTTCTCAAAGTACTAAGAGCATAAGGTGCCTGAAAATTGTGAGATTTTAAGTTGGACATATTTTTTGTAATTGCTTAGTAAAGTGTAATTACCAATTCCTATATAAGCTTTCACTTTGTACAAAAATTTAATATATATTTTATTTGGTGTATGTCATTTTATTTGAAGATATGGATAATTTTCAAAGTAAGCTGTCCAATTATGAAGATATTTGTTTGATTGATTCTGGCACTACACATACGATATTCAAAGATGAGAAATATTTCTCTCATCTAAACATGGACAAGATTAATGTTACTACAATTTTTGGTAGTGTTAATTTGATTGAAGATTTCGGGAAAGCCATTATAATCTTGCCCAAGGGAACTAAACTCATCATAAATAATGTTATGTTTTCTCCTAAGTCTTGGAGAAACTTGATGAGTTTTAAAGATATCCGTGAAATGGTTACCATATCAAGACAACTGATAAGATGAATCTTGAATATCTTGGTATCACCAAGAATGTCTCTAGCCAGACATGTAATATAGAAAAGTTCCCTGCTTTATCTTCTGGCCTGTATTGGACAAACATTCATGCTATTGATGCACATTATATAGTAAACCGAAAGTTTACTAATTCCAAGACTTTTCTACTTTGGCATGATCGTCTGGGATATCTTGGATCTATAACGTTGAGACGAATCATAGAAAATTCAAATGGGTATTCATTAAAGAACTTGAAGGTTCTTTCGAATGGTGAATTTTCATGCAATGCTTGTTATCAAGGCAAGCTGATTGTGAGGCCATCACAAATAAAAGTTGGGATTAAGTCTCCCGCGTTCTTGGAACGCATATATGGGGATATTTGTGGACCATTCACCCACCTAGTGGGTCGTTTAGATAATTCATGGTCCTAATAGATGCTTCTTCTAGATGGTCTCATGTGTGCCTTTTGTCATCTCGCAACTTGACATTTGCAAAATTATTGGCACAAATAATACGATTACGGGCACAGTTTTCTGATAATCAAATTAAGTCTATTTGCCTCAATAATGCTGCAGAATTTTTATCTCAAGCATTTAATGACTATTGTTTATCGATTGGGATAAGAGTGGAATATCTTGTACCCCATATTCACACTTAAAATAGCCTTGCTGAGTCATTAATTAAACGTCAGCAGTTGATAGCAAGACCATTGCTTATGAAAACTAAGTTGCCCACTTCTGTTTGGGGTCATGCAATTTTGCATGCTGCTATACTTGTTCGTCTTAGACCGATAAATTATCATAAATTTTTTCTGTTGCAATTGGTTTTGGGTCAAGAGCCTAATATATCTCATTTGAGAATTTTTGGGTGCGGTGTATATGTGCCTATAGCACCACCAAACGACACCAAGATGGGCCCCAAAGAAGGTTAGGAATTTATGTTGGGTTTGAATCACCCTCAATTATTTGTTATCTTGAACCATTAATGGGAGATATGTTCACTGCTCAATTTATAGATTGTTGGTTTGATGAGATAGTTTTTTCAGAATTAGGGGGAGAAGATAGTGACATCAAAAGAGAAATTTTATGAAAAAATTCATCACTATCTCATCTTGATCCACGTGCTTATATTTGTGAGCCAGAAGTACAAAAGATTATTCATCTGCAGAAAATTACAAATCAAATGCCAGACGCATTTACAGTTTTAAAAAGAATCACTAAATCACATATTCCTGCAGAGAATGTCACAATTCAAACTGATGTCCCTAAAGGACCATCCACTAGTATCATAGCTAATGAATCTAAAACACGCTTGAAGCGTGGTAGATCATTAGGTTCTAAGGATCGAAATCCTAGAAAAAAATGGTCAAGATGTCACTACGAAAGATCCTCATATGGAAGTTCAAGATTTGAGCAATGTTAATATTTCTGAAGGAATTAATGAGCCTGAGACTCAAAAAAATGAGGAATTATCCATAAATTCAAGTGATGTTGAAACTAATTGGAATTGATCTAAAATAGTAGTGGATTATGTCTTTGCATATAATGTTGCAACGAAAATCATGCAAGATAGTGAGGATCTTTGTAAGACCCCGCAAAATTATCTTATAGTCTAAGCCTTAGAACGTATTCAGTGAAGTGTTAATCCAGCCCTAAAAGGTTGAGAAGTGTCTTCCCAAGTGAGAAGTATTTTGAACCATATAGAATTTCCCCAATATCGACTTTTTGACATGTAGATAATTGAATAAGTTTTTCGTCGATTCTATATTCGCCCAAATCCGACACTCAGACAAAGAGTTAGAGTCATTTTAATGGGACAGTGTGCCACCTGGAGCTTTAGCATGTCGCGAAGCCAGCAAAATGGCAATCGTCAAAATCCAGTAAGCCTCTGCGATTTTGGCGCGTCGTGCCAAGGTTTAATTTTAGAATTATAAATTTTTAGTGCACCAATGCGATTCCACCGCGTCTAGTACTTTTCCAGTTCGCAACCAAGGTGACAACGCAATTTTCACCACGTCGCGCCATCAAGCAGTTTCCCAATTGTCCAATTTCTAGTGAGCTGGCGCATCGCATCAGCATGAAAAATCGAGATTCTTTCAGTTTTGGATTTTAACCAAGGGTTTTTTGGTCTTCTCTCATTCTTTTTCAGCCCCTATATGTACCCAATAAAAGGCTCTCAGCTATATTTCCCATCTTTAACATCAAAACTAGGATTTTACAAAATCAAAACCCTTATTTCTTCTTCAAGCAAAATCAATAGAGATTAAGAGAAATTAAGAAATCAAGAATCTCTCCAAGGGCTTTCAAGAAAAGAGTTTCCCCAAGGTATGTAGATGTTGATTCTTAGGTCTCTTTCATCCAAAAAGCTCAAGAACCCTTTTTCTAAAATTCAAAGATCTTGTGTTTATGGGTCTTAATGATTCATGTGAGTTGAAATTGATGTTCCTGCTATGATTGAGTTGTGATTCATGTTGTTTACAAGGTTATCAAGCTTTGACCTTAGTATGTGATACTCATGTAATGTTCATGATAAATCATCTTCAAGTTGCCTGTTAGATGATGTGTTCATGTCAATTAAGTGTAGAAATAGTTGAATAAGCAAAGCATGCTCCCCATATTTTTGATAAAATGCTTATGTGAAGAAATTAGGCCCATTATAACATGTTGATTAGGAAACCCCCAATTGTGTGCAAGTCCATGCATGCCTAATATTTGTTGAAAAGCCTTAGTGAACTAGTTGAGACATGATAGTATGACATTCTCCAATTTCATGCTCTTTGATATATGCTAAGCCTCTAATATATGCCAAGTGATTGACGAGTAAATTGTGACATGATAGTATGAAGTTTTTCCAATCATGTGTTATCTGATACATGCCAAAACTAACCTACGTGCGAAGTACTTGATGCAAGACCTTGTTGAATGGAGTAGGATCCAATAGCATGTTCCCCCTACACTATTATATCTTTATAATTCCTAAATGCTTGAAGAGATGCTTTAGTGATTGTGATGATAAACGAATAACCGTGGTTATGACTAGTCAAGAATGGTTATATTTTACTTTTAGGTTATCGAGTCCTGGGGATATTTGTACCCGATAATTTAGCTGTTGTCTAGAGCTTGTATCAGTTTTCACGATAATCCTAGTTGGTCCATAATTATCAGAACTCAGTGAATTATAGAACTCTGTATCCTCAGACAAATACAGGACTTAAGAAATCTTAGAAATCTTAGTAATCTTAGCAATCTCTGTGATCTTAGTATCGCTAGTAATCTAGCCTCAGTTCTATACACAGCTCAGATCTAGTAGTAGTTAATTGTTCAGTTCTAATCCCTGTAGTAAACGAGTACTCTATTAAAACTCTGTATCGTCAGTCAGATACCGTGATTCAGTAGTATTCCGTTAGATACGAAACCAAGTGAATTCAGCTTAACTCAGTCAGATTATTTGAGAAATATAAACAGTATCAGATTTAGTTTAGTTTGTTTTCATTTGAGAATTCAGTTCAGAGTTTTTCAGTTAGAAGTAGGAGCTAGCACCGAGTGAGGGAAGGGATGGCGGCTCCCCGTTAGAGAGCGAGGTCGAGTCGTTAGGAACAATCCCTAAACTCTAGAACTGCGTAGCCAGCGCAGGATGCAAGAGTCACCGTCAGTAGAGGCTGTCACCCGTAGAGAGAGTTTTGACGATTATATTGCCTTAGGCTAACTTTCTGTGAGGGTCAACCACTAGAAAGGCTTGAACAGAGAGGCCTTTACCCGTGGCACGGTATTGCCACCCTTCCAATTGGGGTTATAAGTTGGACCCAACCAGTGGGAGGTCAGGGCATGTCAGTTAAGTAACTATTTCCCACAGTTGCAATTTCAGATCAATCTTCAGAAATTAGGACTGTCAGATACAGTCATCTATCTCAGTAAGGAACTCAGATAGTTCCATTGATTCATAGACCCCCCATCAGATAGGCTGGGTCTCATATACAGTTATTCAGTATCATATCCAGAGATCACCCGATAGATAGGTTTGATCTCAGTTTCAGAATCAGTTGAGTAATCTCATTATCAGATCCAGAGATCACCCGATAGATAGGCTTGATCTCAGTCTCAGAGTTGGTTGAGTATTCTTGTGGTCAGGTTCGAACATGATCGCATTTTTATCATTGATAATAGATTCTGGAATCATTCGTTAGAGAGGTTGATCTCTGATTAAGTAAGTCGAGAGCAGTGAGCTTAGAATTCAGTCATTGATATGAGTATATTCAGTTAATCAGTTCCAGTATTCTTAAAGTTCGAGATCACTCACAATATAAGACTGATCTTAACTCCAGTACTTAGTTATCAGTATCAGATGATTCGGTTGTTCAGTTTTTCAGGCATTAGTAGTAAGTTTGGATGACAGTAAACCAGTATTCGAGTTTCAGTATTTTGAGTCACGATGATTTCGGTTATGGTTTGTGCATTCATACATGTGTTCTCATTCTGTACTCTCATGATTATTCAGTTAAGTAATTGTTCATGCATAAGCCCTTGCATTTAGCCTTACCTCATCTTTATACTCAGTACACTCCCATACTAACACGTTTGCGCTATGATGTTTTATTTGACACCATAGGTTCAGAGGCACGAGATCCAGAGTACCCTTAGCAGCTCAGTCCCAGTCAGCAGCAGTAGACATAGCAGTGAATCCTCTTCATTTGAGGATGACCTTTTATTATTTTGTATTAGATTTATTTATTTTTAGTAGACAGAATTAGGTTGGGATATGTCCCATCAACTCTACAGTTCGGATAGTTTAGAGGCTTTTCGGACAGATATATCAATATTCAGTTTTAAATTTTGAGTATTTTTACATGTTTTGAACCTTATGGCCGGTTTTCTTATTTATTATCTATATTATGCAATGTTCAGGTATAGAAATCAGTAGAGGTTTGGCTTGTGGTCCTTCGGGATCATGAGCACCGTGTGACATTCCAGTTCTAGAAAATCGGGTCGTTATAATCTTGAACCTCGATCTGTCATAGAATGTCGACAAAGAAATGACTGGCAAATATAGCAAGAAGCAATTCAATTTGAATTGAATTCACTTGCCAAACGTGAAGTTTTTGGACCTATAACTCAAACACCTAATGGTGTTAAGCCTGTTGGCTATTAATGGGTCTTTGTGCAAAAAGGAAATATTAAATACAAAGGTATAAGGCACGCCTTGTTGTACAAGGATTTTCACAACGGCCTGGTGTCGATTATGATGAGACATATTCACCAATTATGGACGCAATAACATTGCATTATCTTATTAGTTTCACTGTCCATGAGAGACTTGAAATGCATTTGATGGATGTGGTAACAACCTATCTATATGGATCACTTGATAATGAAATATACATGAAAATTCCCGAAGGATTTAAACTGCTGAAAGCATATAGTTCAAAGCTACAGAAAATGTATTCCATTAGATTGTAAAGATCATTGTATGGTTTGAAGCAATCTGGGCGCATGTGGTATAACCGTCTTAGTGGATATTTATCTAATAAAGTTTATACGAATAATGAAATTTGCCCATTTGTTTTCATAAAGAAAACAACGTTAGAGTTTGTAATTTGCCCATGTGTTTTCATAAAGAAAACAACGTTAGAGTTTGTTATACTTGCTGTCTATGTCGATGACATAAACCTTATTGGAATGCCAATAGAGATTTAAAGAGCAATTGATTACCTAATGAAAGAATTTGAGATGAAAGATCTCAGAAAGACAAAGTTATGTGTTGGTTTGCAAATTGAGCATTTCACAAACGATATCTTTGTCCATCAATCTACCTACACAGAAAAGGTGTTGAAACGGTTCTATATGGATGGAGCACATCCATTAAGTACTCTGATGGTTGTTCGATCACTTGATGTGAATAAGGATCCATTCCGACCTCAAGAAAAGAATGAGGAACTCCTTGATCCTGAAATACCATATCTTAGTACAATTGGTGCACTAATGTATCTTGCAAATACTACAAGGCCTGATATAGCCCTTTTCAGTTAATTTGTTAGTAAAGTATAGTTCTGCTCTTACTAGGAGACATTGAAATGGGATCAAACACATATTACGGTATCTAAAAGGGACTACCGATATGAGCTTATTTTATTCTAAAGATTACAGTTTCGATCTTATTGGTTATGCTGGTGTTGGGTACTTATCTACCCGTATAAAGCTCGGTCTCAAATTAGCTATGTGTTCATATGTGGGGGTACTGTCATATCTTGAAGATTAATAAAGCAGTCTATCTTAGCCACTTCATCGAATCACACTGAGATTATAGCTATTCATGAAGCAAGACTAGAGTGTGTGTGGTTGAGGTCCATAATACAGCTCATTCAAGAAAAATATGGTTTGAAATATGAAAAAGTACCCACTATTTTATATGAAGATAATGCAGCATGCATAGTACAACTTAAGGGAGGATTCATAAAAGGAGATAGAACGAAGCATATTTCGTCAAAGCTCTTCTATACACATGGGCTCTAAAAGATTGGTGATATTGACGTACAACAGATCCGTTCAAGTAATAATGTAGCTGATTTATTCTCAAGTATCTTCCAACTGCAACTTTCAAGAAGATGGTGCACAAGATAGGAATGCAAAGATTCAAGGATGTTCTTATTAGGGGGAGTTAATACGCGTTGTACTCTTTTTTCCTTACGAGGTTTTGTCCCACTGGGTTTTCCTTGTAAGATTTTTAATGAGGCAGCCTATATGCATATTGTTAGACATTCAACGGGGGAGTGTTATGATATGTATCAATTATAGTGAATGTCTATCAAGATCTATTTGATGTATCTGTATTTTAGTATGAAAACTAGGAGCAAATTTCCCCTATAAATAGAAGGGCTTCCTTCATTGTAAATCATCCCTCAAGAGAAATAACAATTACTCTTTGTGCTCTATTCTTCTTCTTCTTCTCTATTCTTTATTGTTTTATAACAATAAAAAATTACTATCGTGTATAATTCAATTACAAAGGTCTAAATAAATATTATTAAAATAATACATGAGACAAAACTAATAAATATAAGAAAAAAATAATATGCATGTGTAACTATTTTATTGCACCATAAAAATAACGACAAAACTAATAAATATAAGAAAAAAGCAATACGTATGTGTAACCTTTTATTGCATCATAAAATTATCGAAATACCCTTGGAGTATAAAAAAACAGATAATTAATAAGGAACAAAAAGATATTTATAAAAAATTACTACCATGTATAATTCAATTACAAATGTCTAAATAAGGACATTATCAAAATAATACATGAGGACAAAACTAATAAATATAACATAATATGCATGTCTAACCATTTTATTGCACCATAAAAATGAGGACAAAACTACTCATTTATCTATTATTGTACTACCAAACCTACTATTACTACTGCTGCTGCAGCTGCTGGCGGCTGCTGCGCTCCTCCACTACCATTACTACTATCACTACCGTCACTTATATATAATAGTAAATAAAATGGTTACACATGTATATGGACATACATCGATTTCGAAATATTTATTGCACCATAAAATTACCAAAATATCGTTGGTAGTATTTTAGTCACCCCAACCGTCACTTATATATAGTAGTAAATAAAATGGTTACACATGCATATGGACATACATCGATTCCAAAATATTTATTGCACCATTAAATTGTCAAAATACACTTGGTAATCATTTAATAAGGAATAAAAAGATATTTATAAAAAATTACTACCATGTATAATTCAATTACAAAGATCTAAATTAACGAAAAAGCAATATTCATGTGCAACCATTTCATTGCACCATAAAGTTATCGAAATATCTTTGGGGTATAAAAAACAGGTAATTTAATAAGGAATAAAAAGATATTTATAAAAAATTATTGTCATGTATAATTTAATTACAAAGATCTAAATAAAAATATTATTAAAATAATACATGAAGACAAAACTAATAAATATAATAAGAAAATAATATGCATGTCTAATCATTTCATTGCACCATAAAAATGAGGCAAAACTAATAAATATAAGGAAAAACAATATTCATGTGTAACCATTTTATTGCACCATAAAAGTATCGAAATATCCTTGGTAATCATTTAATAAGGAACAAAAAGATATTTATAAAAAATACTATCAGGTATAATTCAATTACAAATGTCTAGATAAAAATATTATTAAAATAATACATGAGGACAAAACTAATCAATGTAAGAAAAACTCAATATGCATGTGTAACCATTTTATTGCACCATAAAAATGAGCATAAAACTAATAAATTACTATTACTATTTTATATAAGTGGAGGTTGGGGTGACTACCAAAGGTATTTCGGTAAGTTTAGTCACCCCAACCTTCACCTACATATAGTTGTAAATAAAATAGTTACGCATGCATATGGGTTTTCCTTATCTATATATATATAAAAGCAAAACTAAAAGCTAGACAAGAAGCCACGTGGCAAGCTATTGAGAAGCCACATGACAATTTTTAGGACAAAGGTTAATATTATTGTAATAAAATTTTTGAATTAAAGGATATTAAATATTTGAATTTGAAAATGTATTATCCTTTTAAAAAGAAAAAATCATTAGCTAAAAATAAAAAGTATAGTTAAAGTGTTCTAAATAAACTATAACTATTCATAACTTATCCTTTTTAATATTATAAAATATATTTTAATATTAAATAATTATAATAGTATTAGTAATGATGATGATGATAATCTCTATGTATAATATTTGAGTATGAAAATACATTTTTCTTTTAAAAGGAAAAAGAATCATTTGCTTAAAATAGAATCTCATTTGAATTTTTAACTAAAAATGCTTAAGTTAATAACTTATCAATTTATCACTTAGTTAAAAATAATAATTAAAAACTTACGTTTAACAATTCTACTTTACATTCATTTTGGGTGAAAAAGTTATTTATAGGATAAAAATACATCTAAAAAAAAAAAGAACATAAAAGAAAAGGATAAAATAAAAAAATGGCCAAATTAAAGAAAAATTATTAATTAACCTAAACCAACGTAAATCCCTTACTCACATAAACTCTTCATTCCCTATTTCCCCATTTTCCTCGAGCAATTATCATGCTCTATTTTTGTAAAAGAAAAATAGCCTTTTTATATTATAAATTTTAATTTAATTTTAATTTTAATGCATTTTGACAGAAAATATTTCAAAAAAAAATTCAATAATTGTATTGTATTATTTCAGCAAAGTTCATGTTCTTCTTATTATTGTATGTTATATTATTTATTTTAATAAAATTAAATTTTAAAGATAATTTTTTTTTAACAAAATACTTTTAGATAAAGTTAGAGTGTGTTGAAAATTAGTTAGTTGAAATTGTGATAAATTTTTGGATTTTGAATTTGAATTGGAAGTAACAACTTTTTCTAAAATTTGAACAAAACACAAACTCTCTACTAGATAAGGCATAATTTCAATTAACTTTTCCTATATAAACTCATTTTTCAATTAAAATTGCTTCTTAGTTTATTCTCTACTTTTTTTTTCTTTGAGCTTATTCTTTGATTCTCCAATCAAATTCATTTATTGATATATAATATTCATGACTGTCATATGCTTTTATTATTATATTTGTGCCCAATTTGCTTACTATTTAAAACTTAAGTTTAGATTATTTGATTATAATTTACTAATAATTTGTATTGTTTGGATGTGAAGAATTGGATCAATGATTGTCATGAAATATTTTTATATATTGGACGTTGACCTCTTTTTTTTTTAATTGTACTAGGTTGCTTGGGTTAATAAATATTTTTTATTATTAAATAAAAAGGCTGGTTTCATATATACCTATTTCTAAATAATCAATAAAATTTGAAAATGGCAGGCTAGAGTCAAAAATCTGAAAAGAAATAACAGAAGAAGCATAAGGTAATTACTTATGGAGATCGCATGGATGCTTTGTTGTTTTTCTTTTAACAAGCACATATGTCATTACGTTTTAAATTTAAATTAAACTTGAATTGAAACTAATGTAATATGTTTCCATTTTTTAAAAAAGAAAAATAATTCATTTCGTTAATATAAAAGAAAGAAAAGACAAAGTATGCTAGAATTTTATATTTTTAAATATATAAATTGTCTTTCTTTTATCAAAATATTTTCTATAGATATGTTATTGAATTTGAATTCAAAATTAAACTTAAATTAGGATAAATCTTTTTTTTTAAATTCGCTTTGTTAATGTAAAAGAAACAAAAAGAACATCATATATATATATATATATATAGAGAGAGAGAGAGAGAGAGGGAGAGAGAGAGTGTATTTCTAACAAATATGTTATTGAATTTGAATTTAAATTTGTAGGCATTGAGATATTTATAAAGATTCGTGAAAGTATGACGTCTAGTGGAACGTTGCAACTGAAATTTTCTAATAATATTTATTTTAATTTTAAAAAATGTTTTTCAATAATTAAAATAAATTATGTAGGGGATCGGGGTTAGGGGTAGGTGGGGTAAAAAATAAAATTCTCTAGGAGTTTTGGGTTGGGATGGGGGCGAGTGGATAAGGAAAAAGTTTTAACAAAAATTTAAATAAGTTAAAAAATTATAAAATTTGGCTTGGGTTTTGGGGGTGGGGGGTAGGGAGATCGGGGTTAGAGGTAGGTGGAGTAAAAAAATATTTTTTTCCTTTAGGGGTTTTGGGTGTGGGTGAGTGGGTGATGAAAAAGTTTTAACAAAAATTTAAATAAGTTAAAAAAGTATAAAATTTGGCTTTGGGGGGGGGGGGGGCTGAGGGGGGGCTAATGGTGGTAGATAAAATGTGGGAGATGGGTGTGGGATTTGATTGAGAAATGGGGAGTGGGGATGGGGGTATTTTGATAGTAGAATGAGACCTTTTATTTGAATTAATTTAATAGATATAATAATAAATATAATTAAAATATTTAAAAATATTAATGATGAAACTAAACAATAGAACAAATACTAAAATTTAAAAGAAAATAATGAATATGTACTTACTTTTTGAATTGAGTGTTGTAAAATTTAAAATTTGGAATAAATTTTTTTGTAATTGATACAATTAAGTACTTTAAGTGTTTGAAAATGAATTGAAAGATATTTTTTTTAAAATAAAGTGCAATTAACTATTAAAGTTGAATTGATAGACCTAAAAAAATGAAATTCTAAATGAAAAATAAGAATATTATTATACGTCCTGATTGATTACAAATATAAAAGTAAAAGAATAGCTAAAAAAATAACAATTATTTAATATTTCATATTTTATAAATTTTAAGAATCAGTCAATGGGATATCATTTAAAAATTTATTCATATTGTTCTTTTCATATCAAAATATCTAAAATAATTAAAATTGTGATTAATTATTATATATTAGTTGTAATTTTACTATCAATAATTATTTTAATATTTCAATGATTTTTAAAATAGTTAATGTGATATAACAAAAATTGATTAATTTTATAATTTCAAAATAAACGAGCTAATATTTTCTTAATGAATATTTTTTATAAAAATACCTCGCACCGCGCGGGTATCTATACTAGTATTTATTATTTTAGTCCTCATTTTTATGGTGCAATAAGATGGTTCCACATGCATATTGCTTTTTTACTTTACTTTATTACTATATATAAGTGAAGGTTGGCAAATGGAGCAAACTCTATGGCCAGTTCCCTACCGCTTAGTGTGCTGACCGAGGAACGAAGGATTAGTCTCAAGGCTGTCAGTTGTGGGAATACCTTGGGAAACAAAAAAAAAGGGTTGGGGTGACTACCAAATATATTTCGGTAATTTTAGTCAACTCAACTTCACTTATATATAGTAGTAAATAGAATGGTTACTCTTTTATTTTACTCCTATACTAAACAAGTAAAACAAGGCACATTAGTGTTACCAAAATGCACGGGCACAGGTATCTAGTCATAATATAAATAGTCCATAATATAAATAAGGTTAGAAGGTCAATTTTGGAGTAATTTCTTGCCTACAATTATCACTTTTGTTTCTTTTAGGGCAAGAATATCACCCAACTATCCCTATTTTCCTCAAAAAATATTTGACACTTCAAAAACATTTCTTATCTCCTAGTTTGCATGACATGTCATTAAAATTTCTTTTTTATATATAAGATATAAGAAATAGATCAATTTAACTTATCAAACTTATTTATTTCTTTTAAAAAAATAAATACAAATGATATATTTATTATTGAAGAACAATTAAATTATATACTTTATATTTTATATTTATTTTGTCTTTCTTACAAAAATAAAAATAAATTATATTTATTCTTTATTCAATATGAGAAAAATTACATCACATGATAAAAATATTCGATAATCACACAACTTAAAGGAAAATAATTTCTCTGGTAATGCAATGCACATTACTCATCAATGAAGTAGTTGATGTGTCCAAGTGCATACATAAAACTAAAGGATTGAATTATTTTATTTGGTACTTTTCAAAGTTTTTTAAATTTATTTATTAATCACTTAATAATAATATTTTTAAAACTCAAGGTATTTATATGAATTGGTGCTAATTTAATTTTTTTTTGTTATTTATTTCATATACTAAAGAATCTTAAAATGTAAAAGAAATGAAAATGATGGCTTTCAGATTTTCATATATGTATTAAATGTATTATTTTGAAGGAATGCAAAATTATTTAGTTATGAAACAAATTAATTTTTTAAAAAAATAATTAAAAAAATCTAATATTACAAATGAATCTTTGAAATAGTACCCAACCAAAGATCGCTTGCTTTTTATGAGTTTAGTATGAGGAAAGGATATAAATTGATGTTTATGTAAATAATAAGATAAAATATAGTATAATAAAAATAAAAAATAAAATGAAAAAATGAAATTAAAAATAATAAATTTCTATTTTATAAAGTTTTTGCCTTCGTTAACTTTGCAGATTTACTTGATTTGTTTATGAAATTTATTTGGAAAAAATCCGCAAAAAGAATTCTTTTTTTAATCATCTTTTTATCAAAAAGGTCTTGCTTAAAATTTTGTTGGTGATCTACATAAGAATTAAAATTTTCAGGTGATAATTACCTTTAAGATTTTTCTATTGAATTTTGCTTGACAAAAACAATTCTAAGATTTTATCCTTTAAATTTTATTTTATAGAAAAATTTGTAGGTTTTCCATCAAATTAGTTTGGTTGAAAAACTTGTAGAGAATTAGATTACTGATAAATTCTTTAAAAAAAAAATATTATGTAATTTAGATTTTTCTTGTAGTTTATAAGAAGTGGGTTTGAATAAATGAACTTGAAGATTTAAATAGGTTTATAATTAAGAAAAAAAAAATTTTAACAACATCGCATGCCAAGTAGGAGAGGATAAGTTTTTTAAAGTGTTGAGTATTTTTTTGAGGAAAATAAGAATAGTTGGGTGATATTCTTATCCTAAAAGTAACAAAAGTGATATTTGTAGGCAATTGTGAAAACATGAGTGACTATTCATGAAAATTACTCGTCAATTTTGTGTTTTAATTATTTGAAAGTACGGCACTATTTTGCCATCCATTGGCTTTGGGGACAAAAATGCCCTTACAATTAATAAATAGCTCAAAAATCTTGTCTCTACTAACAGTTACAGTAGTTTGGATGAAAAAGTCTCGATTCTAACTTCGAATCAGTATTTTAAAAGACAGTTTAAGGCTCGCTCCGAAGCAAAGCATAGAAGAAAAAGCTCTAAGGCATTGTGGGAAGATGAAAGTATGGAAAGATGAATGACTCGAAATATGAGACGTTCGCCTAAGTATTGGGGCATTTGTCTAAGCGTGAGGCGCAAATTAGACATAAACCTAGAAAGTTTACAAAGTAAAATGATTTTTTCCTATTAAATCTCTAATTTAAACTTAATACTAAAATATATGATTGATAAATACTTAAATATTCAAATTAAAAGTAAAAGAAAACTTAAAAATAACATTTTCAAACATAGTTGCTGGTGGGTGTCGATGACATCACTACTCAAGAAAGTATTGGGTGTACTTTCTTCTTCCTAATTTTTTTCTTTTCTTTCAATTCTTTTCAAGTCGCATAGCGACAAACTTTTAAATTATCTACTTTATTTACTCTCTTTTAAAATACAATATATGATAGAAGGATATGTAAATATATTTCATTTCATAAAAACTTACTAGTTAAAAATTAATAAGAAGAGAATTGATTGTATGACAAGATTTTGACAACCACATTGATCTAATTTGAGATGGCTTCTATAATGGATAACGTATATCCATCCTAGTACATCAACTCTATTTAATATTGTTGGTTTCTTTATAATGAAGGCAAATGAATGAATAAATTGTTTCTAATTAAATTTGCAGAAAATTGCTAAGATATGCCATTTTTATTAATTTTATCTTTTTAAAAGGGTATAGATTAGGTAATTTAAAAGATAATATATGTCATCTCAGTTTGTTATAGCTTAAGATATTATAGCTATATAAATGTATTCAAATACACGATAATTAGTTATGTGTTATATTTAGAAGTTTCATAGTTTCTTGTATTTTAGATTTTTCTGCTTCTTTGTACTTATTAGATAGTCTGTATCTGCTCTATAAAGAGCTGTTGTACGTGAATGACACTTATCTTTTTTTTCTACATCTCAAACCTTTATATGGTATCATGAGCTTTTTTTCTCCTCGTAAAGTTCTAAGATCCTTTTTTTGCCCATTCATCAAAAATGACTCTCTTTGTTACCAATTCCGATGCAACCAATATTGTCCAATTTAACTCAGTTACCCATCCAATTAAACTTGCTGGCAACCATAACTTTTCTTTCTGGAAGGCACACGTTTCCATGCTCATGAGAGGACACAATCTTTACGGAAATCTAGATGGGCCTATCCCTGCTCCTGACGTGACTACCACCACAAATAACCAGACAACTGTCAATTCCAATCACTTATAAAAAAAAAAAAAAAACCGACCACATGTGATCAATTTTTTTACATTTGTGATAAAAAACCGCTCAAAATGCGTGATCGGAAAAAGCGTGGTAGCTTTTTTAAAACCGACCACGTGTGGTCGTTTTTTTTAAAATATATATATATATATATATATATATATATATATATATATATATATATATATTTAAAATTCAATAATATTTAAAAAAATAAAAATAAAATTCAAAAGAAAATGGTCGGTTTTTTATTTGAATTAAATAATTAATTTATAAAAAACCGATCATATATGGTCGGTTTTATTTAAATCAATTAATTTATTTATAAAAAATCTACCACAAGTGGTCGATTTTTTTATAAATTAATTATTTAATTTAAATGAAAAACCGACCACTTGTGGTCGGATTTTTTATTTAATAATGTACTCAACTTTCAAATACGTACTATATACATTACATACACGATTTTACTGCCCCATAATAATATACAACGTATTTTACATATACTCAAATGAATTATCGGTTAGTTTATCATATTTCATTAATATACCTTCACTACATAATATGTATATATACTATATATATACCTATACATACACACACATATACACATTATCGACTATATCAAGTTCTAATATGTACTATATACATCACATACATACACAAGTATATTATCCAATAATATAATGCGATGTATTTCATATACATACTTTGATGAGTTATCGATTAATTTGATTAGCTTACATTAATATAACTTCAACGTACAATATATTATTACTTCTATCGTTTCAAATCAAGGTATTCAATATGTTTGGATAGATTCTACTTATTTTTGACTACATCGTTCATCGATCGATCACTACATCATATATATATATATATATATATATATATATATATATATATATATATATATATATATATATATATATATATCAACTCTTGAATACGTACTATATACATCACATCCACAAGTATATTACCTCATAATAGAACACATTCATTATATTCTGATGAATTATCGGTTATATATGTACGTTACATTATTATAACTGCAATAGTAGCATCATATCATTACCTCAACTGTATGATATAGACATATTTATTATATAAAGATTATGTTTAACGTCATTTAATGTATATACAAAGGATAATATTTATTTTATATATTGAAACATAAGTAAAAGATAAAGATTATGATTAACGTAATTTATTTATTTTATTTGATATATTTTCTAGTATAATTTCTTTTACAAAATCTAAGTTTGATTTATTATTATTATTATATTGATTATCGATTACGTATGATCAGTGTAATTTCAAAAAACTATATATTTGATTTTACATACAATTATGTTTTAATACAAAATCGACCACAGTTGATCTCTTTTTTAAAATATTTTATTTTTTTCAACAAAAAAGCGACCACAAGTGGTCAGTTTTTGATTTTTTTTATTTTTATTTCTTTAATTCCAAAATCGACCACTTGTTGTAGCTTTTATAAAATATTTTAAATTTAATTCTTAAAATAAAACCGACCACAAGTGGTCGCTTTTTAAAAATACATTTTAATTATATTTTTTAAATAAAACCGACCACAAGTGGTCGATTTTTTAAAATTATTTTATTTTTTTAATTCCAAAATCGACCACTTGTGGTTGATTTTATAAAATATTTTAAATTTAATTTTTAAAATAAAACCAACCACAAGTGGTCGCTTTTTAAAATAAAATTTTTATTATATTTTTAAATAAAACCGACCACAAATGTTCGATTTTTTAAAATTATTTTTTTTTTATTTTTTTAATTCCAAAATCGGCCACTTGTGGTCGCTTTTATAAAATATTTTAAATTTAATTTTTAAAATAAAACCAACCACAAGTGGTTGCTTTTTAAAAATACTTTTTAATTATATTTTTTAAATAAAACCTACCACAAATAATCGGTTTTTTAAAATTATTTTCTTTTTTATTTTTTTCATTCCAAAACCAACCACTTGTGGTCACTTTTATAAAATATTTTAAGTTTAATTTTTAAAATAAAACTGACCATAAGTGGTTGCTTTTTAAAAATAATTATTAATATATTTTTTAAATAAAATCGACCACAAGTGGCTGGTTTTTTAAAACTATTATTATTTTTTTAAAACAAAATTAAAAACCGACCACAATTGGGTAGTTTTAAAATTTTTATTTTTTTTAAAAATAAATAATAATTAATATAAAAATTATTAAAATAATTGTTTTGGAATTTTAAAATATAAAAGAGACCACATGTGGTCATTTTTTTAAAAAAATTATTTTCTTTTAAAAAATAAAAAATCGACCACATGTGGTCCCTTTTTTGCGATCACAAACTGTGGTCGATTTTTTGTGGTTGAAAAAACTATTTTTTTTAGGGGATTATGTTAATTGGTTCTGTTAGGACCAATTGATCCAGAATGCAATTTTAACATCTATTGATAAAACTCTTGCTGCCATTGTTGCCGCTGCAACCACTGCCAAAGCAGCCTGGAATTTCCTCCATACTGTTTATGCCAATAAGTCGCAAACTTGCATTTTCAGCTTGCGAGATCGCCTAGCTTGTCTCACCAAAGAGAGTTTTCCTGTCACAGACTATCTCAACGAAGTATGATTTATCTGTGATGAGCTTGAAACTGTAGGAGCTCCTCTCACTAACACTGAACTCATTGTCAAGGTTCTCATTGGTCTTGGACCAGAATATCGAGAAATTTCAGTAGCAATTCGAGCACGTGACACCAAAATTTCATATACCAAACTGTTTGAAAAGCTTATTGATCATGATTTTTTTTAAACACAATGCTCTGCCTCACTCCACCATAATTACTGTTATTGTTGCTTAAAAGTACAACTCTCAAATAAGGACCAATGCCACCAACAATAATAGACATCAAAACAACTACCATCAATAACATTCTTAGACAGGGCGTAATCATCACATCAATTCGCAAGAAGTTAACTTAGTGTGTCAGTTATGTCACCGACCTGGACATTCTACTTACATTTGTCGCTGTTAGTCTCACAATTATTTTTAGATCCGATCAACTTTGCTGAAAAAAAAATGCAGCAATCAGTCTCATAGATAGTTTATTCAGGCAATACACACCATGTTGCATCGGATGCCCAAAGTCTCACAAATATTACTGACCACAATGGTCCAGAAGAAATCACTATGGGAAATGATAACACCATATAAATTTCTCACACTGGTAACACTGACTTATCTGCATCTAATTTTAGCTTTTATTAAATGTACTTTGCTCCCCTTTCATTGTCAATAACTAAATTTCAGTTTCTCATCTTTGTCATGATAATAAAATATCTATTCAATGCTTTCCATTCTCTTACTTGTGAAGGATCTGAGTACGGGGGCATCGCTAGTGTAAGGGCGAAGTAGAGGATGCCTTTATGAGTGTCTGCACACACTGCTTCTTCTTCTCAACCGCAAGTAATGTGAATGTGTCATTAGATCTGTGGCATCAGTCTTGGGGCAACCAACACGTTCCACTCTAGATATATTTTTGAATAAAGTTTTCATTTCTGTTAAAATAAACTCTCCTTATATTTGTAATTCATGCCAATCAAATAAAAGCCACAGACAATCTTTTTCTACGAATTTCTTGCAGAGTTACAAGCCTCTATAAATTATTTACAGTGATGTGTGGGATCCATCACCAATTTTATCTGTTGATAGAAAAAGATATTATAATTTTATTTGTAGATTAATTCTCAAAATATGTGTGGATCCACATAATTCAAGCCAAACATGAGGTTTTAGATGTTTTCAAAACACTACATCCATTACTCGAATGTCGATTTCAAACAAAAACATCATATTTTTATATTGATGGAGGAGGTGAATTTCAGAGTTTAACTTCTTATTTGAAGTCACAAGGCATTGAACACTTAGTTTCTCCACCTTTTGCTCTACAACAAATTGCTATAGTAGAAAGAAGACATCGTTATGTTGTCGAGACTGCAAACACTCTAATGCACCAAACTTCTTTACCAGCCACCTTTTGGAGTTTTGCATGTCATCAAATGACTTTCTTATAAACAGAAGGGCAACTTCAAATTTAAAATATAAGTGTCCATACGAGGTTTTATTTTAAGAATCACCAAATTATGACAACGCCAAATTTTTTAATTATTTATGTTATCCGTGGCTGAAATCGTATGGACAAAATAAGCTTGATTCAAAATCAAAGCTCTATGTCTATCTATGATTTTCAAACAAACATTATTGCCATCAATGCTTTGACCCGACCACCTTCAAAGTCTGTCTTTCGAGAGTTGTAGTTTTTTTTTAAACTAGTTATCCTTTTACCAATATTTTTTCTAATTATAAAAATCAGAATTTATCTCCTGCAAAAGAGATGGACATTCATATCCCAACAGAGCCACATTATTTTGAACTACCTCAGCCATTGTCTACAGGTGCACAAAGGTCTCTCTGTGTTCCTTCCACAGTGGTTGTGCCAAGCTCAGGTACATCTCTACCTTCTTCCAATAATCCAGCAAGGCAGCAAATATTCATTCTTTTCCATGTTCAACTGCATCAGCTCCTATTCTCCCTTCTCCAACAACAACAACGATGCCACCCATCACCCACACCTATAGCAATCAGACCTCTAAGGTTACTCTATCCGTCCAAGCTCCTCAGATTCTGCCAACCACTGCCTTGCAACCATCACACTTTAATGCCCCTCCACGCAACTAAAATCAGCCACCCCTTTTCACCCAAAAGTTACCCACTCAAAAATAAATAGTTTGAAATTCAAGAATTTTCTTGCCAAAATTAGTCTCTTGCCACCAGTTTTCTGTTAGGGTTTTTGCCCTGATTTTCTTATTATATTTAAGTTTTATTTTTTCTTAGAAGGAAAATAAAAGTTACCATAATTAATTTTACTTTTACTGAAAGAAAAAAAATATAATTCATTTCCATATTTGACTAACCTCTTTCTTGGAGGAAAGGTTTTGGACATCTATAAATAGAAGACCTCCTTCTCATACCATAACACAATAACATCCACAATGTAGTCTTTAAAGACTCTTTGTTTAGAGGAAGATTTCTCCCAATAAGTTTTACGATTTTCAATTTTATTTTTAATATGTAGGTCGTTTGGCCAAACCATATCCAATAATATATTTTTAGTTTAATTTTTCATGTGTCGTATGATTTATCGTCTTATGGTTTGCAAACTAAAAGCTTCCGCATGACGTCCCCTCGATTTCGAATCCAACAAGTGGTCTCAGAACTTCCGGTTCAATGGTTCAATGGTGTGGTGAGACAAGATTAGACAGGTTCAAAGCGGTTTTAAAATCAAGCTGCAACAATTTGGATGATAATAAGGATTTTTGTTGAACTACATGTGGAGAACAAGTTTCAACCATATTTTCAACACGCCTGCTGCTGCATCTTTAAAAATGAAAATAAAATATTACTTTTAAACTAATTTTTAACCATGATATTTAAAATCTTATTTTTAACTATGGCAAGTAGCAGTTATGAAGATTATATCAATAACGAAGTTCATGCACGTGATATGAAAAGAAGGCGGATCAAGTGAAGAAAATCAAGCCAAAAGGAGAGATTTATTAGGATTTTTACCCTGATTTTGCTTACTATATTTAAGTTTTATTTTTTCTTAGAAGGAAAATAAAAGTTACCATAATTACTTTTACTTTTCCTGAAAGAAAAAAAATATAATTCTTTTCCATATTTGGCTAACCTTTTTCTTGGAGGAAAGGTTTTGGAAATCTATAAATAGAAGACTCCCTTCTCATACCATAACACAATAGCATCCACAATGTAGTCTTTAAAGAGTCTTTGTTTAGGGGGATATTTCTCCTAATAAGTTTTAGGATTTTCAATTTATTTTTAATATGTAGGCCGTTTGGCCAAACCATATTCAATAATATATTTTTAGTTTAATTTTTCATGTGTCGTCTGATTTATCGTCTTATGGTTTGCAAACTAAAAACTTTCACATGACACCCTCTTGATTTCAAACCCAACATTTTTCGCTCCTAACGTCAAGAACAACTATACCCTTAGTGGTAAGAAGTGATGAAAGCAGAATATGATGTACTAGTCAGAAACCAGACATGAGATTTGGTCCTTCATAATTCTTCCGGAATATTGTGGACTATAAATGGTTGTTTAGAATTAAACATAAACCTGATGGAAGTATTGATAGGTATAAGGCTCTCCTAGTAGCCAAAGGCTTCACTCAAAGATGCGGGTTAGATTATTATTTCATATTCAGTCCTTTTGTCAAGCCTGCAACAATCCACTTGGTCATTGCAATTGCTGCCCAACGTTCCTGGCCTATTCATCAGCTAGATGTCAATAATGCATTATTAAAAGGTAGACTTGAAGAGGAAGTGTAGACAACTTCCTGGTTTTAAGTCCTCTCAAAATTCTACGTACATTTACAAGCTTAAAAAGATCATTTACGGACTTACGCAAGCTCCTAAGACATGGTACACCGAGCTCACCAACTACTTGACAAGTGTCGGATTTGTTAAATCAAAATCTGACTCATCTTTATTTATCGTTCATAATTTTGGTGTTACTGTCTATATTCTTATATATGTTGATGACATAATCATTACGGGCAACATTCAGGGAAGTATCATGTCTATAGTTAAATCACTTTTTCAGCGATTCTCTCTAAAAGATCTTGGGCTCTTGCATTATTTTTTAGGTGTCGAGGTAATATCCACGCCAACTGCCATATACTTTTACCAACACAAATATGTCATGGATCTTCAAGATGAATTACATATAGATGACTGCAAGAGTGTTCCAATACCAATGACATCAAACTGCTCCTTCATTGACTCAAAGACCGATTCAGCCATTGATGTTTCACTTTACCGAAGAATCATTGGTAAGCCTCACTATCTACCTTCACTAGGCCTGACATCGGACTTGTTGTGAGCAAGTTGTCTCAGTTTATGGATAATCCCAATGAGTCTCACTGGAAGGCCACCAAACGCTTGTTGCGCTACTTGAAGCACACAAGCACATTGGGGGCTCAGTTAAGTCAACAATCCACAGATCGTTTGCTTGCGTATTTTGACTCTGACTGGGTTAAAAATCTATATGACAGAACAACAAGAAGAAGTTATGTTGTCTATCTTGGAAACTCATCAATCTTATGGTCTTTCTAAAAGCAAAAATCTGTCTCACGCTCATCCACGGAAGCCAAGTACCGAGTTGTTGCTGCTGCTATTTCTGAAGTCAATTGGCTCACGAATTTAATCTAGGAGCATCATCTATCAAATTCTTCCCCACCAACCTTCCTCTGTGACAAGCACCATTTTTTATAATAGGATTAAGTATATAACTATTGATTTCCATTTTATTTGTGAGAAAGTTCAACAAAGGACGCTTAAGGTTCATCACCTTTACTTCGCTGATCAAGTTGTTAACATCCTCACCAAGCCTATTCCATGTACAACTTTTATGCAACATTTTCACAAGTTGGGGCTTGTTCCAGTCACCCCCCAACTTGCGGGGGCGTATTAACAGATAATATATGTCACCTCGGTTTGTTATTAGCTTAAGATATTATAGTTATCTAAATGTATATAATTATACAGTAGTTAGTAATGTGTTGTATTTAGGAGTTTCATAGTTTCTTAGATTTTAGATTTTTCTGCTTCTTTGTACTTATCAAATAGTCTATATCTGCTCTATAAAGAGTTGTTGTACATGAATTTCTACATCTCAAACCTTTATTGGTGAAAACTAAACTTATGAAATTGGTAATAAAAAAAAGTGAATTCTTGCATCATTTGAGCTTGCTATGTATGCATAGAGACACATACGTACTAACAAATATCTAATTTCTTAATTCACAATTGTTTGGACGTTTTTAAAAATGGAGCGGAGAAGACAATAATAAGAATCGACTTATATTTATTTCATAAAGAACTCCCACCAATATCACTATACTATAAGTTTTATTGTCATTTTCATTTTTCGGGCTTCAATAGTTGCACTAAGCATCCATTAAGGTCTGAGAAGACAATTTCAAGAAGATAATTTAATGATAAAGAAGTCAAAAATTGAGATGTGATGTCACGAATTCAAATTTTTATTCCTTTTAGACTTATTTATTGTTCAAAATTATGCCCCTGATTTGTTTCTAATTTTATGGACAAACGGACTTTAATTAAGAAAAAATAATGTATTCTTATTGTTGTATTAATTAGCATGTGTGTCAAATTAGCGATTACTTAGCATCAAGTGAAACTATATAAGGATTAGGCTAAGGATTAATATAAAACTTACATAACCACCAGAGTTGGCATAGTGGTTTAGTGTTATGTCCCTTAAGCAAGAGGTCGGGGATTCGATCCCCACCTCTGGCGAATGGGGCAAACTTTATGGCCAGTTCCCTACCATAAAATGCGCTGACTGAGGAACCTCTGGCGAATGGGGCAAACTCTATGGCCAGTTCCCTACCACAAAATGCGCTGACTGAGGAACGGAGGATTAGTGTCATGACAACCAAATATATATATATATATATATATATATATATATATATATAACTTACATACTATTTCAAGTTCCAAACTAAAAGCACAAAATTGTTTACTTTTTATTTTGATATTCAAAATTTGATCTAACTTTCTAAAATATAGTTTATTTTTATGATATTGATACGAGAAGACTTGCAACTTATAATATTTATCATGCAATTTTTTAATATTTAAATTTGAATTTTAAAATATTAAATATTCTAATACAATTTAACTTAACGAAATAGTCAAATTAATTTTTGAAAAAAAGAAGTCATATAATTTGACAGGGCAGGAGTAATATTTTAAGTTTTCTTTAGTCCAACCAATTCTCTTTGTGGTCAATTCTGTTTCACTTGAAATGGTCAAAGTTTTCTTTATGTATGCATCTTATTATTAGCATAATGATTCTCCTTTTGGTCATGTACCTTTTGTCAATATTTGACTTTCCACATAATTAAACAAAATTAGGAAGGTTCCATGTCTCACCTTTGTAGTGTGTGTTGTTGGTTGGTGGGGTGGGGTGAAGATTCGAGTCGAAGAAGCAATGTCACTCGATCAATAATTATCAAATTGATTGTATTTTCTTTTTTGTTTGTGAAGATTTCATGAAAGTGTCTTCTACTTTTAATAGGTCATGAACTATATTGAAATTATCTACAGCGAGTTCATAAGAAAGAATAGCTAACACTTTCTTTTTCTTGTTTATGTGATATTTTTTCGATTTTTTTTTAAAATCAAACTATGTAAATTTTGTTTAATAATTTAAACTATATTTTTTTCTTCATTTGACATGAGAAAAATGCTATTTATAATACTTTTTATATTGTGTTTAAATATTTAAATTTAAATTTTAAAAATATTCAATTAATTTAATTTAATTAAACTTTAAAAATTAATCAAAACTAACTCTAGAATGCAAATAATACTACAAGGTGGAGAAAGTAGGTAGGTAGCAATGAATTAAATACTAACTTATATTGGGTGAAATTATTTATGTTTTTTTTTTCTTTTTATCTCTTTCCCTAAGTTAATAATTGAAACTTTGGTAGGTCTTCTGGGAAAAAAATTGACATACTTCAAGAAAGAGTTATAGCAAAATCATATTTGTATGATCTTTATGGATAAAACTAGTCTAATTCACAACTGATTCTTTTTTATACTAGTTTCTATAGTTTATATTCTATTGTTCGTTTGATAGAAGAAACAATGAATAATTTATCTCAAAACTAATTTTATGATGATCTTATTTCATATTTGGTTGGAATAAATTCATGAAATAACTCATTTTCAGATTAATTATTTTGAATTTGTAGTGTTATTTTTATCCATTCTTGAGTGTGTCATAAGTTATCCCAAAATTAATAATTTTGAGACGACTTGTTCTCCAACCAAATGACCCCTAAAGTAACTAGTTGTTAAAACATTGTGAACACAAGTGAACAGCAGAAGCGGAGTCATAATTTTAAGTTTACGGATTCAAAATTCTAGTAATTTTCTTTTTAAAGTTATTAGGTAATTTCTTTTCATCTACCGAAGGCTTCAGTTGTTTTTATTAAGATTCAGACGTCTGAATCTGAATGCACATCCGAATGATTAAGATGTTGTCGCTAAATATGAAAAGTGGATGATTAAGACTGTTTGTTTTTCAATATTTGAATATGCAAAAAAAAATTATTTGTATATATAATAAAAAATACAATTCAAAAAAACTTAATTATATATTAGAAAAATATGTAATTTAATACAATAAAATTATCATTTGATTTAAAAAAAACATTTATGTTTGTTAATGACAGTGAAAATAATTTGTAATGATTGTCGTGAACAATGGCTGATGTTAGTGGTTAGTAATATTGGTGGTGATAATTGTGATGATTGGTATTGTAGTGACTATTATGATGGTGACGATAGTTGTGATGGTTGGTATTGTGGTGATTGTGGTGGCGATTGATAGTGTTAATTGTGATTGTGATGTGAAGTTGGTTGATGTTAGTAGTTGAAGGTGTTGATTATGACGTCTGAAAAATGAATGTATGATAGTTAACGATGTGTTGGTGTTACTTGAAGACGTTGTTAGTTATGATGATGGAGATGGTTGTTAGTAGAGATAAATTGTAGTGATGATAGTGGTTGAAATGGTGGTAGAGGTGGCGACACTCATGACAATGGTAATAGTGGCGGTCGATAAACATGTAGAGGTTGATGATGTATTACTGGTAGTTAGAAGTGGTGCTAGTTGTGATGGATAAGTTTATCGGTAGTAGGAATTGATCGGTAGTGGTTGATGATGGTGGTGTCGTTGGCGGTGATGGTGGCAGTGGATATAATTAGAATAATGGAGGTGGTAGGTATGGTAGTGGTTGATAATAGTGCTTGGTAGCGATGGTTGTGATGGTGAAGGCAGTTGGTGATTGATAATTGTGGGTGGTGGTTGATAATGGTGACAGTGATAGAGATGGTTAATAATGATGACTGATAATTATGGATAATGTGGAGGTAAATATTATTCAACACAAGAATACTTCTTAATGATATTAAGACTTGGTTCTTGATCTGTATGATTCAAACCTATTCAGAGCTATTAAGTGCTAAAATATTAATAAAAAAACAAATGAACTTAATAGTCTGAAGTTTGAACCATTCAGATTCAGACCTCCATTACGTGCAAACAAATGAGACCTAAGTCAACCATTAAATATAATTGCATGACAGTGGTAGGGGTGAACAAAATCGGATCATAAATCGCACCAAATCGTAAGTCAAAAAAAAAAAAATCGACTAGTGATTTGATTTGACTTGATTTGGTGTTGGAAAAAAAATCCAACTATAATTGATTTGATTTGCTTTTAACTAAAAACAATCAATAAATCGAAGCAATCTGATATTACATTTATACAATTTTTAAAACTATTTAATAATATAAATATTTACTATGATATAATTTATAATATTTCTTAATTTTTTCATTATGTTTATCATTCAACATATTATTTCAAATTTAAACTTAGAATTTTGAATTATCTATAATCTATTTATAATCTATATCTATATCTATATCTATATCTATAATATATTAAAAGTGTGAAGGGCCTTAAAAATATTGTTTGAACTTTTTGTCCTTTATTAAAAGAATTTGTTTTAGATAAAATCATCTTTTTATCTTTTTTTATTATTTTAATAATATTAAATATTGGCTATATTACCCAGAAAAAAACCTATCCTCGTGAAAATAGAGTTCCTTTTCCACCATCTAAAAAAACCTAACCATATATAGAAACCAGAAAAAAAATTCCTTCTCCAACGTAAAATACAAAAAGTAGTAATAAAAAAACATCAACGTGAAACTAATCCTCCCCAAGGTGAAACCAAGAAAATAGTAATAAAAAAAAATCACTCCCAATATGAAACCAAAAAATAATATAATAATGATAAATTAGTAACTAAAAACACCCTCCACCCCTACGTGAAGCCCCCTAAAAATATAATAATAAAAAAAACTTTATTCTTCCCGAACTTGGTTTTGGCATAACATTTTTTATGCAAAATGGCTAAAAAAACTCAAAAATCAACAAATGACCATTCCTATCCCATGTTAAATAGGCTTTAACATACCTTTTACCAACTTCTATAAAAGTCATGCTAATTTCTTCGTCAACTCGCTTTAGTTTATTTGTCATAAAATTTTCCGCTTTTTTGGTATGTTGATTGTTGCTTGCTTATTAATGATTTAAACACAATATTAATTGATATGCCGATAATTTTGCTTATATTTTTAATTGATTTAATTTATGTTCTTAATTGATTTAATTTGTATACTTTGTTGGATCTATTAATAAGTAATGTTCTTCCTCGATTAAATACACGAAAACGACTCACATATTCAAGCACATTATTTACTCAACTCGTCAATTTTTTCAACTCGTCAATTTTTCCCTTCTACATCATGTGTTACTTTTATAATTCATTTTCTTTAGGCTACTATTTCAATAGACCCAAGGAAAATAGGTGTAGCATGACAAACATAAAGTGATATCCATCAATTACTTGAAACTTTTGGTGGTATAAGATATATGTGCTTACACTAAAATAAATGTTTATAGTTACATTATTATATTTAAGTGTTAAGGATCTTTGAAAATTGATTTAAATTTTTTGTACATTATTACAAATCTCCATAATAGATAACATTATTTAATTTTAAATAATCAATCGTTACGCATGCGAGACACGTGTAGTTAAACTAGTACAACAAATTTTGTAGTCCATAGATATGAAAAATATTTGATTAAACATTAGAAACGACATAATGTTGGATATTTATTCTTTGCATAATACATAACCAAAATTTATATTTCTTCTAATATTTAGTATTATTTTTATTAAGAAGCACCAAAGATAGTTGTATCTTGTTAGGACTAAATAATATTTAGTGTTATTTTTGTTAAGAAACATCAAAGATAGTTGTATATTGTTAGGACTAAAGAATATTTGAAGCACAAGTTAATTATATATCTGTATGAACACAAAAACACAAAAAAATCTAAAAAACCTAAGAAAATTGAAAAACCCCGAAGTTGAAAAACTCAATTTTTATTGATTTGATTTGGTTTGTATATTTGAAAACCGAATACAAATAGTTTGGCTTAATATTTTAAAAATCTAAACCGACTCGATCATGTACACCCTTAGGCATTGTTGCTGATAGAAAATAGCAAGTATCCTGTGAGTCGAGATGCACACAAGTTGATAAAGACATAATATTTATCAAATTTTTAATATAATATATATATATATATATATATATATTATAAATTTCTTAAGATAAATATAGAGTTCGGTCGAATTCGTAATCGTAATCTTGCTCATCCAGTAGGGATCAATTGAAAAGAAGAATAGAATGATTGATTGGTGTAACAATGTCATGTGAATTTGCATAAGCAAATGAATGAAGGTAAAATTAATTTAGCTTATTCTTTTACTGGAAAGAAGAAGAAGATAAATATGGGAGTTAGGCTATAGTGAGATGTGGGATAGAGAAAGACTCCCCTCTTTCTAACTATCTTCTTACCCTTTGGCACTAACCACCGCCATGGATCCAACCTTAACACTGTCGTTATTACAAAATCCCCCGATACCAAATACCTCTAATGAAATCCTCATGGCAGAGGCCCTCCCCCATACCCATTCGTATAAGGAGATTACAATGGGCAAAATCATCCCTCCGACTTTGATTATAGAATCGGAGTTATTTGACAAGGATAAGGACATGGGAACCATCTATCGACGCATCCTACCTTTGGAGGAGGATAAACGGAGGTTGTACGCCCCTTAGATCCACTCCGTTATCATCAAACCAATTAAATCAAATTTCAATCATCAATACCTAAAAAGGAAGTTGGAGGATCTTTGGAAACTCCCTGAACCTCTATGTCTCATCAACCTAGGGATAAGTTTCTATACAGTCAAACTCTCCAAAGCCGAAAGCCAAATGCAAATTCTCCAAATTTCATGCCTAGTAAGTCTAATGTGCATTCCACAACCATTTGGATTTAGTTACCCCACCTTCTAACAGAATTATACGATGCCCTCATCTTTCAACGGATAGGAAACCAAATTAGGCTACTGTTAAAGGTTGATGCATGTACGTCGGCGGAGCTAAGGGGGAGATACTCCAGGATCTTTGTCCAAATCCCTCTGGATACGCCGGTATCAGCTTCAATATCCATTAATACCACACCCAGCCTCCTCTATACGAAGGAGAGGACCTTCTATGTAAGAATTGTGGCCTTTTAGGCCACATGGTACCCATATAATCGTATACATTCAGATCAAACCAATACGAGGAAAACAAGGAAGGATCATCAACACAAACCACCACCAATGGACCGAAGCATACTAATCCAGTTGAAGATAGCTCCCAGGAGTGACAGACAATCCACTTCACAAAAAGGAAGAAATTAGACTAAAGGAATCACCACTCCCTCGCCAAGAAAATACCTATCGTCAAGCTTAAAACCTTCGATATGGTGTCAGGTAAGTTCCTAACCCTAAACCATCAGAGGCGGCACCAGAGAAATCTCTCCCTTCTTCTTCTGAGACCCCTCCCATTGGGCCAGCCGAAGATGAACCTCTAAGGTCCACTTCAGAAAAAAACCCTAGGGACTACAGATATTTGGGTCCAATGTATGGATATCCACCCTGTTTCAGGTAGTCAACTCACCATTCCAGGAGAAACAGAGCACAAAATCACTAGCCAGCTTCATGTACCAACTCAGTTTGGGACTACCATTCTTCCCTCCTCACAACCCTGCAATGATGCTCTTGGGAACAACTTTTGTGCCTCCCTCTGGGGAGTAGCAGTCCTCTCCCAATCAAGCTCTATCACCATCTCTACCATCAACCGCCCTCCATCTCACCCTGAAGAGGGTGGAGAGATTGAATGCTCTAGAAGCTCTGAGAGCAAGCAATAAGGACATAGAGGACTTATTATCTCAACTCAGGATGCTAAGAATAGAAATCCTCAATCTGGTAGAGACTCTAAATCTAGAGTTCACAGAGTCAGTCCAGGGGATTGTGATCCTGATCCCCCTAGGGTTAGCAGGTCTAGGCATAAGAGTAAATCCAACAAAACCTATGAAAGAAGAGACCCTCAAGGTCATGCTATCCTCACTCAACAGGAAAAGTAAAACCCCCTTCCAGACACCCACCTCCAATCCCAAGGGTAAGGGTAAGGTGACTGCAGCAGAACCTCACCACCCCCTTCAATCAAAGATGAAGAATTGTAATATGTGGAACACTAGGGGGGCTAAGAATGCAGAGTTTAGGAAGCATTACAAAGCTATGTTTAATGTGTACTAACAAAGCATCCTTGCATTTTTAGAAACCAAGATAGCAGACTTCCAAGACCTTTGTGAGGAGCTGAGATACCATAACCACATCCAATCTGAGGCCAATGACAACTCAGGAAGGATTGTCATCATGATGATGGAAGAAAGATTCCATCTCGATTACATCTGTCTCCATTTCTCCCCAAGCTATTAATGCCAAGGTCAAGGTTAGTTCTCTTCCCTATTTATGGGTTTTTAGTGTCATTTATGCCAGCACTGACTTTCATTCTAGAATAAATCTCTGGAGCCAGCTGTCTTCCTTCTCAGACCATTATATTTCCCTAGAAGGCAAGAGCTAGCTAGTAGGGGGTGACTTTAATGAGGTCCTTAGGGCCTCTGAAAAGTTTAGCGATTCCAGGATAAATACTAATAGGGCTAACCTTTTTATGAACTGTATTAACTACTACAATCTTATAGATTTAGGCTTCAATGGTAGCAAATACACTTGGTCTAACATGAGATATAGGAATAGCCAGAGCCTCAGCCTGGAAAGGCTAGATAGATGCCTTGCCAATGATCTTTGGGTGCATTTATACCCTGAGGCCACCATCACCCACCTCCCTAGAACCTACTCAAACCATTCTCCCTTTCTTCTTAATCTTGGTCATACCCGTAGCAATCAGATAAAGCCTTTTAGAGTGGAATCCATGTCTCTCAGTCACCAAGATTTTCCTAACCTGATAAAAGAATCTTTCCTTAATGTCAATGCATCACCATGGCCACCTCTGAGTTTGAAGAGAAGGCCAGGGACTGGAATAAACTTATCTTTGGGAATATCTTCAGTAAGAAAAAACACTTACTTGCACGGTTAGCTGGCATTCAGAACTCTCCTAACTACCCAACTAGCCCCTTTCTTCATAGACTGGAGTCAACTCTTCTGAAAGAGTTCAATCATATGCTCACCATGTGTCACACCCCTTTTTAACTCGAAAAGATTAAATTTTAAATTTGAAAGGATTTTATTATTAAAGTGACAAAAATGAAGATTTGTTTTGAAAAATGATTATTTACACATTTGTTTATTCAGAGTCACCACTTGGCATAATCCGGTGTGCCAAGTCACCTTTGAAAAATCCTTTTCAAAACTGTTTGACTCTTTGAAACTGGTTTGCGAACAGAGATTCCGGCTAAGAAATTCTATTGATTGAGGGAAAGGTGTTAGGCACCCCTCGATCCCGTGGTTTGACCACGGTCACTTTGTGGAGCGTATCGACTAATTTGACATTATAAATGTATAAACCACACAAAAACACATAAAAACAATCGATCAAACATACAAGAAAAAACAAATCCAAAATAATGTTCAGTCCAATTGTACAGTCAAAAATAAGAAAATATGGAAAATAAATCCTATTCTAACCTACACTAATCTTGAACTATGCTCATGTGCTTTATCCGATGCCTCAGGCCTTGATCACGAGCATCCTCCGAGTACAAAATACTTTGGGGCATTTCCCAATAAATAAACACAACTACCTCGGGGCATCCCCCGACCAAATGAATACAACATAATTAAATAAGCTAATTAGAAAAATGTTCAAAACACACATTTAAACATTCAAAGCATACAATCAACACATCACTCCTAGATTTTTGCCTACCCGAACCTACATTGCCTATCCAAAACATACTACTATGGTGTTCAACATCATGCACCAAAATTAATCCGAATTCTCCGTCATCAATATTCAGTTCAAGTCCAACCAAACAATTTAAATTACTTCATTAGTTTGCGATTCTAATCCCCTACATTTATACATGACAGTTTTTAAACTCGAGAACAATTATCCATCCATATCATCATTGATTTCATACTAATGACTACTTATTCAGGTAAAACAGCATCAATCACCAACAAAAATGTCCAATTAACAAACAATACACTATCACAACATCCACGTACTAAATATCATAACAAGGATATCAAAGAGTAAGGATTAGAATGGACCTTCGAAGAAACGATTTCGTGATAATATGAGTTAAAAGAGATCCGCACTCGAAACCCGCAATAGAAACCTCAATGACGAACTAACTCAATACAAAAACCAAATTCGAAATCCGATTCAAATACCAAATCCACAAAGCAAGAAACCCCAACGATGAATAACCAAATTAGTATCAAGAAACCCCACCCGAACAGATTTGAAATTCGATGAAAAGTCTCAAAATAAAACAACCGACCTAGAATCAAATGCCAACAACAAAAATCTAAACCCGATTTTCGATAGAAAACTATGTACGAGTACAAATTCAAACTTCGATAAGCTGCCAGCGACAGAAATCAACTGGAATAGAGCAGATTCCAGCTAGATTTTGTCCAAAAATCAAGAAGAACAAGAGGATTTAGGGAATTTCAGGATGGAGCAGGCCTAGACGATGAGCTTGACATCAATTCGATGATATTTCACCAGAATTCGAAGAGAAACGATTGAATAATGAATGGAAAACTAATTCCGCAAGCTAAGTTGTCGGAACAGTGACCAATGACATGAAACCCTCACTCTCTCTCTCGATTTTTCACCCTCTCTACTTGATCGACCCCTTACTCCTGTGTATCTTGCGAAAGACATAGAAAAGAAAGAAAAATAAATGGTGTTTTTTTCATTTCTCCATCTCTCTACCTCTCTTTTTACTTTTGCTCCATTTTTCTCTCTCCGATGTTATTACTATGTACGTGTCTATATGGTGTATTCTGTGTGAGTTTCTATGAGTAGAAAATAGAAGATAATGGGGAATCCATGGGTGGTTTCTATATATTCCTAGTGTGTGCAGGTATGTATAGCTCTTAAAAAAAAGGAAAGAAAAATGGAAATTGTCTCTAGGGTCCCCCTTCCCAATTCAGTGGGGTGCCCATTTATTATTTTTTTTGTTCTCTTATGGGATAACCAAAGGAAAAACATAAAGGGGAGGGGTACGTGGGTAGGTGGGGTAGGATAGGGATGGGTGTGAGGTGTCCTCTTTTAATTGGAGAGGTTGTTGGGATATTTAAAACAAGATAAAATTTGTTAGGAATTTTGTAAAAGGTTGTTATTTTTGTATTTTTGTGGGTTGGGTGAGGGTACGTGGTGAGGTAAGCTAAAAATGGATAAAATCGGACTTTGAGGGGGAAAAAATTAGGTGTCTACATCATTCCCCCTTCGAATGTAAACACGAAGTATTTTCAAACAAAGAAGTAGACAACGAGACAGAATTTTATCCCGACCATTATTCAAAAGGAATAAAACAGAAGAAAGGAGGGCAACCGACTCTTGATTTTGGACATCCTACCTACCCAAGTGATGAGGGAATTAAGTCATAGGTATATCAAAGAGTTAAAAGAGAAGTGGACTATACCGAGTTGGAGAGTCGAGTGAGGTTCCATCGAGGCTTCAGTCCACGGTTCTATCATTACTTCAAAATAAAATTACAATTTAAAACATAAATGAAATTGTAGAAATCCTATCTTGCAGCTTATTTTGGACTCTTAACTTGAGTTTAATCTCCATATTCTTCAAGCGGGTTCATGACTTGCAATTTCTTCAAGTTCTGAACATAAAGTAAAATCTCATTTTACAGGAGGGTCCCGAACAGAAAATAAATTCCCATTTTCTAGAAATGTTCTGAAAAAAAAGTAAATTCCCATTTTTCAAGTGGGTCCTAAACAAAACGTAAATTTTTATTTTTCAGGAGGGTCCTGAATAAAAAGTAAATTCCCATGGATGTGTTTTTCCAATGGTAGCTAAATTAAGTAAAGCAAATTTGCCCGTGTTTCAACAAAGAAAATTTGTCAGTTAAAAACATAGTGGTAGCTTGCAGCACTTGGCTATCCCGACACCTGCTCTAGTGCTCATTTCCTTTATTTTGTTTTGTATTATTGGCACTTGCTCCTACTTTGTCGTGTCATTGATCCAAACTCAAATTAAGTGTGACTCCAAAATAAACACAGTATTTTTGCTTTGTCATGCTTCTCAGATAAACCCTTTAAACCTTGGTATTTTTATGAGTTCCCAAGCTTGTCTGCTGACAAAACTTTCTGCATGCCTTATTCGGCTTACAATCATGTCTCTTTCATATGCTGGCTTTGTCTTGCTTTATGCAATTGAAGAAGCTGGTAGCCAGTTTTGATATCTTTTCTCACTTGTTTTGTCATGGACTTGACTCAAAACAGGAAAAAATGACAATGATTTTCTTATTATTATTTGGAAAACTGACTCAAGAAAATAAAAATAAAGATAAAGGAAAGAAAGAAACGACAATAAATGTCGCTGTTGAAAAATATAAAAGAAAAGTTTATCTGAAAATGACAGTCAACTCTAATGATTATGACATCCATATCGGATTAAACTGCCTGATCTTTCTATCTAAAACTTTTTACTAATTATTGTTGAGTTAATGACCTCGAAATTGAGTTGCTTCCTTAGGTCAATTGCATTTAAGACCTCATTCAGTTAGTGGCGCCTTGAAGGGTTTTTTCCAACAAGCTTCTTTCATTTTTTTCCTCAACTCACCATTGTCTTATGGTGTCTGTAAGGGTTTTTCACTAATGTGACTCTCTTATCTCCGTTTCTCTCAACTCACAGTTGTCTTACGGTGCAAGTGAGAGTTTTCATCGTTAAGACTTTTTTATTTTTATCTCTCTCAACTTGCCATCATCTTATGATACCCGTTAGGGTTTCACCAATAAGACTCTCTTATTTTTATTTCTCTCCTGATTCCTTATGTTGAGAAAGATAAGTAGTTTCCGAAATGCATCATCATATCTATTGCATGCTTAGCCTTAACATCTTTAAAGATTGATCTGAAGGTCTTTCTTTGGTTGTAACTCGGCTTTTGGATAAGGTAAAAAAAAGGATAGCATGAGGCTCAAACGACACTTGAAGTGGGGTAGGACTTACAACTTTTGGAATCGACTTAAACAATGAGGATTAACTCATTCCCCAATTTCTTTTGGCTGGGTAATTCTAAATTGTTTAGTTGGTTGGACTGATCCCAGAGTAGGACAGCCTACGTATCTCACCCCCGAAAGAGGAGAATCAGGTCACGCATAGTTCTGGCAGCTTGTTTTGCATGATTTAGACTTTTGATTCATTTTCTTTTATTGATACTCTTTTCTCTTTGGATTTTTCTGAATCTATTTGTCTTGACACTTTTTTTGGACATATTTTTTTTCTTCATTTTTTTTTGAAGTTTTTCTGACTCTATTGTTTTGCTCGACACTTTTCTTTTGAGCTTTGCTAACTCTATCTTGATTCCATAAGAGGGGTATGAAAGAAAATAACACTAAGACGCAAATAGGGTAAACAAAGGATGACATAATATTTGAATAGCTGAATGAAATGCCTTCGTCATAGCAATCCTTAAAAATGCTAGTACATAGCATGCAATGTGAAAGTGAAAGATGAAGATCATTTGTGATAATTTTTATAGTACTAACTTTAACTGATCTTGTGTGATGCTACTTCTTTAGCAAACTCCACCTTTGTTGCACATTCCTCATATCGAATGACTCATGCTTTCGTGGAGCTGATTTTTTGTTCCTTTTGATGTAGGATCACACATCCACTACTTGACCAAATTGAGACATCTCTTTCAATTAATGACTAAGTTATTCATGTGATTCTCAAAATAATTGCCGTAATTTTTAAAAAAGGCTTCAGCTTGTCACCTAATGTCTCAGCACTCTATCTATTTTCTCAAATATTTTTTTAACTTTAGCCCTCTGATTCAAAGTTCATGCTTAAACTGGATTTTAAGATCCGGCTGAAAATTCTCCAAGCATGTCATAACACTAGAATCAACATAAAATATGATGTGTAAAGAAAACAAACACATATTTAAAATATAAAGGAAAAGGGACACTTCATTTAGTTGAAATAAAATATAGAAAGGTTTGAACATAAATGACACAGGGACAAAACAAGTTAGATCCAGAACTATAACCTTGAAATAACTCAAAAAACAGAAAAGAAAACAAAACAAACTACCAGTCCTCTTCCTAGTAGGGAGAGGGGTGACTTTTCAATTTCTCTGTTTGACAATTTAACCACTGATTTGTATATCACCATGACTAGAGCTTCTACCACGATCAACGTTCTGCATCATAATTGATTTATCTTGAATCATCTTTTCAATTTCTCTTTTCAAAGTAGGACAATCTTCAACACTGCGACCCTGAACATTAGAATGATATGCACATCATACATTAGGATCAAAATTTCTTGAATGTGGGTCAAGAGTATACCCAAAGAGAGGAGTGATTATGCCTTGTTATGCCAATCTCTGAAATAAACTGGCATACGAATCTCCAATTGGTGTAAAACTATCCCTCAATTTCTGCCTCATTTTATTGTTTAACTTGGATCTAACATCTGGCCTATAAGGTCTTTGGTATGTTTGTGGGATTGTAGGATGACTTTGAGGGGTTGGTGCGCGCTATTGTGGGTAAGGAGGGAGTTGAGCATATGGTTGTGCGGAATATACTAGATATGGAGGTGGGTAAATATAGTATAATGGATTTTAGGAGTGATTATGGAGATCTTGGGTATGAACTTGGGCTTGAGACGGACGGCAACGACGACGTCGTCTTCTTAGATGTGCCCGTTCTCCAACTACAATAACAATGTTATCTTTCTCATTCTTCTTCCCTCCAAGTTCCCTTAATTGATTGCAATATTGTCCCAAATGTTTCAGAGATTCCTCATGCTTATCTGGCTCCTCAAATTTTGACATCTCAAAGATTGGAGGAAGGTTATCACTTGGAGGCATGCCCCAGCCTTTGTATGAAATATCTTCTTTACCCGCAGGTCCTGGAGAATTTTTCATAGCATTTTCTGCTTTGTTCATTTTTCCAACCATTTTCTCCGACTCTTCTGGAGTACTAGACTTCTTGTTAAGAAATCTTGATGGTCCAGTTAACTTAAAAACAGGCTCGGGAGTATAATAATGATCACCAAGAGTATCGAATATAGATTCCCTAGCAGTATGGGGATGCACAACCGTTGGGCGAGCCAGTGTGGAAGTCCTAGTAGAGGATTGAGCAACAAGATCACAAATGACATGTAGTGTTGTGAATGTAGTAGGTTAATCCTGAGGAGCTAGAGGAAAAGTGGTGGAAGTATTGAGATGCTTTTGGCTTGGAATGAATTCTGAGTCATGTTGTGGTGCATCAATAACAATAGAAAACTGACTCTGAGATTTTGGTGGAAAACTCGATGTATTTGTAGGATCAATAAAGGAAAATAGAGGAGGAGGCAACCCACTGGCCCAAGCTCGATGTATTTCTGTCATTTGTTGTCTTAGCCTCCTAATCTCTTGCTTCAAAATCTCATTTTCCTAATTCTTTGTTTGATCCATGATGTCACTCTCTATATCTTTGTTGGATACAACTAACTCTTTGGAGTTGGTGTGATATGAAGGACAATCTAGAATGCCACAAACCAACCACCTTAAAACGACTCAACAAAAAAAAACAAATGTGTTAGAGTTCAACACTTTTTTTCAAAACCTCTTTTTCCTTCTTTTTTTTAAAAGATCACCGAACCCAAGAAGGGCGCCTACGTATCTCACTCCTGAGAGAGCAGAATCAGGTGTGCGTAGTTCGGGAAGTCTTGCCAAAATGGTCAATTGAACTCTTTGCTTTTTTTTTCTTTTTCTTAAAACTTTACGAAGAAAATAAAATAACAAATTGTCAAAAGAATTGACGAAAATCTTTTTGAATTTTCAGCTTTAAAATTTCAATACAAAATGAAACCTACGATTATCAAAGAAAAATCTTTTTGAATTTTCAATTTTGCATTCATACGTAAATAAAACTTGAAACTATTAAAGAAAAATCTTTTTGTGGTTTTCTTTTAGAGATGTATATGACACCTACTCTAAATGAAGAGTGAAGAAGATCTTTTTTGAATTTTTTAGATTTCTATACAAAATAAAACTTATACTTACGAAAAAAAAATCTTTTGGGTTTTTCAATTTTGAATTTCATACGAAAATGAAACTTGGAACTATTAAAGGAAAATCTTTTTGTAGTTTCTTTTAAAGATATATATGGAACACCTACTCTAAATGAAGAGTGAAGAAAATCTTTTCTCAAAATAAGATCCCTGAACCAACTATCGGCTGCCTACGTATCTCACTCTCGAGAGAGGAGAATTAGGGGTGTGTAGTTCGTTCAGATTGAACAAATAAAGATTAGACAAACGATTGAACCCTAACCTAAGAGACAAGACCATAAACAGACGACAAACAATGTTAAAAAATCTTTTAGAGTTTTCCAAATTGATACTTCACATAAAACTGACACCAACAACAGTGAAAGAAAAATCTTTTTGATAATTTCGATATATGAAATGTACAAAACTCTTATCATTTTTTTTCATTTTTTTTTTTAAAAAAACTCCTAAAAAATCTTTTTGTTTGAATTTTACTAAAGAAGACAAATGAAAATCTTTTTGATGCTTTTTTTGACAAATGAGTGCAAAAATAAGAAAAATATTTTTGAATTTTGAAAAAAAAAAGCCATAAAGAACTCTAAAACTACGACACTCTCTTTTTCTTTTCGATCTCACTTTTTCTTTCTTTTTCCTTTCTTTTTCCTTTCTTTTTTTATTAAATGTTTTGTCTACACAGTTTACTTCTAACACATGATTTTCTTAAATCAGTCTGTCGAATGACCACGTTACCCTCAGAGATGCAAACATTTAGCATGTAGAGATGTTTTAGATGTGAGTCCCCTACAAAGGGTCCCGCTAGGTCTCGATATGATGCATATAAGCATGACCTAAAGGCTGACCTACGCTGGGATTCACTAACAAGGCTGTTCAGGGGAGTGTATGGTCGATAGTGGCTGCGACAGCTTTCCACCCACTCCATACGTTCGACGGCTCCCCCTCCTAAAATAAGGGTGACTCAACTAGAGTTCGTGTACACGACGTGCACTTCGAGACTTGTTGCAGAAAAAATTGACTCAGGTTATGCAAATGATGCCAGATATAAAGAGGTAACACATAAAAAAAACTGTAAACAAAGAGCACATAGGCACTCAACAATGATAAACAATAACACAAAATAACACAAATAAATGTCTATACACTCATAATATCAAACTAAGCCAATATAACTCCAAAAATAAGCTCGAATTCTAAAAAAAAGTCCCCACAGAGTCGGCAGAGCTGTCACACCCCTTTTTAACTCTAAAAAGATTAATTTTAAGGATCAAAAGGGTTTTTATTATTAAAGTGACAAAAGATGAAAATTTATTTCAAAAAAGGATTATTTACACATTTTTTTTATTCAAAGACGCCACTTGGCATAATCCGGTGTGCCAAGTCACTTTTGAAAAATCCTTTTCAAAACTGTTTGACTCTTTGAAACTGGTTTGTGAATAGAGATTCTGGCTAAGGAATTTTGTTGACCGAGGGGAAAGTGTTAGGCACCCCTCGATCCCGTGGTTTGACCACAGTCGCTTGGTGGAGCGTATCGGCTAATTTGACATTATAAATGTATAAACCACACAAAAACACATAAAAACAATCAATCAACACATGAAATAAAATAAATCCAAAATAATGTTCAGTCCAATTATAGAGTCAAAAATAAGAAAATGCGGAAAATGAATCCTATTCTAACCTACACTAATCTTGAACTACACTCCTGTGCTTTATCCGATGCCTCAGGCCTTGATCACGAGTATCCTCCGAGTACAAAATACTTTGGGGCATTTCCCGGTAAATAAACACAACTACCTCGGGGCATTTCCCAGCCAAATGAATACATATGAATTAAATAAGATAACTAGAAAAACGTTCAAAACACATATTTAAACATTCAAAGCATTCAATCAACACATCACTCCTAGATTTTTGCCTACCCAAACCTATATTGCCTATCCAAAATATACTACTATTGTGTTCAACATTATGCACCAAAATTAATCCAAATTCAGCGTCATCAATATTCAGTTCAAGTCAAACCAAACAATTCAAATTACTTCATTAGTTTGGGATTCCAATCCCCCATATTTATACATGACAGTTTTTAAACCCAAACACAATTATCCTTCCATATCATCATCGATTTTGTGCTAATGACTACTTATTTAGGTAAAACAACATCAATCACCAACAAAAATATCCAATTAACAAACAATACACTACCACAACATCTATGTACTAAATATCATAACAAGGATATCAAAGAGTAAGGATTAGAATGGAACTTCGAAGAAACAATTTCGTGATAATATGAGTTAAAAGAGATCTGCACTCAAAACCCCAAATAGAAACCTCAATGACGAACCAACTCAATACAAAAACCAAACTTGAAATCTGATTCAAATACCAAATTCACAAAGCAAGGAATCCTAACGATGAATAACCAAATCAGTATCAAGAAACCCCACCCGAACAGATTTGAAATTCAATGAAAAGTCTCAAAATGAAACAACCAACCCAGAATCGAATGACAACAACAAAAATCCAAACCTGATTTTCTGTAGAAAACTGAGGACGCGTACGAATTCAAACTTCGATAAGCTGCCAGCGATAGAAATCGACTAGAATAGAGCAGATTCCAACTAGATTTTGTCCAAAACTCAAGAAGAACAAGAGGATTTAGGGAAATTCAAGATGGAGCAGGCCTATACGATGAGACTAACGTCGATTCCGGTGAGATTTCACCAGAATCCAAAGAGAAACGATTGAATAATGAATGGAAAACTAATTCCGTGAGCTAAGTCACTGGAACAGTGACCAATGGCCTGAACCCTCACTCCTTCTCTCAATTTTTCACCCTCTCTACTTGATCGACCCCTTACTCTTGTGTATCTTGCGAAAGACAGAGAAAAAAAAGAAAATGAAATGGTGTTTTTTTCATTTCTTCTTCTCTATACCTCTTTTTGCTTTTGCTCCCCTTCTTTTTCTCCCCGGTGTTATTACTGTGTGTGTGTCTATATGGTGTATTCTGCGTGAGTTTTATGAGTAGAAAATAGAAGATAGTGGGGAATCCATGGGTAGTGTCTGTATATTCCTAGTGTGTGCAGGTATGTATAGCTCTGAAGAGAAAGGAAAGAAAAATGGAAATTGCCTCTAGGGTCCCCCTTCCCAATTCAGTGGGGTGCCCTTTTATTATTTTTTGTTCTCTTATGGGATAACCAAAGAAAAAATGTAAAAGAGAGGGGTACGTGGGTAGGTGGGGTAGGATAGGAATGGGTGATGAGGTGTGAGGTGTCCTCTTATAATTGGAGAGGTTGTTGGGATATCTAAAACAAGATAAAATTTATTAGGAATTTTGTAAAAAGTTGTTATTTGTGTATTTTTGTGGGATATAATCACATTGGTGAGGGTACGTGGTGAGTTAAGCTAAAAATGGATAAAATCGGACTTTGAGGGGGACAAAATTAGGTGTCTGCACTATGAAAATTGAGTTTTGAAAACTTAAGTCTAGAATCTCCTGGCTTCTATAAGGTGGCTCTAACACCAGATTCTTCTACAATTTCACCCTCAATAGGATAAGGAGAAATATAATCAATTCCCTCATTGATAACAGTGGTACTTGGCATTACCAGCATAAGGACATTGCCAATATTGTCTCTATGTACTATGCAAACCTGTACACTACTGAGCACTCTCCGAATTACCTTAGAACCCAACTCAACCCCTGCTGTTGGAGGCATCAACCCTCTTAACCATGACCTCCTTTAAGCAATCCCTTTCTTAGAGGAAGTGAAAAAAGATGTTTTATCTTTCAAGCCCAACAAAACCCCGGGATCTGATGGTCTTCATCCCTTCCTATACCAAAACTTCTGGGATATCATGGGCCTCCTTGGTTAAATTTTGCTAGGGGACCTTTACCTCTTACTCTATGGACCCTAGAGTAAACTCTACTTATCTTTGTCTAATCCCTAAATGTAGGAATGCCACTTCTCTAAAAAACTTTAGACCCATTGGCCTTTGCAATACCTAATATAAAATCATCACCAAAATCATAGCCACCAGGATGAATCCCCTCCTTGCTAGCATCATTGGCCACAATCAGGCTAGCTTCATGGCCAACAGGAGGGCCTTAGATAATGGCATCATTATCCAGGAATATATTAGCCACTTCTCCAAGATGAAGGGAAAGAAGGGCAACATGCTTCTCAAAATTGACCTTAAGAAAACTTTTGATAGACTGGAGTGGTCCTTCATTAAACTAGCCCTAGTCTTCTTTAACTTTCCCCAAAACCTTATCAAACTCATCCTCTCCTGTATCTCTCCATCCTCCATATCTATTCTGGTTAATGGGGGGAAGGCACTCTCTTTTACCCCCTCCAGGGGCATTAGGCAAGGGTACCCTATGTCTCTTTATCTCTTCATCCTTTGCATGGAACTGTTGTCCAGGAGAATCAATTATGAAGTTGATACCCTTCAGTGGACACCTTTATCGATCTAGAATAGGGGTCACCCTGTCTTCCACCTTTTCTTTGCAATGACCTCACTCTTTTTGCTAAAGTTGATCCTAATAACTTCCTCACTATTAGCAAAATCCTCCACAGCTTTAGTTCTCATTCTAGACAAAGGATCAACTTTGTAAAGTCTAAAGTCATCTTCTTTGTAAATTGTAAGATTAAGGATCAGGAAAGCCTCTCCACTATTCTGGGCATCCATCCTTCTGCCCAATTTGAAAAATATCTAAGCTTTCCCATTTTTCACAAAAAATCTGAGAAGGGAGACTTTTAATTTCTCATTGACAATCTGAATAGTAAAATGGCTGGTTGGAAAACCAAATTTCTTAACATGACTGGTAGGGTTACCCTAGCCAAATCCTTCTTGGCTAGCATTCTTAATCATGTTATGCAATACATCCAACTCCCCAACAGCATTCATAAGATCATTGACAGAACCCAAAGAAACTTCATCTAGGACACCACTGATGCAAAACAAAAAATACACCTCCTGGGATGGGACACCATCATTCTTCCCAGGAAAGATGGTGGGCTGGGCACGCAGAGGTCTGACATAAAAAATAAAGTTCTCCTATGTAGCTTGGGTTGGAGAATGTACTCTAACCCAACCTCCCTCTGGGCCAATACCCTTCTTTCCAAATATGGGAGAAGGAGTAAAGTCAGTAAGGTCTCTAGAACTTGGCACAATATCTTAAACTGCTGGAGACTTTGCAATGATGCCCTATTCTGGGCCATTAAGGATGGAACCAAAGTCAGGGTCTGGGAGGATAGATGGGTCCCTGGTATTCCCCCATCTCTATCATCCAAGGCCCAAAATATTACCCCTCAAACTATATCAAGGTTAAGGATATATGAAAGAAAGAGAGATAAGACTTCACTCCCTTACCCTTTCAAATCCCTCTCAGTATTATCCACAACATCAAAAATTCTTTTTTTTAAAGCAACCATCTCAGGAACGGCACTCCCCACTGGAGACTTACAAGGGATAACACCTTTTCTTGCAAAAGTGCCTACCCGCACATCTACTTCCCAGGAAAGCCCCCCTCAAAACTCATCTGCATTACAACTGGATCTGGCATCTCAGAGTCCCTAACAAGATCAAGACTTTTATATGGATCATGTACCACAAAAACCTTCCTACTGAATCCACCCTATCCAGAAGAGGCCTGAACATTAACACCTTTTGTCATTATTGCAATACTAATCAGGAGGACTAGCCCCATATCTTCTTTGGGTGCAAATTTGCCAAGAACTTTTGGCAATATCTTATCTAAAAATACAAAGAGAATATGCATCTCCATATTTCCATGTTTGACACTACTAATTGGTCCACCACTTGGAAATCTCTGAGCACTAATGACTTTGACCCAAACATCCCCTGAGGGACCCTTCTCCCCTTCTGCTTCTGGCATCTCTGGAAGACTAGAAATGCTAATAACTTCCAAAACTCCAATTCCCATCCATGCTTTAGCATACCTTATGCTGAAGCTGTGGAATACCACCACTTAGGAAACACCATCAATCACTCTCCCAGAACCAACACCAACATCAAATAGCTTTCCCCTACCTCTAAACCTTTCAAGATTAACACAGATGAGTCTTGTCTTGGTAACCCTGGTAGGGGTAGAATTGGAGGGGTCATCAGGAATAGCAGAGTAAACTGGATTGTCGGGTTTAGCAAGAGCTTTACCCACGCCACCAACAACCTCATAGAAATCATGGCCTTGAAAGAGGGCCTTAATCTGGCCTTGGACCAGAACTTAAAGCCTCTAGAAATTTGTATTGACTTTATGGAAGTTATTAATATGTTGCACAATGGGAATTTACTTTACAACTCTATTGTTTATGAATGCAGATCTCTACTTCAAAACTTGGGGAACCCTCCAGTCTACCACACCTCCCGGGAGCAGAATAGAGTAGCAGAATGGATGGCTAAGCAAGGCGCGCAACTAGAGCTGTTTGACAAACTACATGTTTTTGCAACTCCTTCGGCTAGGAGTATTTTTTTGGGAGAACTACATGGGCAAATCTTTCTCGCAAACTATATCCTGTAATGGAAATGCCAATCTAAACTTTTACGTTTTTGTGCCTGATTAGGCTTTACCCTGTATAAACTCATCATCTTTACTTATGTTATGCACAACTTTTTTACCAAAAAAAAAGATGTGGGGAATTGTTTTTCGTTTGTTCTCATTCGGACACGTGCTTTTATCTTATTTCTTTTATTATAATTTATGTGAGGTAGTTTGATTCGACAAAGAATTTAAAAGAAAAAAAACTTTTGAAATTTATTTTTGTGTGGCTATAAATTATTTTATGAATAAAAATAATATTTTAAAATTAAATTATTACTAAATATAGAAATATATCAGTTTTTAAAATTGATTAAAAAAAGCAAATAATATAAATTGGGATAGAAGAAGTATTATTCTTTTGACATATTGTGATGAGATGTGAAATAGATAGATATGAAGATCGTCAAGTAGATTCATAGTGCTTCGAAAAAGAAAGATGCATTGAAGGTCTACAATGTACTAGAATAGAGATTTAAGTAATGGGATGATTACAATTTAACAAGCTAATTGAATATGCAATACAAATTCCTTGGTTTTCTTGATTTTAGCTCAACAATATTATTTGTAACTAGCTTAGATTAATTTATCTAGTTTTTTGGGAAGAGGGATAGTCTTGTGTGTAAGTATAGCATTTTTGGTTGAATCCGCCCAACCCAACTATGGATCTTGGTTCACAGTTCACACTTTATGGCATTCTCCGCTCCTTCTTTTTCGACATAACTATTAAACATAGTAAAAAATAGGACCTAAGGTTTAGTTCATTAATTAGTTTTTTTGAATAAATGTTCTAGCGTTGATGGACTTAGTTACTTGATACGTATTGTGGGAAGAGATCGTAGGTATCTCATAAAATTAATCAGGTGTAGGCAAGCTTGTCTAGACACTACAATTATAAGAAAAAGTATATATATTTCTTTGTATGAACAATTTTCTTCCTTCAATTACAATCGTTTAATTGAATGCTTAATTTTGCATATATTAAACTGAGTATATCTTTTTTTTAAAAAAAAAAAACTTTTTTCTTTCTTAATTTCTGCTTTTTCTCCCTATTTTCTATCTAGTGATGGTTGTTGCGTATTATCTTAAATCTCATATTACATTATCATATCATCAACAAGTAAGTTCATGTGATTGGTTTTCCTAATTTGATTGTTTAAGAGACACGTTTTTATTCAGTTGAGATGTATATTAAGTTAAGAGTGTAAGATATCAATCGTTTTAAATTTAAAGAACTATTTAAATATTTAACTTGTAATATATTAATGATGTGTATTAAAGTAGTGGTTGAAAAGAGAACAAAATTCATTTTGAAATCAAGGGTAAATAATTTAATGAATTTAGCATTTAGGGGTTGTTTTATTTGAAAACAAAGTTATATGAGGATTAATTACTAGATTAGTTTGTGCATTTACTTCTCTGGGAGGATTTGGATTTGTATAAAAGATTAAAGTTTAATAACTTAACTTTGTCTTAAAGCAACCAAAAATAGAGAAAATGAAATCAACGTATTTTCTTCCCCAAGTTATCCCATTTTCACTCGCTATAAAATAAAACACAAAACTTGCAAATAAAGTTGTACGGAAATTTATATACTTGTCAAATTTTATTATTATAAATATTTTGCTAAATTTGATAATCACTGTTCACAACGATATCGTACGAAAAATGAAATACAATTTTTAAAAAGTGTTCCACAAGAGAAGTATGTATAAATTGAAACGAAAGAAGTAACACATTGGAAGGACATGAACCACCAAAAGTCGAATTGTCAAATCGAATCAGGATTTACGTGTCAAACCTTAATGTACCTTACCAAATCGAAGGAAAATTTAATATATGATACTATTTTTAATTACTGATTACTGAATTGTCGAAATTACTGAACTATGAAAATATGAAATACCTACCCCTAATGAACCGTTTATCAATATATGAGTAACAACAATAAGTGATTTAGATGTTTTGACTGATCACATGTGATGCTAAATTTATAATGTTGAGACGTGAGAATGACGATCTGACCTCTATATATGATTTCTCTATAACTAACATGTCAAATATTGGATAAATCAGGGGCGGATCTATAGTATTGGGTGAGCTCGGGAACCCCCACCCGCTATCATAGATTTGATAAATATATTAAAAAAATATAATAAGTAAATAAAATATTATAGATTAAAACCCATAAATAAAAAGAAATTTTACTTGATGGCATGGAATGGACTCTTGAATTACTTGTTTCCGTTACCATGGGATCGATCCCTATGGGAGTTGTCCTTTTTATTATATTTTTACATATTAATTTATTTTATTGGGAACCCACAAGTTTAAAATTCTAGATCCGCCTTTGAAATAAATTACTCACGTATCTGGTAAAAAAAATCTCTCCTTCAATATAAAGTTGATGCTATCAAAATTTGATTTATTGGACCAGACTTTGAAAGTTTGATATTTTCGTAGAATAAGATCTTCCTAAAAAAATAAGTAGATTTCTTACTTATTTTCTATTTTGGTTATTAAGAAAAAAATATCTTCCCAAGACCATTTGATATGTTTTGACAAATAGTATGACACACGATCTGGCCCATTGTCGTGACCCCAACCCAAGATCCAACTGGACTCGAGAAATGATCATGACCCTTACCTTGACCCTGGCTCAAGGTTGATCCTCGATCCAAATCTTTTTTTACCATACTATAATTGAGACCGAACAATCAATTCTTGCCATTATCGGGACGCTGACTTGAACCTAACCCAAACCTTGATACTAAAATGAGATAGAAAACTCGACCCTAAGCTGAAATCCCACCTTGACCCCAAGTTAACAGTGGGGTTGAGATGAGTTTCGAGTTAGGGCGGGTTTAGGAGTTAGGTAGTCAGGTCACATGTTTGAGGTCAAGGAGTAAAAGTCAAGGTTAGGGTGGGGTTCGACATTCGAGTACCCGAGATGGAGTCGGTAGCTGAATCTTGAATCAAGGTTTCGTAGGTGTTGTTGAAAAAGATTATTTGTGAAAAATAATTTCCTTACTTTACGTAGCTAAGTCACTTTTCTTATATTGGAAGAATATACGTCCTTTAAAAAATATTTAATCCAACCAAACATGAGCAATTAAAAAAAAAACATTTTCTAAAAATCATTTTCCTTCGTACCACACACACATCTACTTTCAATTACCAAAATCAAAATTTTAAAAATACCAAACCAAAATCCGAACACCCACCCCGGCACCTATTAACATTTTCCACTAAAATATATTTTAATGGAGAATATTTTCAAGTCATACAAAATGGATTTGCTCATTTGCACATGAAACCAAACGTTAAAAAAATAAAAAGAAACTAAAAATATTCCTAAAAAAACAAACATAAAAAGCGTGCATCATTTCATGGGGGCCCTTTCAAGTTTTTCTGGTGGATCAAATTTTTGGAATCAAATATTTCATTATCTTCCCAAAATACCCTTCTTTTATTTTCCCTTTTTTTATTCCTCAAAATATAAATATTTGAATTATTTTCTTTTTTCTTATTTATTAATTTTTCTTCCCTAATGACCAAACCCTAGAACACAAAAAAAAGAATAATTCCATTTTCCCAAATCCAAGAAAAACGAAAAATTCCTTCGATCAATAACTTCACAAGCTAAATAATTGCATCAATTTCAAGAAAAGGGTATTTAATTTTTATTTATTTTTTGAATTTATTTAACCTAACTTTTATAATTGATTTTAATTTTTTTGTAAAAATTTGGGTGAATTTTTGATGATTTGTTGCAATTAATTTGTAAAGAATTTTTTTTTGTTGTTAATTTTGTTGGGTTTTGTCTAGTTTTGTTTGATTTTGTATACATGTTTCTGATTAGTGCTTACTATAGTTTGTTTCTTGAATTATTATTTATAAAAAAATCGGTCAATATGATTTCATCAAGATTTTGAAATTTATAGTCCCTTTTGGTTAAATTTATTTTTATATTTTTTTTTGAGATTTTTTAAATTTATTTTTTGGTGGTGTATGTGCTTAGAGCTTGTTAGTTTTTGGGGATTTTAGTAGAAATTTGTGGGGGTTGTTGATTATATTTCACTTTGCATTTAGTCAAATATTTGTGATTTAGCTAGCCCAGACACAACGGTTATAAAAAAAGATATGTTGTGATTTAAAGGCTATTTTTGTTCATATGTAGTTATGATCTGATATTGTTTCTACTTGGAAAAGTTTTTTCGGTTTCCGATGTATAAGTTGGTGTTTTGTGTTTTCTTTGTGAAAATCAGGTGATTATTGGTTGTGGTGTTGAATTATAGAGTCATGAGGTTTAAAAAAGGAAGTAAAGTCGAGGTGATGAACAAGAAGGATTCACCAGTATCTTGGTGTCCTGCAGAGATTGTCTCGGGTAATGGACATACGTACTCTGTAAGATATGATTATTATCTGTCTACGGAAAGCAAAGCGAGGGGTGAGAGGGTCTCGAGGAGGGATATCAGACCATGTCCTCCTCCTTCGGAGGGTGTGGAGAATGGGCAGTGTGGTCAAATCATTGAGGTGTTTGGTGACTGTTCTTGGAGAACTGCGATTATTGTGAAGGTTTTGGATAGAGACTATTATTTGGTACATCCGACTGGATGTTCTCAGGAGATTAGGGTTCATAGATCAAACACCAGAGTGCGACAATGTTGGCAAGATGAGAAATGGCACTTGATTGGAAAGGCAAGTCTTTAATATGGATCTCCCTTTTGTTCTTATTGTAGTGCCCTTATTTGTTCTCCCTTCTATGTTTTGAATTTTGACTTTATTCACGAGTAATTTAAATGAAAGTGTAAATTAAGCATCCCACTCTTCCTCCTATCTCATCTTATTGAATTTTATCAGATAGAAGTTCTTAATGACGTCCGGGAATTGTTAAGTTCTGTTGTTTGGGAGTTTTTAGAAGGGGAGCTTTGGAATAACAGGTAAAGTTGCTGCTCTATGACCAGGGTGGAAACAACCTCTTGCAGAAATGCAGGGTAAGCCTGACCCTTGTGGTCTAGCCCTTCCCGGAACCTGCGCATAGCGGGAGCTTTAGTGCATTGGGCTGGCCTTTTTTTTGGTTGTTGTTTGGGAATTTTGCCCTTTTAGACAAACCTCTTTATATCCATTTTGCTTCTTGTTTTTTTTTCTTTTCATTGTTAAGGAAGTGTCTTAGTGGAAAGATAACCCTTTTTGTGATGCATTTATTGACTCTATGTTGCCTTGAGCCAGGGGTCTATCGGAAGTAGTGGTATGGACTACGTACATCTTACCCTCCCCAGACCCCACTATGTGGGAATACACTGGGTTTGTTGTTGTTGTTATTGACTCTATGTTGGTTTTCACCTTACAGGGATCTGGAACATGTGCGAAACCTGACCAGCTTCCAACTCAGAAGCCTTCTAAAAAGGTGAGCGTGGTCTTAAGTGCTAGGAATGGATTCCATGTTAGAGATGGAGATTTGGCTGCACAGAGAAGCTTTAAAAGGCAGAAGTATAATGCCAGCTCTTTGGTGTCGCTGAAGAGGGTGTCAGACGAATCATCTAGAAACATTCAGGTGGTAGTGGCAGATGACAGAGATTTTAAGAGAAGGAAAATAGTTCCGGCTGCCTTGGAGGGAAAGACACATGATATTGCCAGGTGGAAAGGAAATAGGATAGATGAAAAGTACGTGAGTGCTTCATTTAACAATTGGTCTGATGGATATTTTGGATTGAACCCTACAAAAAGACGTGGTATCAATGACTATTACCCTGCAAGAATTGGGGAATCTAATGATTCTGATAGTGATGCATGCTCCATCGGTAGTTGTAGTATTAATCATGACAGTCCAAATAAAATTTCTAGTTTTTCAGCTGAAGTTCATTGTCAAGTACCTGATCTTCTGTGCAGTGATGCAGAGTCTTTTCAAAGTTCCGCAGAACAACATGAGGAGGAAAGCTGCCGTCTTTCCTCGAAGCAGAATGTAGCAGCAAATATTCGTGAGTTGGAGTTGCATGCTTATCGTTGCACTTTGGAGGCATTGTATGCTTCTGGTCCGTTGAGTTGGGAACAAGAAGCATTATTGACAAATCTCCGCATTGCACTCCATATTTCAAATGATGAACATTTGACAGAGCTGAGGACTTTAATTTCTTCTGGAACTGGTATTCATGTCAGTTGATAATTAATTTCTCCATTTTGGCTTTCTTTTTAATGGTAGGACCACATCCATGTTTTGACTTGAGTAACTTTGTAAAAGCATGAAAATAGGTGACACATTTGTTAGTTCTCTCTTGGTCGTTAACCTCCACTTTGTAGACAGTTGGCCAATTTGTAACTATGTTGTCATGCCGTATATTCTTGGAAAGAAATCAACTCAATTATTTTTGAATTCATACTTTGAATTTTGTAATGGAAGACTGAAAGGTCTTGCGATATTATTTCTGAAGGAGCTTCTGTGTTTTCCAGTAACAGCATTGAGCTATAAAATCACTTTTGCTTGATTTGTGAACTAGTCAATGACATTCCTCCTATGGAAATGTCGTAGTCTAAATGTTACAATCGAAAATCTTTCTTCAAGGAGGCAGAAAACAGATTAAAGCAGTTAGTTTTTGCTGAATAATTGTTTTCTGAATTGTAAGAATCCAAGAGTGGATGCATGCATAAGAAGACATTTAGCTTTTAGAATGTAATGTACCTATCGATAATATGATGCACAAATAAAACAAATTTGTTCATCTGTTCCTACTTCAGAACCTTCTGATCAAGCATTGAATGTGGTGTATTCGTTGCACCTTGTTGTAACATACTTATGGACTTTATTTACTCATTTCTTTGGTCTCCTTGCAATCTGGAAGCATATAGATTTATTTTCTCAATTTTTATTCATGGAATGTGCATTTTCCAGGGCGACATTTGGATGCATGCATCCTTTGCCTCCTAAAGTCCAAAGATGATGCTTGCATTTGCAGCACCTCTCCTGGCCATAGAGAGGACTCATGCAACGTCTATCTCAGATAAGACAATTCATGGCTTGTTATATTACTGTTTTACAGCTTCATGATTTGTTTTGTCTGGTTAACTTCGACATCTTTAGCCTGGTTTTGCCAAAAGGTAGTGAATTTGTAAGATAATCAAAACTATTCTGTATGATCTTATGATATATGTCTCTGTATTGCAAGCTATCAGATTGAAGTTGTGCTTCTTTTCCCCCTAGCCAATGAACGAACTTCCTGTGCATACAGAGAAAAGTATGTATGGTCTTTCTATAGACATTAGTTAGGGAGATATCTTTTTTTTTTTGTTGGCTAGTATGGAGAGTTTTTACCGAATGGAAGGCGGTTAAAATTAATGTCCATGGCCATAATGCAACTAGCCGTGTTCGTAGCCTTTGTACTAACAGGGATTAATCTACACTGCATATGCAAAAACGTATGCTTTGTGCTGACAATACATTTTAGCATTACTTCTGCCTGTAAATGTATATTTGGAAAATATTTGTTATAGCAAGGGTAAAAGTAAACGTGCTGTTTCCGGATACAGTTCTTTTAGATATTTTATCTTCTTATCCCCGTATTGATTCAAAAACTTGAAGCAAGGCATTACTTGTTATACTTCTATGACTGTGAAGGACTAGTTATTATGATCAAATATAATGGAGATTGTTAATGACCAAAAGTTGCTGCTCATCATCTGAACTTTCTTGAAGAGGTTTCTGCTCGACTTAGGGTGTGTTTGGTACGACTGGAAATATTTTTCAGAGAGCATTCTCAAGAAATTAGTCAATTTTTAGTACAGATGATGATCCTTATAATGTTAAAAAGGAAGGCAATTTTTGCTTTTTGATGTCTTCCCATTATCTCAACTCTTAAACTTTATGTTTCTTCTTTAACTAATATCTAGATGTTATTATCAATTTTTAATATACTCAAGTTTCATCAAAACACTATCCAATTTGGTAATATTATTAACAATCTTTAATATTTTTCACTGAATACCGGAGAACATTTTTCCAGAAAATATTGTCTATTGTCCAGAAAAGAAAGTCATTTTTTGTGAATTATTTTCTGGAAACTGACTTCTGTCATTACCAAACACTCCCTTAACGTGATTCTCGCATTATATTATCTCTTCTTGACGTGATTTTTGCTTCTTTGGTCGATGAGGTTACCATGGCAGTCAGTCTGTCCAGGGAGGTTGAAAGTCATGTTTCTGTCTCTGCATGGACTAAAGTACATGGTTCGTCTGGATGAGAGATTCTGTGACAGGTTTTTATAGTTCTGGTGAAAGAGTTTCCTTGCCGGTTCTGTCACTTGTTTGCTGTCAAGTGTTGCAGTTGCTGATGCAGAGTTACAAATTCCTCCAATTTTCATGGCTCATACTTGAGGTAAGGAGGAGGTAACCTGTACACACACTTTTCGAATCAACTGTTATGTTATGCTGTATGACATCTGATGTTCATTGCTCTGCTCATTTTTCATTTCCTTTCGGCTCAATGGAAAGGCGCCCCCCCTCGGGTAGAGGTGGATTCAAGAGTAAAATTTGATGAGTCCGACCTTTAAATTTACTAACTTTGTCATGTAATATTACTTCAGATATGTTTGAAAAGAGCCATGAAATGAATGAGAATAACAGCCTTTTCCATTATATTCTTTATTTGTTTTCTGTTGCAAGTGAATGCATTATCTTGTAATAATTAATTGGGTTGTTAAGTGGTGTTAGATTAATTAATTTTAGTAGTCAACTATAGTCTACTATAATAAAATAACTAATCCCTTCTTTGGCAACTAGAAACAAGATAACGTATTATAACGAAAAATAAGCATATGTCACCCTTTCATGCCCATGGAGGAAGACTATAAATTTGACTCATTTTTGCCTCTATCATTAAAAGTTTTACTCATCTATGCCACTGTTACAAAAAGCTTCATTCGTATCATTATTTTGTAATGGTGATTTTTGCAAAATCATTTTTGTTAGATAACCTCTTATTAGAGGTCCACATTATCTCAATCAACCAATGTTACTTGAAACAAAAAATTAAAAATCAAATTCATTAGAATAAAATTTGATCCACATAGTTAAAACAAAAATCGGACTTATTAAGAATAAAACTCGAACTAGTTAAAAATAAAAAGTAAACCCATTAATTATGTCAAATTTTATTTTAATGGGTATGATTTTTTATCTTGATTTAAGTACTATTGGCTGATTTAAATTTGGTGATGTGGACTTCTAATAAGAGGTCATGTGACAAAAATAGTTTTGTAAAAATCACCATTGCAAAATAATGACAAATGATTTTTTTTTGTAACGGCAGTGGTATACATGAACCAAATTTTTTAAAGCGATGGCTTAGATGAGCCAAACTTATAACGAATGACATAGATGATCCATTTTCAATAGTTTGATGGCATATGTCAGCCTTTTTCCTATTTTATACGGTTTTTCATAGACACTCATTTTCAAACAAAAAATAAAATAGTCCAAAACAGTCCGGAAAGATAATTAGCTTGAGTACAAGAAGCAATATATGTAATAAAATATAGAGTAGATAATAACCAAACAAAAATTACAACAAAACATTACAGTAATTGAGGTGCAAAGATCAGTAGATTGTAATAGAAATCGAAGGATAAAAAATTATGATAAAGAACTACTTTATATATTTATTAATAGAGTTTTAAGTTAAATATACATTATCATTGTAATTTTTTTAAGAATCAGGCCACTTAAATGATATCTATTTGTAATCTTAAATATAAGGTAATTTAAAAGTTTCTTATACCAAAGACATACATAACTCAAACTCTTTTTGGTATAGATTTATTGTGTCACTTCTTTTGTAAGATGCAAGATAGGCACTAAGACCTCATTTATCTTTATTAAGATTAGGACGTCTAATCTAAATGTATATCTGAATAATTAAGATGTTTTCTTTAGATTTGAAAATTGAATGATTAACAATGTTTGTTTTTCAACTGATGAATGCACATAATTTATTTATTAGTAAACATAGTAAATATATAATTCAAATAAAATTAATTTATTATTAGAAAAATATTAATTTAATAAAACAAAAAATTTGTTTGTTAAAAAAAAATGAAAGATTTATGTTTGCTAGGTGGAGGAGATGGGTTGTGGTGGTGGTAATGATTGGTTTAATGGTTAGTATCGATGGTGATTGTAGTGGAGGTAGTTGATGTTTGTTCTGACAGTCATGATGGTGGTGATTGATAGTGGCGGTGTTGGTGGTTGTGAATTTTGTGATGGTGAAATTGGTCGATGTTAGTAGTTGCAGTGTTGATGGTAGTGGCTGAAGAATGTTTGGTGGTTGACGATGTGGTAGTGGTGATGTTAGATGTGATACAGTCACAACCTGCTATTGTGCACCGAGAGAGAGAGGCAATGTGTCTAACGTGCGTTCCCTTTTGATTTGACCATAATTCTGTATCTCTTTCTTCTTACTACCAACAACTAGTCTGTTTTGATTCTTCTTCATGGATCATTAAGGACATATTCGATCATTTTCCAAACTAAGCTTTAGATATGAAAGGATGCAAATCATAAATAAGTACTACCATTTTTGAACTGCTTTCTTATTAAGTACACCAACTTTTATTACATTTATTCTACATAGTTGAAGTACATATAAGTTGATTCAAACATCGTCCATAAAAAGCGAAAGAAAGTAAAAAAGATGAGATTTATTACACAAGGCCTTCTTAGTAAGGTCATGGATTGTAGTAGCCACACCTTATAGTTTTCTTGTAAAGATCAACCAATGCATCCACCACTCCATCTATGTCATTTTCTCCATTTTCTCTCATTCTCTCCTTTAACTCATTGGCTTTATTCCTCACACTCTCACCACTTTCCTCCAACACCACTTCTCTGATAGTCTTAGCCACTCCTTCTCTCCTAATATTTCCATCCTCGTCTCTTTGAATTTCCAATCCTACCCCGACATCATTAACCAATAACCTCGTGTTAAGTGGTTGCTCATGTTGCATGGGCATGGCTATAATTGGAACACCACAACTAAGTGCCTCCATTACTGAACCCCATCCACAATGACTCACGAATCCTCCTATGCTCGGATGCTCCAAAATTTTCTTTTGTGGGGCCCAACTTTCAAGTATTACCCCTCTCTCGCACCAAATTCTCTCAAGAAAATTGTCTGACAGAACGTCTGGAATCTCCGTTTCATCTTCCATTGGAAATCTAATTACCCATAGGAAATTCACCATGCTAAGTTCCATCCCTAGTGCCAATTCTTTAAGTTCCTCCTTGGACAAGTAACATTCACTCCCAAAACAAACAAAAATTGTCGAGGATTTTTCTTTCTCATTGAGCCATTCAATGATCTTACCATAACGCATCGCAGCATCATTGTGATCAAATGGTCGAACGAGAGGGCCAACCGGAAGAAAGTTTTTGTTGAACAAAAACGAGTTGTAATTGATGTACTTACCTTCTAGCTCTGTGAAAGTCTTGATCAAGATGATCTCTTTCGATCTCTCAAAGCACCTCGTGACACCATTTTTCTCGTCGATGCCATCATTCTTAAGTGATTTGAACATTTTCTTGATTCTCCTATGTTCATGGTCCCGGAGGAAGATTTCAGGAAAAGGGTATTCATGGTCCCGGAGGATATTGGAAAAATGGGAGGCAATTCTTGGTTTGGTATCTCTAATACGATAGTGATAACTATTTGATGCAGCACTAGTGGTGAGAAACAGGACAGCTGGGATATTCAATGTAGAAGCCATTAATGGAATACATGGAAGGAGGAAATCATAGATGATCAAGTCTGGTTTTAAATCATCAAGAATGCTGTAAAAGTCAGGTTCCCCCTTAAGAAAGGCTTTTTTTAGAGTGTTCACGAGGCGGGGTGAAAGGCCATTTGTAGTGTGAAAGCGAGAAGGAATTTCAGGCAAGTATGGGAGCTGAATTACCTCCAATTTAACGCACCTGATTTCTTCCAGAGAGAGTGTCTTTTTGAAGAAGTTTAGATTGGCATGTGTTGAATAGAGGTGAGTTATGAAATTTCTCTTTGCAAGTGCCTTTGCTAGCTCTAGAAATGAGATGATATGACCATGAACTAGCCATGGAAACATCACAATTCTGATGTTTCTCTTTCCTGTTTCCATCAAGATTGAAAGATCCTTGGAGTAATGCTAAAGGGATTTTGAATAAAAAGTGAACTGTTTATAGTAAGAAATCCTATTTCAGTAAGATTTGATTTGAATCGTAGTACAGATTCAAGTTGGAAACATGAGGGTTATCAAATAGGCATGAAAAGTAAATTCTATTTTAGTACGATTTGATCTGAATCATACTTCAGATTCAAGCTGAAAAAATAGGGGTTACTGCATTGGGAAGAAGATGATCCAAAAGGAGAAGGCTTATCCAGTTGAAGGAAGGAGGTATACATATATATATACATGTAGCTACTTATGGATGCTTAACCATTGATACTAATGAAGTTTATAACGTGGCAAATGCAAACGGAAAATATGGTAACGTGTATGAATTGAATAGAAAGACTGAAGAAAACGACATGGAAAAACAGGTTGGAAAGGAAATGAGATAGGAACTGTGACGAGGATATGCGGTGAGGTTCGTTTTTTGTGTAGTTTGTCTTCGAAAGTTTGTTGGAGCTTTGGTTGATGAGAGTAAGTTTTGGCACATTCAAGTTCTAGTTATAACATGGAAAGAAAAATTTAATTTTCTTTAACAAAATTAGATTGTTAGAGATAAGAAATGATCAAGGATGTTTGCATTATACATGATGCATATGTGATGCAAGAAACAATAACTTACCCAACGTAATTTCACAAGTCAAGATTGGATAGAGTGGTGTATACGCAACCTTGCCTACCTTGAGAAGGTAGAAAGGGGCAAGAAGCAAATAGGAAAAACCTATATTTGTGAAAAGTAGGGCACTTTATCTCTTCCCATCCGTCTCTGTCTTAGATGACAGAGTTACTTGAAACCTATGCTGGCGAGAGGTAGTTGGTATCGTTCATATAGTCGTGGTGTGCACAAAGTGACCAGGACAGGTGACATATGATTGATTGAATTGTTAAGGTGTGTGCAAGTTGATCCAGATGACATCATTATGAGAAAAAGATTCTACCTTCAACATTTCACCGACACACATTTCCCCCCTATGCAATTACTAGTTATCTTGTCAAATGGAACTTGTAAAATTTAAGGTTTTGAAACAGAGTGTTGTTGTGAATAGTTACTGGAAATCCTGAACTATACACAATTAAAGTCTAAAATTCCAAGAGGATCAATTCAATGATCAGAAACCTATATTATTGATAGCACATATGACATTGCTGTTTTCACTTTAGATAGGAGGGTGTGGAGGACGCACATTAGAGTAGAAGGTTAGTTGGGTAGGAGGATTGTCTTGCTTTTTGAGGGTTTTGACTTGTTGGTGTTTGTCGTGTACTAACCTTAGTATGATAGTTTAGGGTTTAAGCCATAGATGGTAAGGTGAAACTGATCTCTGGTTGTGATATCTATCATAGTCCGTTGTTTATTGTGTTTTTGACTGTCGCAATATTTTGTTGTGGTTTTTGGTTTCTTTCTTGTAGACTCTGCATTGTTTTCTTGTTAGTTGCTATATTTCTTCACCGTATCATCCTTCTTTGTAGCCAAAGGTGTTTCGGAAACAACCTTCTAGCTCCCCGAGGTGGTGGTAAGGTCTGAATATACTCTACCCTCTTCATACCTCACTTGTGGGATTTTACTGGGTATGTTGTTGTAGTTGTCCAACCAAATTTTGAATTGCACACTAACATAAAGAGATTGATTAATACATTTGTAGTTTTCCTAATTTTTTCCCTTTTCCATTGTGAGGTTTTAGCGTAGATAATTAATTTTCAAATACTTACTACGGATGATAACAAAGTAACTCATGCAGTTAACAACATAAACACCATGTTGCAATATTCGAAAGGAACTAACGACAGAGCTTCCAAAAAGACTCTGGGAGGTTATTATTTTTCCAGCTCTAATTATTTTGAGTAAAGCATCTATTACCTCTGAACTATGTCAGCTCTAATTATTTTGAGTAAAGCATCTATTACCTCTGAACTATGTCCAAATTCGTTACGACACACTCCAACTTCACGGGGTTCTGTTACCCCCTGAATTATGTTAGTATATTTTTGTCATCCTTTTTAGTTGACGTGGGTTGAGTATCCAATAATGATTTGATTCCTCCTATCTTGAGTGCTTGGACGCACCATTTAACCTCTCAGATAGCTCAAATGGCATGGCATTCCGCTATTGACCTAATCAACTGCTAGGCTAGGCCTACGCGGTTTTATCCATTAGAGCTCCTTGATCTAGAAAGGCACCTATAGTATTCTTTCCAATCCATTTTCTATAGTCTGAAGTTGATGCTCAAAAGTCACCATCTTAGTTCCCAAGTTGACATTTCTTCTTGGCCTTCACAATTCACATGTTATTCTTTCCTTGTGCACTAATATTGAAATCAATGGCCGATATAGATTGCTTTGGGTTCAACAATGGGATGCTGGAAAGGCAAAACACATTCGGAAAGTTGAAATACACATAGCTTTTCAACTTGTGTTTTCCTTACATTGTGAAATAATTTCCTTGTGATACAACAAACCATCAAGAATACTCTAAAGAAAAGATGAAGCCTTAAAACTCAGCTTAAGGATGCACACCTTAAACCCAATTTGCAGAATAATTTTGACTAGTCATCCAAACATTTCTCTTGCCATTAGACTCTTCACCTTCTGAGTTGCGAGCTTCAACAACAGAGGCAGTGTCGAAGGCGCAACTTTCATGTCCTAGAGCCATGGTCTTCCAAAGAGTGTTGTTTTTCTCGGGTATAGTAAAATCTGTATTTTTTCAACAGTAACTTCAAACACATGTTCAAATTAACATATGAACAATCAAATGAAGTTTAAACTTTGTATTTACAACTTTGAACATTTAATAATAAGTTCAACCCAACTTATGAACAATAAAAAATGAAGTTCAAGCTATTTTCTTGTAAATAGAAAAATCAAATGTTAAGAACTTTAACACAAGTGCAACCGACTTATGAACTATCAAAATGAAGTTTCAAGAACGTCAAACATAAGTTCAAACAGTTGAAGAATTATCAATATGAAGTTCAAGCTGTTTTCTAGAAAAATAGTAAAACCAACTTTAAGAAAAAAGAAGAAGATAGAAACAGAAAGATTCAAGTCCGCCGAATTCACGGTGTGTCCATAAGGAAATTATTTTCCTCAAGTACCCGATGTTATGAAATATATCCTTTCAGAATAAATTGAATCACTTCGACAGATTATTCGTACCTCAAATTCTATAGAACTACGAACGCACTCAACTGTAGCAAATCACACTAGAGTTTTTTCAAGAAGGAGGAATATTTTTTTACCTTTAAATTTCATGTCTATACCTGAGAAAAAATTCAGATATTTATAGCTATCAAGGTGCATCTTCATGAAGAGAAGCAATGGTTCTGAAAAGTGCACCCCTTCATAAAAGTGTAATTTTTTGAAAAAGATGTAACTCTTTACAAAAGTCACAACCCATTGGAAATGTCATAACCATCCAAACCGAAATGGTGCCTATTCAAATTTCATCATTTCTCTTGATGTCTTTTTTTAAAAAAACATCTATTCATTTACCATTTAAACCTCTTACAAACCCAACAATTCCTCACATGAATGGGGAATGACTATTTTAAAAAAATTTATAGGTAAGTGTGTGATTTACAAGCAAAGACTAGTTGCATTTGGATAAGTAGATTTTTCTTTGAACTTTCCTTAGTGAACTTACATCAAATGCACTCGGTCAATCGATGGATGTGATATCTTTGAACCGTCGAGCTTTATTGTACACCTAGATATCAAAAGTCACACAATCAACATTTTACCGTTTATGGTTGTCACGAGTTTTTCGTTTCAACCATAAACACGTCATGGTTTCTTGAGAGCTTAGATAACATTCTCTTTGAAGCGGTTTCTGTTTTACCCTCACATAGGTGATTCCTAAACGATTAATACACCTAAACGATTAATCCTATAGATCAAATTGTAATACCCCATAATTTTCTTAGCTTAATTTCACTCCTAGAATGTCAAAGGTTAGCTTAAAAAATGAATACCTTCTTATGCATGTGAAAATTTTCAGATTTAGACCTTGCATTATGTGAAGAATTGAATAAGCTTTCCATTGATACCAATTTCGCCTAAATTCGATACTCAAGTGAGAAGTTAGAGTGTTTTTAGTGTTGATAGAGTGCCACCTGGGCAGTCACCGCGTCGCGGTGAAGGATGAATTCATAATTGTCAATTCTAGTGGACCTTCGCAATTGTACCGCATCACGGAGAGGTCCAATTTCCTATTTGTCAAAAACTAATAGCCCAACGCGATAGTGGCGCATCGCGCCAATGACCAAAATGGCATTTTAAAGGGGTACCGCGATAGGGCGCGTTGCGGAGAACGCCCAGTTCCCAGTTGTCCTATTTCCAGTGAGCCACCGTGATAGTGGCGTGTCGCGGTGGCCTACCAGTTCGAAAAATATTGCTTTTCCAGTTTCGTTTAAATATTAAAAAGGGTATTTTGGTCAATTCCCAAGGCCCCAAATCCATCCAAAACATAGGATTAAACATATTCAAGGTACTTTATGCCCAAATTCGTCCACTCGCTCAAAGCAAAACCCTAAAGCTCCAAAGCTTATTCTCCAAGAAATCAAAATCCTCCATAGTTTCTCCAAGAAATCTTAAAATTAAGGATTTCCAAGACGAGATAATCAAGAACTCATCCCCAAAACTCAAATAGGAATCCAAAATTCAAGGTTTCTTCATCTAATCATCAATCAAGGTATGTGGGGTTTATGAACAAGGATCCTCTTCCATCCTTGTGCCAAAAACCAAGTTTTAATTACAAATTCATATGATTTTGATGTTTATACATGAATTTTAAAATTAGGGTTCATACCCATTATTGCTATTTGCAATATTTTGAGTTTTGAGATATTTTGAAGATGAATTGCATGTCTATTTCATATTTTTATGCCTATTGCAATAATTTACAGATTTTGAGATGAACTATCATTGTTTTCAATATCAAACATGATTATTATGATGTTTTGACATGAGATTGATGCATGGGTTATTATCCCAAGATTGAATATTATTATTTCAAGAAAGATGGTGCTTTAAACATCCTATTATTAGATTATTTATTGATTTTCAGTAAAGCTTTGATTTTTCGATCATCGAATTAGCTATGAAATTCACTTTTCAGATTATTATAGATTACAGAATTCAGATCAACTTTATTTATAGATTTTATCATATAAATGCATAACTTGTTTGGATAAACCTTTATGCTAGTTTTAAAGTGGATTTTCAATAGAATGAGCATAGCAAATAAAAAGGGATTAGTATTTAGCACCGAGCGGAAAGTGTGGGTTTAACGCATCCTACTTCCACAGAACTACGTAGCTAACGTAGGTACAGATTATGAGATTATTCCCATTCCAATATGGATGATAGATTTAGCTTATGATCGATCACATGGAAAGTAGGTTATACTCCCTAGCAAGAGTATGACACCTCTCTCCAACGTGAGGTTTCCTCCTTGGGAGGACGAGATGTTGGACTCTATGTTATCTTACATGGTTTATGTTGGTTAAGAGAACCTCCCTACTAGTATAGAAAAACTTTGAAAGATTTCCCTTGCAAAGCAGTTTAGAAGAATTTTCTCAAAGTTTTTAAGTTTACAACATATCAAAAAAGAATAACAGAAAAGCTTTTAGAAAACTAAGTGTAAAGACTCACAAGTTTTACTCAGATTATGCTTTACAGAAAGATATTAGCTTTAGATTTCAACTTTCAGATTTCAGATTCAGAGGTGAGCTCTTTTTATACGTAGACAATATGATTTACAGATAGAATACTAGCACAACTTTCAGAACTAAATATTATGACTCACTAGATTTTCAAGTATGATTTGTTATTCATGATTACATATTTCAGTATTTCTGATATTCCATCTTATGTGAGTCATTTACATTTAGTATGCATTGTTTTACAAATTATGATGATGAAATGATGTTTTACTTATGCATTTCACCCCTATATACTTAGTACATCCTCAAAGTATTGATCCACATATATGTCTATGTGCTACATTATCTCATAATGTAGGTATCGGTTCAGTTGTAGCACGCATACCATATTCAAAAAGTTTGCAACTTTCAATCAGCAGGTGATGAGTCCTCTTGATTCAAGGGACCGAGTCAGTCATATAGTTTGAGCAATATTTTATTTTTATTTATTCAGTCGTATTGATTTGGGATAGCTGGGGGTCATGTCCCGACTATCTATAGTCAATTCTAGTAGAGGCTTCATAGACAGTCAGTAGAGTTAATGTATTGATTCCAGTGTTATTTTGTAAAATAAGAGTTATAATTATTTTTAATTTAGTTCTGTGTTAATCAGATTCAGAAAGGAGTCATCTTCCGCTTATTTTGTTCAGATTTATGTATTTTATTTAGTTGCTTATGGGTTATGCTAGTAGAAGGGTTAACTTGGGATCACTTGTGGTCCTAAGCACTGTGTGACATCTCGGGACCTATTTTTGGGTCGTTACAAACTTGGTATAAGAGCCAAGGTTCAAGTGTCCTAGGGTGTCTATGAAGCCGTGTTTAGTAGAGTCTTGCGGAACGGTATGGAGACATCTGTACTTTTTTTTCGAGAGGCTATAGGGCATTTAATAAAAAGTTTTCCCTCTTTCCTACTCTAGATTTGGCAGTAAAGTTGTTCTTTTAGAATCTTCTATCTATTCGTGCGTTACCCCAAAAGTCCTCATCTATGACTTATTCTTGAGATAACACGATTAACAAGTTTCAATTTCCTCCCCAGGTAATGCTTTCAGATTTGCTTGCAGAAGTTTCAGAAGTCACACAAAGGGCTTGAGAGGAAATTCCTAGTATGTCATAAGTCCCTCAAGTTGAAAGCTATGTCCTCATCCTTATGAGTTGTTCAGTTGAGATAGAATTAGATATATATTTAGATTTCCTATTTATCCTTTTAAAATAGATAATGCTCATGAGAAGAGATAGTATGGACCTGGATTGTTAGATAAAGTGTGCATTCGAGGGATATTATGAACCTCAACGTTATGATTTATGAATAGTAGAACCTTATTATAGTTTGAAGTATGGGTATAGAAGAGTAGTAACAAGAAGAGTGAGCATGACTATTGATAGAAGGTATATAAAACTTATGCATGTTATCGAGATATGTTAAGGTGATATGTCCTTGTGTGTTAGTTTAGTGGAGAGTGAAGAAGGAATTATTAGTTAAGGTGAATTGTTATTTGCTTGAAGTATGGAAGGAGTTACTGATGGTATTTATTGTGTTTGAAAAGTATAGGATATTAATGAAGTATTTAGTAGTTTAGTATCATTAATTTAGGCTTTCCTTGAAGTTGCAAAAAGGAGTTTAGTTGAAACTTATAGAGCCAAGATAGTAATTTAGATGTATAGAAGGATAAATAGTAATGATGGGTAGAAGAAGGATGTGTTAATGGATTGTAGATAAGATAGGCCATGTGATTATGATCGATTATTGTTATTATGAAATTCTGGTGGACTAGTGTTTCTTGATGTTTTATTTTATAGCTTCCAGGTGAGAATTGTATGTAAGGTGGGTTGTTAAATCATGTATAGCACTAGACATTAAGTTTGAACAATGGATGGTCATCAAGGTGATGTAATGATTTCTTGGTTAGTGTGGCTAGTTGTATGGAAGTGATCTAGTAGGCTTGAACAGTGTATACAAGAGCTTAAGTTTATTTACTCGCAATTTAGTATGAGGTTGCAGGTATGATGTAAAGGTGTACCAAAGTGATATGGGGCTTCATTATTTTCAAAATTTATTAAGTGTTGTGTGGTTAGTAGTACCCTTGAATTGATAAGTATGAATGAGGCTATGTAGTATATGATGTTCTTGTCAGTCAACTTATGGGTTATAGGTTGATGATGTTGGGTATGCTGGTGTAAGTTTAAAGATGTGATATTAGTAGACTATGAAAGAAGTTAGTATGGTTCAGCAAGGGTTTGGAGATATCATGTTAAGTGTTAGAATCTAAGTTGGTGAGTGTTTAAGTTGTTATATGATGACTTTTGGGCCTATAGAAATCTAAGAGTTGAATCTCAGAAGGAGGAATTAGCATTGGGAGTTACACATGAAGATACAGTCCTTCTGGGAAAGTTTAGTTTTATATGTATTGATTATATACCAGACTCTAGATTAAAGTGATTGCAGTTTATATTTGAGTTTACTTAGTGGTTCACAGACTTAGAGTGATGGCCTAAAGATAAGGGGGAGATGATAGAATGAGTATCCAAGTCAGATTCTCAGATTCTAGTAGTGCTGCCAGTGTGGGAGGAAGATGCCCGACTCATTCTTATTTCAGTATTAGTACTTTAGTCATCACGATGTCTACTCATGACTTACGTGTCATATCCATGGTCATAGTTCTATTCATGCATATCATAGAAAATCATTTACTCTCCTAGTCCCTAGTATGAGGAGTTCCAGTTCATTTAACATACGAATCATGTTTCAGGAATTTATGAACTCCAAACTCAGGTCATGCAGATCATGACTCATGTACTCATGCTTTACAGTATATTCAGGTCCAGGTACTCATGCTACACTCCTAATGATCATCGAAATTTAGATTATGTTATGGGTGTCCTCAGTTTCGGTCTCTTTAATGAATTCCTGCGTTTGATACCCTATTCCTCAGGCCTCAGTAAAATAGATGTCAAGTTATGCATAGTATCCCTTCATGTTTTAGGTCCTCATGTTCTAACCTTTTGTTACTTTTCCTTAGGCAAAGATACGGATGATGAGCAGTTGTCTAGGGGAGAGAGTAAACATTTCTTGTTGATGAAAGATGGTTGTATGCTTATTTTAGCTAAGGCAGTAAGTGTGAAGTAAGATTAAGGTCAAGTCTTTGATACATGTCATGATTAGTTGAAATTTTATGTGTCTTCTTAAGAATAATGCATAGAAGTTGTTCTTGATAGAGGTTTGTAAGATATGAAAAAGATGCTTTATGAGTGTTTGTTTAAAAGTGCATATGTGGTTATGAAGATAGGATTGAATGTAATGTTTTTATATTTATGGATAGATGCATTGTGCGTTAGTGAGTTCCTAGTAAAAGGTTTAATGTTGTTAAAGTGGAATGTACATATGAGTTAACCCGTTTAGCTAGTAATTCAGTCTAGCAGCCATGTAGGTAAGTTTCTATGGTTTTTAATCTTCCCATCTAGTCATATCATTCTAAGAGAAAATTTGTTCGCTTAATGTACTTTGCGAATTCAACTCAGTTTATGCATGATGTATCAGTTTCAGAATCTAGATGTTCAGTGATAATTCAACTCGTAAGTTTTTCGTGCATCATCTCAGTCTTTTCCTAGTATTTCAAGCAAATCAGTATCATTCGGGGACGAATGATCCCAAGGGGAATATGTTGTAATACCCCGAGTTTTCATGTCATAAACCTCTCATCTTTTTCCCTCGAAATCAAATTCAGCCTAAAGTAATAGTTACTCATAAATTGACTCTCTCATTTCTATCTCAGCCTTATAACCATTCTCATGTCAGTGCATTTATTCAAAAAATCAGCTCAGTCATGATATTTAGTTCATGTATCATGTTTCAGACTCAGTTAAGAAATTATGTTCCTAGTCAAGCATGTTCAGTATGGGATTTAAGTTCCTTAGTACTCTCAGTTTAACCAGTCTAATTCGAGGATGAATGTTTCCACGGGGAGATATTGTAATATCCTGTAATTTCCTTAACCTAATTTCGCTCTTAGAATGTCAAATGTTAGCTTAAAAAAATGAATACCTTCTTATGTATGTGAAAATTTTCAGATTTATACCTTGCATTATGTGGAAAATTGAATAAGCGTTCCATTGATACCAATTTCTACCAAATTCGATATTCGAGTGAGAAGTTAGGACGTTTTTAGTGTTGACAGAGTGTCACCTGGGCAGTCACCGCATTGCGGTGAAGGGTGGTTTCATAATTGTCAATTTCAGTGGACCTTTGCGATTGTACCACATCGCGGAGAGGTCCAATTTCCCATTTGTCAAAAACCAATAACCCAACGCGATAGTGGTGCGTCGCGCCAATGGCCAAAATAGCATTTCAAAGGGGCACCGCGATGGTGGCGCATCGCAGAGAATACCCAATTCCCAATTGTACTATTTCCAGTGAGCCACCGCGATAGTGGTGTGTCGCGGTGGCCTGCCAGTTCGAAAAATATTACTTTTCCAGTTATTAAAAGGGGTATTTTGGTCAGTTCCCAAGGCCCCAAATCCATCCAAAACATAAGATTAAACATATTCAAGGCACTTTATGCCCAAATTCATCCATTCTCTCTCAAAGCAAAACCCTATAGCTCCAAAGCTTCTTCTTCAAGAAGTCAAAATCCTCCATAGTTTCTCCAAGAAAGCTTAAAATTAAGGATTCTCAAAACAAGATAATCAAGAACTCATCTCCAAGAACTCAAATAGGAATCCAAAATTCAAGGTTTCTTCATCTAATCGTCAATCAAGGTATGTGGGGTTTATGAACAAGGATCCTCTTTCATTCTTGTGCCCAAAACCAAGTTTTAATTACAAATTCATATGATTTTGAATGTTTATACATGGATTTTAAAATTAGGGTTCATACCCATTATTGCTATTTGCAAGATTTTAGGTTTTGAGATATTTTGAAGATGAATTGCATGTCTATTTTCATATTTTCATGCCTATTGCAGTAATTTACAGATTTTGAGATGAACTGTCATTGTTTTCAATATCAAGTATGATTATTATGATGCTTTGACATGAGATTGATGCATGAGTTATTATCCCAAAATTGAATATTATTATTTCAAGAAAGATGATTCTTTAAGCATCCTATTATCAGATTATTTATAGATTTTCAGTAAAGCTTTGATCTTTCAATCATCAGATTAGCTATGGAATCCACTTTTTAGATTATTACAAATTACAGAATTCAGCTCAACTTTATTTATAGATTTTATCAGATTAAGTGGTTTTAGATAAACCCTTATGCTAGTTTTAAAGTGGATTTCCAACAGAATGATGTAGCAAATAAAAAGGGATTAGTATTTAGCACTGAGCAAAAAGTGTGGGTTTAGTGCATCCTACTTCCACAAAACTACATAGCCAACGTAGGTACAAATTATGAGATTATTCCCATTCTAATATGGATGATAGATTTATCTTGTGATCGATCACATGGAAAGTAGATTATACTCCCTGGCTAGAGTATGACTTCTCTCCGCAACGTGAGGTTTCTTTCTTAGGAGGACGAGATATTGGACTCCATGTTAGCTCACATGGTTTATGTCGGTTAAGAGAACCTCCCTACTAGTATCAAAAAACTTTGAAAGATTTCCCTTGCAAAGCAGTTTAGAGGAATTTTCTCAAAGTTTTTAAGTTCACAACATATCAAAAAAGAATAATAGAAAAGCTTTTACAAAATTAAGTGTAAAGGCTCACAAGTTTTACTTAGATTATGATTTACAGAAAGATATTTTCTTTAGATTTCAACATTCAGACTTCAGATTCAGAGGTGAGCTCTTTTTACACTTTGACAATATGATTTATAGACAGAATACTAGCACAGTTTTCAGAACTAAATGTTATGACTCACTCGATTTTGAAGTATGATTTGTTATTCATGATTACAGATTTCAGTATTTCAGATATTTCAGCTTATGCGAGTCATTTACATTTAGCATGCATTGTTTTACAAATTATGATAATGACATGATGTTTTACTTATGCATTTCACCCCTATATACTCAGTACATCCTCAAAGTACTGATCCACATATATATCTATGTGCTACATTAACTCATAATGTAGGTATTAGTTCAGTTGTAGCACGCATACCATATTCAGAAAGTTTGTAGTTTCCAGTCAGCAGGTGATGAGTCCTCTTGATTCAAGGGCTCGAGTCAGTCAGATAGTTTGAGCAGTATTTTATTTTTATTTATTCAGTCGTATTGATTTGGGATAGCTGGGGGTCATGTCCCGGCTACCTATAGTCAATACTATAGAGGCTTCATAGACTGTCAGTAGAATTAATGTATTAATTCCAATGTTGTTTTGTAAAAGTAGAGTTGTAATCATTTTAATTTAGTTCTGTATTGATTAGATTCAGAAAGGAGTCATCTTTCGCTTATTTTGTTTAGATTGATGTATTTTATTCAGTTGCTTATGAGTTATGCTAGCAGAAGGGTTAACTTGGGATCACTTGTGGTCCTAAGCACTATGTGACATCTTAGGACCGATTTTGGGGCGTTATACAAACTGTTTGGTCAAACCAGCCAAACTTATAAATCCTTAAAAAGATTCAAACCATAAGCCTTATCCTTGTTCTTTGAATATTATCTTCACCATGATAATGAGTTGAGTATATTGACAATATTAAACCGTCAGTCACAACTTTGTTGGATCTCCTTGAACCTAGCTCTTGGGATCTCCAGTCTTCTAGGCAGAGTTACCACCATGCTGACTTGTCCTAGGCTTTAAATCCATTAGCCTTTTGTAAGTGGACCCGACACATTATCCGTTGAATTCACATAGTCAACAGTGATAATTCAACTAGAGAGTAGTTCTCTAACGATATTATGTCTCTGTTTTATATGGCGAGATTTACCATTGTACATCATGCTCCCTGCTCTACCTATCGCCGCTTGACTATCATAATTTATACATACTGGTGCCAAAGGTTTGGGACAATAAGAAATGTCTTCCAAGAAATTTTAGAGCCATTTAACTTATTCACTGGCTTTATCTAACGCGATAAATTCAGATTCCATTATAGAGTGAACAATACATGTCTGTTTGGATGATTTTTAAGAGATCGCTCCTTCACCTAAAGTAAATAATACACATCCACTCATAGATTTTACTTCATTCGATTCGATGATCATTCTTCAATTACCACTGGAGATTTATTGTAATGCAAAACATAGTCTTGAGTATGTTTTAGATACCCTTGAACTCTTTTCACTGCCATTCAATGAGTTTGATTGGGATTACTCGTGTACCGACTCAATTTACTAATAGCACATGCTATATTTGGTCGTGTGCAATTCATGATATACATCAAACTTCCCAATACTCTTCGTAGTCCAACTGTGAGTCACTTTCACCTTTATTCTTTTAAAGTGCAAAGCTCACGTCTAATGAGTCTTGGCAATATCGAAATCCAAATACTTGAACTTGTCAAGTACCTTTTCAATGTAATGAGACTGTGACAATGCCAATGCTTGTGGAGTTTTATGGATTCTTATACCTAAGATTACATCCATAACTCCAAGGTATTTTATATCAAACTTTCTCTTAAACATTCATTTTGTAGCATTTACGTCATAAATGTCTCCATTGATGATCAATATATCATCCACATACAAACAAATAATGACTTTGTGATTTGGTGTGTCTTTAATGTAAATACATTTATCACATTCATTTATCTTGAAATTGTTTGCCAATATGGTTTGTTCAAGCTTTGCATGCCACTGCTTCGGTGTTTGTTTTAGTCCATAAAGTGACTTAACAAGTTTACGCACTTTATTTTCTTTACCAGGAACCACAAAATCCTCGAGTTATTCCATATAAATTTTTTCCTCCAATTCTCCATTTAGGAATGCTGCTTTCACATCCATTTGATGGATTTCAAGATCATATACGACCGCTAAGCCAACTAACATCCGAATGGACATTATCCTTGTTATAGGTGAGTATGTGTTAAAATAATCAAGGTCTTCTTTTTGTTTAAAGTCTTTCACTACAAGTCTTGCCTTGTATTTGTCAATAGCACCATCAACTTTCATTTTCCTTTGAAAGATTCATTTAGAATCTAAAGGTTTAATTACTAGGGGAAAATCAACTAACTCTCAAGTATGGTTACTCAAGATTGAATTAATCTCACTATTGACCGTCTCTTTTCAAAAGAAAGCGTACGAAGACACTATCACTTCTTTAAATGTTTGAGGCTTATTTTCAAGAAGAAATATTAGAAAATCTGATCCAATGGATGTTGATGTTCTTTGATGTGTACAACGCCTTAGATTCTCATGATTAAGTACATTCTCTTTTGGTCCATCTCGAGGTTGTTTAGACTCTCCATTAGACTGCTCATGTCCAATTTTATATGAATAAATATGTTAAAGAACTCGATATTATTTGATTTAATTACCGTATTTTTATTGATATCCGAATGTTCGAATTGATGAACCAAAATTTATATGCTTTACTGCTTTTTGTATTTCAATAAACATGCAGTCCACACGCTTAGGTCCTACTTTTACCCTTTTTGGCATAGGAACTTGAACTTTCTCTAGACACCCCACACTTAGAGATATTTCAAGCTGGGCTTCCTTCCTTTCCATTTTTCATATGGAATTAAATGTGTCTTATTATGGGGTATTCTATTGTGTATTAGGTTAGCTGTAAGGATAGCTTCCCCCCCGCTAGTTTTTGGTAAATTGAACTTAAGAGTAAGACATTCATCATTTTTTTTAATATTCATTTTTTTCTTTCTGCAATCCAATTTGATTGAGGTGAATATGGACAAATAGTTTGATGGACAATTCCATTTTCTACACATCTTCGTAAAAGAAGATTCATATTCTCCACCGCTATTACTTCTTATCGTTTTGATCTTTTTATCCAACTGATTTTCAACTTTTGTTCTTTTTATCCAACCGATTTTCAACTTTTGTTTTACATTGCCTAAATGTGTCTATTGCTTCATCCTTACCATTTAACAAATAAACATAACAGTATTTAGTGCAATCGTATATAAAAGTTATAAAATACTTTTTTTCACCACGAGATGGTGTTGACTTCATATCACAAATATTTTTAAGGATTTAAAATTCCTTTCAACAAACTTATATGGATGCTTGCATACTATTCCACACATATTTTTCACTTTAATTTACTGCACTTGAAGTTAGGCAACACTTCCAAACTAATTAGTCTTTGCAAAATTTTATAATTTACATGTCCTAAATGACTATGCCACAAATCATTTGACTCTAGCAAGTAAGAAGAAGCTTGTAAGACCCCGTAAAATTCCGAGTCAAATTAAGCTCCTTAAAGATATTCAAAAGCTCTAACACTTAGAATATTTTAGCTAATTGTTCAACACTTAGTCTTAATTTAAGCTTTCAAACTTCGAGGATTTATTTGACGACCTTTTCGACCTCCATTTTTCAATTTTCAAGTTGCGTTAAGATGGGAAAAGTCAATAGTACATCTCGGGTGAGTTTCAAAAATTTTATAATAGCTTAAGGTCATGTTTGGATGACCAAACATTAGCTAAAGGCGATAGACCCGCGACGCCCTGGAAATCGCCTTGCTCCAGGTAGGGCGGTGCCTTGCTAAGTCCGGCGGACTAGGCAGGGCGGTGCCCTGGGGATCGTCCTAGACCAAAAAATTCTCCATTCCACCTACGTGTTTTGAAGGGAAAATTGGTCATTTTCCCCACCCTATATAAGCCCATAAACACGTAATTCAGCCATTTTGGAGGCAAAATATTGTTGTTTCTCTCAAAAACTCTCAAGAACAAGTTAGGATTTTCAATTAGGGATTCAAATTTAAGAAAAATTCCACCCTCAATCTTCGTAGAATCACAAACTAAGGTATGCATAGTGTTCATTCATGGATTCCTTTCATCCATGAAGTTCAAGAATCAAGTTTTAAATCATGTATTGTGAATATTTTGTTGTGGGTTGATTATGTTCATGAGATTATGATTTTATGATTCCCAAGTTGGAAACTTTATGTGTTTTTATGAATATAGGTTAGTATGTGAATTGAAATCTATGAATCCAGTTGGTTATAATGTTAAATTTGATAATTATGCCTATGCCCTAAGTTGTGCATGCAAGGTGTTTGATAAAATGCCTAAGATGATAGAAATTTTGCATTATAATTCAATTGTGTTCCAAATGACAAATGCATACTTTACCCTTTTGTTCAAAATGTCTTTCTTGTTAATCTTATGTATTGAAATTGTTTGTTGGATTGCTCATGAGTTAGCCTTATGAAATTATGCCATGTATACATGCTATCCTATCCATGTACCAAGCTATGATAATCAAATGTCCTTAAAAAATCCCTAACTTATTGTATTATGGATTGTTGATGTTGGTCATGTAATCAAGAATATCATGCTTTGTCAGTTTCCTTCTATCGAGTCCTGAGGGTACTTGTACCCGATAATTTAGCTGTGTGCCTAGAGCCAGGTTATGTTTTCAAGATACTCTCAGTCAAGTCATGATCCATAGAACTCAGTCAATCATGTGATTCAGGAAAACTCAGTAAACTCAGTAATTCCAGAAATCTCAGAAAGCTCAGTAATTCAGTAATCTTAGTAGTATTTCGTCAGTCAATGAAACTCAATGAACTCAGTCCAGTTCAGTTCAAATAATCATGTTCAGTGTCTATTCAGATGGGAGTAAGATTCATCACCGAGTGAACCTAAGGATGGGAACTTACCTGCCAGTTAAGGGTGTGATTCTTAGAAGCAATCCTTGCATTCCAGAACTACATAGCCAGCGTAGGTTGAGACATCAACCTGTCAGTCTAGGGTTGAAGGTGTGGCTTAACCTGTTATAAGAGGGTCCCACCATTCTCATTAGAGTACCTGCCAGATGAAGGTTACTCACAACTTATCTTTACCAGTGGAGTGGTATTGACATCCTTCTAATTGGTGTTACAGATTGGACCCCAACTCAGCTATATTGCTTTATTTAGGGCATGTCGGTTAAATGACTATTTCCCACAGTTATAGCCTCAGTCCCAGTCTCAGTAAAAGAACTCAGATAGTTATTTAGAATCTAGGACTGTTAAATACAGTTAACTCAGAAAAGTACGAAACTCAGCTAGTTCCATCAGAACCTAGACTGTCAGATATAGTCACTCAGTATCAATTATATCAGTTATCCGTAACTCATGTTATTAGTAATCAGACTCAGTAGTCAGTATCATCACGAATTTTGTTACAGTCACTTATTCATACATGTATTTTCACGTTCATGTTATACAGTCGGTTAACTTAGTTCATGCATATAGACCCCTTGCATTAAGCCTACCTCACTTGCATACCAGTACATTCCATCATACTGACGTATTTACGCTATGGTGTTTTATACCATAGGTTCAGAAGTACGAGCTCCAGAGCATCCTTAGAAGATTAGACGTTTAACAGCCGGACTAGGAGTAAGTCCTCATCATTCAAGGATAGCATGATTATTTTATTACTTTATTATTTTAGTAATTTAGATTTAGTTGGGGACATGTCCCATTAACTCCATAGATTTTAGACAATTTAGAGGTTTCCAGACTACAGTATGTTCAAACAGTTTATTTTAGTTTTTTTTGTTTTGGTATTGATATACCGTACTCTCAGATGTTTTATTTAGTTTTGAACCTTATGGCATGTTTTAGCCTACTATTTCCACATTTTACATGATGTTATGCAGTGTACCTACAGGTACAGATATCAGTCAAGGGTTAGATTGTGGTCCTTCACGGTCATGAGCACCGTGTAGAATTTCAAGTACCAGATTCGGGGCGTTACAAAGCCTTAGCTTTCTTTATTTTAAGAACCATTTCATCAAGTTTAAAAAGGCCCTCATTGAGGTAGCTCTTTCCTACATATGTTTCATTCTTACTTATTACAACTTTCTCCGAAACAAATATACACTTAAACTCAATTTAACAAGAAGCTTTATTGACACTAAGTTTTTCCTAATAGTATGTAATACCCCGTACTTTTACCTAGCTTAAAATCGTCCTAAAAATGTTAAATACTTACTTAAAAAAATGAATCCACTTTTATACATGTGGTATTTTCAAAATTTTCACTTTTTGACATGTGGGAAATTCAATAAACTTTCCATCGATACCAAATTCGCCCAAATCCGACACCCGGGCGAAGAGTTAGAGCCTTTTTAGTGAGATAGTATATTACCTGAGCCAGTAGCGCATCGCGGAGCCAGCTTAAATGACAATTTTCAATTTTCAGTGTTGAATTGCACTAAGCTTTTAGGTCGCAAATAGAGTGGCAATGCGATAGCTCTGCGTCGCGCCACCATGCAATTTCCCATTTGTCATTTTCCAAAGACACGATGCGATAGCGTCGCATCGCGCCAGGGGTCCAAGTCGAGAAATTTTAACAAAATTAAAATACGCATCCAAGGGTTAAAAGAGTCAATTTTGCACCCTATATAAACCCAATAACACGTGATTCAGCCATATTTTACCCTAATTATAGTGTTTCTCTCAAGAACAAGCTAGGGTTTTTAATTGGAAGTTCAAATTCAATACTCAAATTCAAGAATCTCTCCTTCAATCTTCGTAGCAAAAAGAACTAAGGTATGCACAGTGTTCATTCATGGATTCCTTTTATCCATGAAGCCCAAGAATCAAGTTTTAAATCTTGTATTGTGAATATTTTGTTGTGGGTTGATTATGTTCATGTGATTATGGTTGTATGATTCCCAAGTTGGAATCTTTATGTGTTGTTCATGAACCTATGCTAGTATATGGTCTGAAGCATGTGAAATTAAGTTGAAATATAGAGTTTTGTTATATCTGATAGACCTCAGTTATGACGTCAGTTCAGTAATCAATATTAAGCAAAGGACTTAGATAGTCCTACAGAACCATGGCTTTTAACTATCAGTTAATTAGCTATCAGAATTCAGTGCTCCCATTCTAATCTAAACCTCAGTTATCAGAAAACCAGCATTTAGTCCCAATTACAGTCTTAGTTATGGTTACAGTTACACTAGGTCGATTCAGGATATGTATGATGACGCAAAGACTTATGTGAGGACGGTGGGTTGTGATTCAGAGCACTTTCTGATTTTGATAGGTTTGTACCAAGGATAGACTTTTAGCCCATTTTTATTTGTCTTGGTGATGGATGTTTTGACGTGACATATTCTAGGGGAGGTGCCTTGGTGTATATTATTTATTGATGATGTGGTTCTGATTGACGAGACTCAGGGAGGAGTTAATTATAAGTTGGAGATTTAGAGACAGAACCTTGAGTCTTAAAGGATTTCGGTCGCAACATATTCAAGGAGAGGTGCCTTGGTGTATGTTATTTGCTGATGATGTGGTACTGATTGACAAGGATCGGGGAGAAGTTAATGATAAGTTGGAGATTTGAAGACAGACCCTTGATTCTAAAGGATTTTGATTGAACAGGACCAAGATGAAGTACTTGGTGTATAAGTTTAGTGATCTGTTGCAAGAGGCTGACATAGTTGTAAAGATGGACTCTCAGGCCATTCAGAGGAGGGAGAGTTTTGAGTATCTGGGGTTTATGATTTATAGAAATGGTGAGATTGATGAGGATATCACATCTTATTGGGGCAGAGATGTTGAAATGGAGGCTCGCATCGGGAGTTTTATGTGCTAAGAAGGTGCCCCCGAAGCTTAAAGGTAAGTTGTATAGAGTGACAGTTCGATTGGCTATGTTGCATGAAACAGAGTGTTGACCTGTTAAGAACTCCCACATCCAAAAGTTGAAGGTGACAGAGATGAGGATGTTGTGATGGATGTGTGGCCGTACCAGAAAAGATAGGGTGATGAATGAGATTATTCGAGAGAAGATGACAGTGGCTTCGGTGGAGGACAAGATATGAGAAATGTGGTTACGTTGGTTCAGGCACGCGATGAGGAGGGGCTCTGACGCTCCAGTGCGGAGGTGTGAGATACTGGCTATGAATAGTTTTATGCGGGGTAAAGGTAGGCCGAAGAAATATTAGAGAAATGTGATTAGGCATGATATGGAGAAGTTATAGCTTACGGAGGACATGACCTGACCCTTGATAGTAAGTATGGAGGACGGAGAATAGGGGGTAGGAGTGTGTTGGTTATAGTAGGGAAACATTTTTTATTTATGTTTAAAGTTTCTTGTTCGTGGTGTGGAGTGACGTACATGATTTCGGATAGATAGTTTTTAGTATTATCTTGTGGCTGTAGTATTATTTTGTGAATAGCGGTGTTAGTTTATTTTGCATACTGTACTAGTCTATACGCATTTATGTTTTGTGGTTGCTATATTGTTATCGGTCCTAAACCGGGGATCTATCGGAAACAACCTTTCTACTTCACTTAAGGTAGTGGTATGGTCTGCATACACTCTACTCTCCCCAGACCCCACTATGTGGGAATACACTGGGTACGTCGTTGTTTCTTAAGAATGTTATTTTTCTCGGGTTTAGTAAAATCTGTTTTTTTTCAACAATAACTTTAAACACATGTTCAAATTAACATATGAACAATCAAATAAAGTTTAAACTCTATATTTACAACTTTGAACTTTTAACGATAAGTTCAACCAAACTTATAAACAATCAAAAATGAAGTTCAAACTATTTTCTTGAAAATAGAAAAATCAAATGTTAAGAACTTCAACACAAGTTCAATCAACTTATGAGCTATCAAAATAAAGTTTCAAGAACTTCAAACACAAGTTCAAACAATTGAAGAGCAATTAATATGAAGTTCAAACTGTTTTTTGGGAAAACAGTAAAATCAACTTTAAGAGAAAAAGAAATGTCACAGAAGATTCAACTTCACCGAATTCACAGTGTGACATTTAAGAATATTTCCCTCAAGTACGTGAGGTTATGAAATATATCCTCTCAGGATAAAATGAATCACTTCGACAGAATATCGGTACCTCAAATTCTGTCGAACTACGAACGAACTCAACAGTAGCAAATGATACTAGAGTTTTTTCAAGAAAGAGGAGTATTTTTTCCATCAAATTTCATGTCTTTACTCGAGGAAAAATTCAGGTACTTTAGCCATCAAGGTGTTGCTTCATGAAGAGAAGCAATGGTTCAGAAGGTTGCACCCCTTCATAAAGGTGCAACTCTTCGAAAAAGTCACAACCAATTGAAAAGGGTTTAACTATTCAAACGAAAAAGGTGCCTATTCAAATTGCATCCTTTCTCTTGATGTCTTTTGGAAAAACACATATTCATTTTCCATTTACACCTCTTAAAAATCCCACAAAAGCGCCATTGTATCTCATATCACCATCTAAAACATAGAATTTAGTTTCCTTGACCATTCCTCTGGCATTGACTGGTATGACGATCTCTTCTCTGGTTGTCATGTTAAATTTCGAGAGTAACCCTTACAGACGATATTTTTTTGTCCATCATCCCAATTTTCTCGACCATTTCCCATCGAATCACATCAGCTGAGCTTACCTGGATCACCTCAAACACTCTTAGCCTAAGAATAGTCAATGTTAATTAACTGTAATTTCCAACCCTTCATCGTGAGCTGAATGGTACCCTCTAAGTCTTTGTCACCAAAGGTGATTGGCTCTTCTTTCCTTAAGAATTCTGGAGGCCTTTTCCCCAGGTTATTCTGGTGAAGCCAGTTTAATGGTTCATCTGCATCTATACGCTGTTGTAATTTTTCCTGGCTCGATCACTCAAGAATTCTCTAAAATGACCTCCTTTTAATAGTCGAGCAACTTCCTCTTGCGAGTGAAGGCAATCCCCAGTAATGTGTCCATGTGTCCCATGGAAGTCACATGTTAAAGCTTGGATCCCTTTGGTTTGGATTGGACATAATTGGTTTTGGCCACCTTGCATCTTTTACTTGTCTAGTACTGGTACCAAACTGACATTGAAGCAATAATCTAGCAAACTCGAAGCCTCAATACTACATTTCTTCTGTATGTCAAACTTGGCTTCCTCAACTCTGGTGTTAGACAAACTCTCTCGTGGTGCCTTGCCTCCGTGTTGGCTACAAGTTTTGAGACCCTTGAGGTGAAGTCCCCGGGGAGCCAATCCAAAAGATTAATCTAATTGGTGGAGTACTCATTCAGCATATTAATCTATTAGCATTTCTCTTTTTATCCAGCGTGGGGCAATTAACAGATAACATCACCAGTGCCAGCAATTATTCAATCGATTTTGTAGCTTCACAGAGAAAAAGTTCTTTAGCAAAGGATTAACTAGAGTCAACACAATACAATTGTCCTTAGCCCCACATTGGCGCCAAACTGATTACCCAAAAAAAGGCATAGTTGAATTTATAATGTGGTTTAAAGGACACGTGGATCAAATTGATCTAGATAATAAAGTAACGATAAGCCAAGTAGAAGTATAGTAAGCAGGCTAAAAGTAATTGAACGGATTAAAGAGTAAACGTATAATTGGACTTCAGCTTCCTTCAACGTATAATTGTTGTTCACTTGACCTTCCATGACCACGTCTTGTCCAAAAATAAAACTCAAAAACATTTTCAAAAGAATAAGAATGATCAAGCCTAGAGATTTCACATTGCTACTAATATTTTGTTTGTTAGATAAGTGCGGAGGACAATGAAATTTATGTTGAGATTTACGAGAGAACAAATTACTAAGTTTATTTATGTATCTTAATTTTACTCCGCACAAATTTTTTAAAAATATTGAAGATTTTTCAATTTTATAATTTTAAATTAAAAATATGCCTGTCCTTTGAAACTATGTTAATACGTAGATTATTGAGCTTAAATAGTTTGCACTTGTATGTTGTTGAAAATAGATGACATGGGGCTTTCAGCTGTAGGTGATAAAAAAAATTAAAAAATGTGGTGCAGGTGACTCAAGTCTTAATAATTGAGTGCATGTGACAATTACTTTATTATGGATTAAGAAAGTTGGATAAGTTTGAAAATAACCCACAAGTTTTTGAATTTACACTTTGATTCAAATGTTAGTTAATATAACAGAAAATAGAGAGAAAAAAATGCATTTCTCTCTCTTCTCATCCATTGTTGTTTTCTCTCTCTTCACTATTTTTGTTGTTCATTGTTTTGCTGCTTTATTCATCATCTTCTGCTTCATTATCATTATTTTCTACTTCATTATCATATTCATCTCCTTCTTGTCGACCATTATTGTTGTTTTTACCATTACTACTGCTACTTAATCAATTTTTTAGGTGAAATTTTATTTCGTACATCACTTTCTACTTCGGCAATACTTCATAGGTAACTTTGGTAAGTAAAATTTTATTTTTTAGTCGAATTTGTCATCTTGGTACACAACTATTGCTGTTTATTCAACAACGACTAGAACCCGATCATGAATCAACATAAGATTACACAATTTAAACAACTCAGATGAATAATCTATTGCAATGGAAGACTCATATGTTGGATTCATGTTTATGGTTCTATAGTGCCTGTAACATGAATCGAACAAATGAGTAATCTGTTGCAACAGACTAATTATCTGTTGTAACAGACTTATTATCTGTTGCATCAAACTTATTATCTATTGCAATAGAGTATTTATCTGTTGCAATAGACTACTTATCTATTACAACAGATAAGTAATCTATTTAGAACAAAGGCGCGACTGTTCACCTTTATTTATTAATTACATTCAAACCGGTGACTTTTTGATTACTATGAAAAGTTAATGACTTAATTATATCTGATCTCAATATGTTAAGGAAAAAGAAATATAAGAAAAAATAAAATAAAATAAAAATAATAAAAAAATAAAAAATGACTTAATTAAATTAAAGCTGTTGACTGACTTTTTGATTATTGTGATAAGTCGTGGTTTTTCAGATTGTTATTATTAATTCGTTCTTAAATTTAAATAACCTTTTTCTCAATTAAACCATCTGTATAACAGATAATCTATCTGTTGCAACGTATAATCTATCTGTTGCAACTGATAATCTATATGTTGTAACAGATAACAGATAATCTATAGCTACTGGATTCAAATTATTTCTTAATCATCGACATGTTTGATGAGAAGAAGAAAGAAAGATTTAATAAAAATTAAATAAGAATTAAAACGCCAAAGGCGATCAAACATAAATTTTTTTTATTAAACAAAAATAAATAAAAATATATAGGCTAAAATAAAAAAAAATTCTAATAATAATAATAGTAATTATTATTATTATTATTATTATTGCCAGTCGGTCAATCTTCAACCGACAGCAGTAGGGCCCTCCTCAGCCTGCGGATCTCCCGGAGCATCCTTGCTCTCACAGTTTTCAACTCCCACTATAGGTCATGAACTTGCCTCCGAAGTTCATTCACGGCGTCTTGCAGAAATGCAACGTCCCATATTAGATCTGTCATATCTAGAACACACATGAATTGACAAAAAATATAAAAACAAAAGTAAACAAAAGAATCTGAATGTAATACAGCATATACTATAAATTGGGTATATTTACACACAAAGCAAGAAAAAAATTTACCTGAGTCAGGGAAGAGAAAGTGGTTGAAGGTGTAATATGAACGACAAGATGCAAGAAATAAATAGTGTAGTAGAATGAACGAGTGAGTAAGGAGAGACCTATTTATAGAGGATTGAATTTGAATGAGTTAGGCAAAAAGGCGCGACTGTTTACCTCCATTTATTAATTATATATTTTGATTACTGTGAAAAATTATGACTTAATAATTAAATCAAGTTGTGATAAGTCATGACTTTTCAACTTATTATTATTAATTAGTTTTTTGCAATGACCGTTTTTATTGAGTTGTGACAAAAGATTCTATATCTTTTGCATCAAATAACCCATCTGTGACAATAGATATATCATCTGTTGCAACAAATGGACAACCTGTTGCATCAGATAATCTATCTGTTGTAACATATAATCTATTTTTTTAATAATCATCATATCATTAATCCAAATTTGGTGACTTTTTTATTATATAAATAAAAAATAGATTTAAAAATAAAAAATGGTGAAAAGTCACACTACTTGTCGCCTATTTAATATTAAAATCAATTATTTAAATTAAATAACTATTTTTTTACAGTTATAAATTGTGTTTATCATTTATTTTATTATTATTTTCTGTGAAAAGAAATGACTTAATTAAATCAAGCTGGTGAGTTTTTTTATTATTGTGTTAAGTCATGACTTTTCAGCTTAATAATATTAATTAGTTATTAAATGTAAATAATCTTTTTCTCAATTAAAAAATCGAAGACACCTTTTCAATAACTGTTTCTTTAGTAAAATAATAATCATTTTTATTGAGTTGTGGCAATATATTGTATATCTGTTATATCAGATAACCCATCTGTGGCAATAGATAAACCATCTGTTGCAACAAATCGATCATCTATTTTAGGAACATTTTTTATTTCTTCAAATAACTAATTCATCAGTCGCAACAGATGGAAAATTTGATGCATCAACAATATTGAATATGTTAGAGACAAAAAGTCACGACTGTTCATCTTTTATTTAACAATCATCATATACCTTAATTAATTCAATGTTGTGACTTTTTTATTATATAATAAATAAATAATTTAAAAAACAGATTTAGAAAATGGTAAAAGTCACGACCAGTTATTAAAATTAAGTAATCATTCTTTTACGGTTATAAATTGTGTTTATCATTTATATCCTTATTATTTATTTACAAATCATTTTTCATAATAAATAATCGAAAAGTCATGAATTTTCACCCCCTCAATAACAATAACTTTTTTTTTTATTAATAACCGTCTGTTGCATCTTATGATCCATTTATTGCATCATATGATCCATCTGTCGCATCAGATTAACCATCTGTTGCAACATATGGTTCATCGGTTGCCACAAGCGCTCAATTCCTACCTCCAACCGTCGACATGTTGAGAATAATTAAATATTAAATAAGAATTAAAAATTCAAAGTCGATCAAACATAGATTTTTGAATCCATTATATACAAATAAATACAATAAAAAAAATACCCTTGTGTAGATTCGATATAAAAAAAGAAAATACATACGCTAAAAGAAAAAAGATTAACCTAATTATTATTACTACTATTATTATTAGTATTAGCATTAGTATTAGTATTATTGTCAACCGGCCAATCGTCATCCGACAGCAGCAGGGCCCTCCCCAGCCTTGCTCTGAAGTCGCCCAACTCCCTCCGGAGTTCATGAATCTGTCTTTCAAGTTTCCGGAAGGACTCGAGATGAAACACGTTGTACAAATCTGGATCAGTCATATCTAGAAGTGAAGTAGAATGAATAAGTAATGAGGGACCTATTTATAAAGGATTGAATTCGAATGAGTTAGTAAAAAAGCCAGGACTTTTCATCTTTTTTTAAAATTGGTGACTTTTAAAGCTAATGTAAATTAAAAAATGGATCTAAATATAATATTTTATCTTTATTGTATTTCGGAAAGAAAAAAATTGCTTTAAAATAAATCTAACAGGTGGGTAATCTATTGTAAAATATATTTCACTTGTTAGATAATTTATAACATATTGACAATCTGTTGTAACAGATGGATAGACCTATTTGACTTTTCGAGCAGATAAGTCATATGGTGCAACAGATTGATCATCTGTCATAATAGATGTCTATAATTGTTTGATAATTTAAACAAATGTGGCATCTGTGTTGCAACAAGTTAGTCATCTGTTAATTCAATTAAAGCCATAGATGGGCTAAAAAAAAATAAGGTACGTGCAGATGGATGGATCCACTTTCATGTGTGGGAGTTAAGTATTACTGATAAGGTCATCGGGACAACACACAGAAAGTATAATATTTTTGTGAATGCAATTTTTAATCAATTAGGCACTGATCATTCAAACAAGATCCTGCATTGTACAGTTAAGTTTGATAGGTTCGAATTGACAAGGCCGAGGACCCCATAAATATGGTGCTGATACCCTGTTATAAATTACTAACGGTTGTTGCTTATGTTTATGCGTGTCAAGTTTTGAGAAGGGATCAATTTTTGTGTCATTGCAGAGATCCAATAGAGATTGGACTTAACTTTAAGTGTGCGTTGGACTCTAATAAGTCCTTCGAAGCCTCGCGCTGCATCAAACAAGAACGAAAATCAATAGAAATTCCCCTAGCCCAAATTTATATGGAAGGGTAGTTCGAGAAGATGATTATACGTCAAAAGGAGCTGAAGGAGAATGCCTGCGAGGGAAAGGGTAGTTGATGAAAGACTATATCATCTGAGAGCTAATTGAAGAGGAAACATAGGGTAGCAAGAAACTTCTAGCGAATCTAGCCGATGAAACTAAATTAAAACATGAGGAATTTGAATCAAGTGAAAATATGAAAGTGTGTCTAGTATTGAAATTTTATCTGTTGTTTCTTTGAAAGAAAATAATGCAGATGGACACTTTCCTAGGGAGTTGTGACTAGGTAGCGTGGTCGGAATGATCACCTATGTAGAAAATAATAGAACACCAAGAAATCAGCTTTTTGGGCACCGAGGGTTGAATTGATGTATAGTAAGTCAAGAAAAATTGCGCCAATAACAACTATAGTTAAAATGTGGAATCTAAGCGAAGGCGATAATTTTTGAATTTAAATTGCATCCCATGTCTTCTTGTTTGTGGTTCCGATTAAGTCCACGAAACCACAAACAAGATTGAAAGCCAGATTGAGTATCATTACTTCCTTAGCAATATGGATTGATTGATTATGTTTTCTTGCCTTAGCATGCTTTTAACATATCTTGGAGAAGATTAGAGGCTTGTTGTATTATGTGAATCTCGATAATTTTCAAGCTTGCCTCAAACTTGCTAATTCAGTATTCAAGCTGGTCGTTGCCATCTTTAAAGTCATTATAGAGTTCCTAGTCTTTTGTGAGCTCGTCAATGAGGAACACTTTCTTCGAAGTTGTGGCATTGTGAAAGGCCTTCAGAAGGCTTCCAGAATACTTTCTTCAGTAGACTTAAATGATACATGGAGGGTTCACTATGTTTGTTTTAGGTCAAAATGTGTTGATGCACACTCAAGTTGTGGTCCCAACAGTTGAATAACTCACTTTTATCGAGCGTTTTCAATGCAACATACTCAAAAAACCTCAAGGGATTTGATAAATTAATTAGCCTAAAATTACGTAATATTTGATCTTGATTCCACTAATCCTATCAAACGTTACATAACTCCAGGCTCATTAACCTATCAAAACCTTTGACCGAGTTAGTGTACAAATCAAACAAGCTCAATCTCTTAGCTTTTTTGCTGATCACTGATCAACAGAAAAGCTAAGAGATGGAGCTCATTTGGTTTGTACACTAACTCGAGCAAAGGTTTTGATAGGTTAATAAGCCTGGAGTTACGTAACGTTTGATAAGATTAGTGGAATCAAGATTAAACGTTACATAATTCCAGGCTATTTAATCTATCAAATCCCTTGAAGGTGTGTTGAGTAAGCTGCATGGAACAACGCTCGATAAAAGTGAGTTGTTCAACTATTGGGACCACTGATTGAGTGTGCATCAACATATTTTGACCTAAAACAAACATAGCGAACCCTCAATATATCATTTAAGCCTTGTAGTAAAAGTGTTCTGGAAGCCTTCTGAAGGCCTTTTACAATGCCACAACTTCGAAGAAAGTGTTCCTCATTGACGAGATCACAAAAGAATAGGAACTCTACAATGACCTCAAAGACTTCAACGATAAGCTTGAATACAGAATCAGCAAGCTGGAAGCAAGCTTGAAAATTATTGGGATTCACATACTACAACAAGCTTATGACCTTCTCCAAGAAATGTTGAAAGCATGCTAAGGCTAGAAAACACAATCAATTATATACATATTGCTAAGGAAGTAATGATACTTAATCTGCCTTTTAATCTTGTTTGTGGTTCCGATTAGGTCAATAGCAGTGGACCTAATTGGAACCATAAATAAGAAGACATGGGATGCATTAAAAATTCAGAAATTGCCGCCTTCGTTTAGATTCCTTATTTTAACTGCAGCTGTTATTGGCGTAATTTTTTTGACTAACTGTATATCATTTCAACCCTCGGTTCTCATAAAGATGCTTTTTTAGTGTTCTTCTATTTTTTTATATAAGTGATCAACCCGACCATGCTATCTAGTCGCAGCTCCCTAGCAAAGTGTTCAACTACATTATTTTTCTTTTAGAGAAATAACAGACGAAATTTTAATACTGGATATACTTTCATATTTGCACTTGATTCATATTTCTCATATTTTAATTCAGTTTCACCGGCCAGATTTGCTAGAAGTTTCTTTCTACACTATGTTTTCTATTCAATTATCTCTCAAATGATATATTCATTTATCAACCCTCTATTTTCCCTCGTAGTCATTCTCCTACCGCACTTTTTGGCATATAATTAGCACCCCAAGCAACCCAACCATATAAATTTGGGCTAGGATAATAACTATATTGATTTTTGTTCTTGATTGAAGCAGTGGGAGGCTTCGAAGGCCCTCTCAAAGTCCAATGCACCCTAAAAGTTAGTCCAATCGCTATTAAATCTCTTTATAATTCCACCAAAACTTGATCCCTTCACAATGCTTGACACATAAACATGAGCAACAACCGATATTAAATCTTAATAAGGTATCAAAGCCATATTCATGGTCTTTCATCCTTATCAGTTCGGTCCTATCAAACTTAACTATAAAATTACAGATATCTTGTTTGAATGATCAATGACTAATCGGTAAAAATGACATTCATAAAATCAGTGTACTCTATGTGTATTTTCATGATAACATTATCAGTAATACATACCTTTCACATATGAAGTGAATTCTATCTGCAAGCAATTTATTCCTCCGAACTCATCTTTACTGTAGCCTTTTGTGTTGGTCGGGCAAAAGTTGATCCACTTTCAGTTCCTTATATCTACAAAGAAAAAAAAATTGATGTCAAACAAGAAAAGAACAGAAAGAATATTATCCATCTTTTGCAATAGATATGGAGTCTGTTGCAACAGATGTGGAGTCTATTGCAATAGATGTGAAGTCTGTTGGAATACATCAAACCAGACTTGCTAGTAGTTTAATTTGTTCCAACAGTTGTTTCGTCTGTTGCAACATCAACAATAGTATAGACTACAAAGAAACAACATCAACAGTAGAGAAATAACATCATTTGTTCCAACACCATCAACAACAACATCAACAATAAAGAAGCAATATCCTTTGTTCCAACACCATCAACAACACCTACCCCACCAACAACATCAATAACAGCATCAACAATAAAGAATAAATAAAATACATACAAAAAAATGATACTGCCAACAAGGCTTTTAAACTTCTCCAATAGATGACTTTTTTTGCATATTGTAATAAAAACAATGGTTTGTTCATTTAAGACTTAAAATTTTCTTCAAAATTTTTAAATAAATATGATATGGGTAAATGATAATTAAATAAAAAATAGATGTAATAACTTGCAAAGAAGAAGATGAGAATGAAAGAGCAATAGTGAATCATACCTGCAATGTCAAAAGCAAGGGGATCAAAACAATAATTTCAGTCGAGGAAAGATATGGATCAATTTAGATCCGAAAGGATCTTTATGAGAAAGAAGAGATAAAAAAGGAGACGGTTGTGATAACCTTAGAGAGGAGAGAGAAAAAGATGAGAGATAAATAAATGTAGGGCTGAAGGAGAGATAATTCTAGATATGGGTTTACATATTCATTAATAACTTGAGGGGTGCGAGGAAGACTGGTGACATTAAAAAGACAAGATAAAACTACTCAATGAGATTTTTGAGTTATACAAGAAATATTTTTACCGCCTTTAGTAGTACTATAATATTTATCTTTCTTCTTTCAGACAGAAGATTGCCTTAAAATTAAAGAAAAAAAGATTTTCAAACAGATATGTCATCTATTACAACTGATACCAATATCTTTTTGAAAAATTCCAACAACTCAGTCATTTGTCACAACAGATGCAAATGTCTATTCGATAATTAAATCAGATATGTCATCTGTTACAACAAATATTACTATATGTTTGAAAATTTCCAACAGCTCAGTCATCTGTCACAGAGATGTAAATGCCCACTTGATAATTAAATCAGATATGTCATCTGTTGCAACAGATATAAATATCTGTTTGAAATTTCCAATAGCACAGTCGTCTGTTGCAACAGATTTCTTTGTGATTGATTTATACAGAAGTAGGGATGAGTACATAGGGTTAAGTACAACTTCAATTGAGTCTTTGCGATTGCATGATGTTGGTATTGCGTTCTTCCTGACCCGAGTCGTTGATCGATCACTCTGAGTCAAAATATTTCATATCAACTTATTATTGAGATAATACCTAAATTGATTTATATAGAACTAGGGATGAGTACATAGGGTAAAGTACAACTTCAATTGAGTCTTTGCGATTGCATGATGTTGGTATTGTGTTTCTCCCAACCCGAGTTGTCGATCGATCCCTCTGAGTCAAAATGATTCGTATTAGCTTATTATTGATCTAATACCTAAATTGATTTAGATAGAACTAGGGATGAGTACATAGGGTAAAGTACAACTTCAATTGAGTCTTTGCGATTGCATGATGTTGGTATTATGTTTCTCCTGACCCAAGTCATCGATCGATCACTCTGAGTTGAAACATTTCATATTAAATTATTATTGATCTAATACCTAAATTGATTTAGATAGAACTAAGTATAAGTACGTAGGGTGAAGTACAACTTCAATTGAGTCTTTGCGATTGCATGATTTTGGTATTGTGTTCCTCTCGACCCGAGTCGTCGATCGATTACTCTGAGTTGAAACATTTCATATATTTTAAAATTTTAAAAAATAATTAAGATCAATTCAGACCAAATTAATATTTTCAAAACTTGTCATTCTTTTCCAAACTACAAATCAGCCCATACAAATCATCCATTTAGGGGAAAGTGTTTCATAATTTCAAATCTCGATTTTCTCACTCTTTTCTCTCTCTCTTTCAACAATACAGACATCAAATACTCAATAAATTGCTCAACCCTTCACAACAAATCAATTTTTTCTCATTTTCGACCACATAGGTGTTATTTTCGACACTATTCTTACTTGTATCTATAGTTTTATCTATCTTCATAGGTAACAGAGTTCGAGAAGAGTTATATATTTGTTATTTTTTAAAAAATTAGGGCTTTTAGTTAATGGTTAAAAATAATACTTTTAGTTGTATTATACTCGATAATGGGTTAACAATTTTGAGTTTTGATGCTAAAAACGTAGGAAGAACCCGAGAAAACCCTAGTTTGTCACAGTGTTTCATTTTCTGTCGTGGTATTATTGGATGGTATTTGTGGCTGTTATTGCTGGTGTCGATATTGGTGGTCTTAATGGTGGTGTAGGCAGTCTTGGTGGTGGTTTTGGCGGTTTTGACGTCCTCAGTGCGGGTATTGGCGACATTAGTAGTGGTGTCGTTGGTGGTGTTGATGGTCCATCTGTTGCAATAGATGGAACATTTTTTGGGAGATATTAAATAGGTGTTCAAAAAAATTCTCCATCTGTTCCAACTGGTGGGTTATCCGTTGGAGTATTTATTTGTGATATGACATATAGTAATTTATTGAAATTTGTCTTAGCTTTTTTTAAAAAATTATGCATACATCAAATGTAATGTATTTTTTATTTTTCTATTGTTTGTAGTTAAAAGATGTCTCAAAAAAAAAAGAAACTGAAAATGGATCAACTTCTGACCACCCAATAAAAAAGGCTAGAGTACGAATAGATTAAGAGAAACTTCCTGAACAATCTCAGTCAGGGAAAAATGGAGCTGAGAAAAGTTATGAAAAGGAAGGTGGAGAAGGGTATATAGAGGCTGGTGAAGAAAATAAAAGTGAGGAGGAAGAAGAAGATAAGCAAGATGATAATGCCTCACTAATGGGGCATGAAATAAGATGAAAATCCCAGCATGAGGCTGTCAAAACTATTAGTATTGATAGGTTTCAAGTTGCAATGCTGATAGATGACCCTACAAAAGTAACTGGTGATCTTTTACTTAAATTTTAGTTGGAAAAACCTTTTGATGAATCTTGGAATATTATGAAGAATGAAAACATAGATGGGCCTTTTAAGAAAAGTTGCTTTGGACATTTTTTTTGGTTGCCTGCGGACCACACTATCCATTTCCAAATGAGCATGGTATATGGTCTTCTCAAGCATAGGAACAAGTACGTAGGGATGATAAATATTCGAAGGAGGGCAAAAAAAGATGGATGAAATCTGGATCAACTACTGTGGCATGCCAATTTATTTTAGCTTGAAAGAGTTTGCCATAATGACGGTCTTGAGATGCGATCATCCAGAAAAACCTCTCATCAAGGAAACACTCCCAAAAGGTCCAAGGCAAGTAGGACTGCAAAACCACCACCATCAAATAAACGAGAGGCATTGTCCAAGAAACCACCCACCAAAATGAACAAACAAAAAAATATATGGGTTGTTAGACATTGCTGGACGTAACTACAAAGCAGCAAATTTGATAGAAGAACTCAAGGATAAAACCATCCCAAAGAAGTACAGGGAGAAATTGTGCTTAGTTTGGTTTGCCCATGTCGTCATATTGGCAATAGACGTCAACAAAGTCATAGAAGATGATTTTTTGAAGCTTGCTGATGATTTTGAGAAATTCAACAATTATCCCTAGGGATCTGACAACTACTACTTGCCTGTCAAATATTTACTAACAAAGCTATTCCCAAAGACGACCACATGATACCGCTTTCATGGTAAATTTAATCACTATTTGTTTACTCATCCATTAATTTAAATTGAATAATTCTTAAGAATTTTTTTCTTGCTTCATGTTTACATATTTTAGGTTTGGGTATTTGAATGTATTCTTCTCCTCTAAAAGTAGGTCAAGGATTACCCGGACGAGATTTCCCATCCAAGGATCCTTAGGTGGTTGGCTGTAAAGATCAGCACAAGAATTAAGGAGGCTGATATCTTTAACCCTCTGGATGATGCAGTATGTCTTTTTTCGAGTGAAATAATTTGATTCAAAGAAAGATATTGAAAACGATGTGTCATCTATTACAATAGATAGGTCATCTGTTACAACAAATTACCCATCTACTACAACTGACGCAATAGATGGGTAATCTGTTGTGATAGACGATCCATATTTTGCAATAGATTAACTATCTATTGCTCTAGTTCTCTGAACTCGGCTCAATATATTACCTATCTACTACAAATTATGCAGACGAGTAATCTGATGCAATATATTATTAATCTGTTGCGACATACAGATCAACTATTATGATAGATAAATCATCTATTACATAAGTTGACTGTGTTAAAATGTAACCCAACTGACTGAAAATTATTATTATATGATTTAAATGTATTTGTCTTTTTTGTAGGTTGTGCATCCTTGAATCGTGCCTACTGAGTGGGAGTTGGGGATGACTTATTTTATTACCCTAGGTCTTGTTGATATAATAGCATACCTAACGGTGGAGTAAATAAAGAAGGAATTGGCTGGAGAAAAAAATCATAAGAAGAGCAGTTAGGAAAGGTCAACCTAATGTTGAAGCTCTTCATGACCAACCTACTACAAAAGATCTAGGTGCTTCTTCTGGGGGTATTGCTGGTGGAGTTGTTGATATTAGTGGTAGCCATCCTGATGTTGCTGCTGCTGCCAGTCGTGATGATGAGAATATTGATGATCAAGAAAAATAAATACGTTTGAAATCATACCTTACACAGGTCCCTCTCTCCCCTACACCGATACCTTCTACCCTTACAGTGGTCCCTCTTACCCCTCTTCACCCTCATATTCTTATTGCAAATATAATGTGTGAAAGGACAAATAGGATAAACTTCTTGAAAAACTAAAGGCTATCTCTGGCGCTGCCAAGGAATTAAAATACAAGAGGGGTGTCATACTTTCCAAGAAGGTGAGAGAGACATACACTCCTACAATGGTGGTTAGGAGGAAGAAAAGAAAAATTAGCCAAATCCTCTCCAGTCTAAAAACAAAAAAGATTGCAACTCCTCCCTCTCCAAAAGTTGTTAAAGTTTTGAGGCCACTGAAGAAGGTGGACATATACACAACACTTAGCAATGAAGAGAGGACGAAATTGGGAAAAGCCAAGTATCCCAAGAAGATATGTTAGAGGGAAGAGGCCATATCTACACTGTAAGAGATGGACCAAGGCAAAGAGAATTCTTACAGTCATGAACGTGCAAGTCAAATATTTTCTTGTTTTTGAGATACTTCTCGAGGAGGGAAAGATTAAGGTTTATGAATGCAACTTACCTGTCTTCAATGACACCATTTTTTTATCCAGGTGCAGCCACTGTTAGTGTTGCTCCCCAGCTTAGTGCAGCAACTGTTAGTGTTACTCCCCATCTTATTGAGGCAGAGTAAGCTAATGGATCATTTGCATGTAAAAGTCTTGATTAAAAAAGCATGAGATTTCAAAGGTCAAAACTAGGGCATGCAACTTAGAAAAAATAAAATAAAACTGGTGCCGCGTGTGGGCCGTACTCGCTTGCATACTTTGAATGTTTGCTGACTGCCATAGAAATGTCCAATCTGTGCGACGCTGTTGTGGCAAAGATGCAAGAGATCTGGGCTTATGAGGTACTAACTAAATGTTTGGAGCTTGTGTATAAAGAGGAAGATTTACAAAGACAAACACCATAACAATTTTTTATGTTTGACTAAAGTTGATTTTTTTATAATGCAACAGATTGTCTTTTTGTTGTAAGAGATAGTATATCTATTGTGAATGATTGATTATCTATTGCAATAGGTTGGTCATCTATTGCATTATGCAGATGTCTCTCAGTCTCTGTCATAACAGATATACAATCTATTGCAACATATAGTCTTTCTGTTGCAACTGCTAGGTAATCTATTGGAACAACAAAAAAATGTAGGAAGACCTATTCGATAATTTTCAATAGATGACCTACATGTTGCAATATATTTCTAAATTTATTTGATAATTTCCACCAGATATGTCGTCTGTTGCAACATATGTATTATCTGTTGCGATATTTGAATCTAGTATTCCATTTCAATTAATAAGTTCAAAACTAAGGATTAAATTATATTCACAGACAACATTAAATAAATCAAAGCCTTTAGAAATTACATGAAATAACTCAACAAATAAATGAAATGTAAAAAAAAATATTATGTGTACAAATGATCTACTCTACAAATAAATCAACAATTGGTTCCAACAATTATCAAGGAGAGGTTATTACTTTGACAGACTCAAGCTATAAAGATCTACTCAATATGGACAAGTTTTTCTCCATTCGGTGCTATGGAATTTGATTTTAGTTGTGTGGATCTTTAATATCACTTGCGTACACTTTCTGAGCTTTCGCTTCTCCGTATTTTCATAAAAAAGCAACATATTTTTTGCAAATTAATTTGGTATTAAGTCCATTATTTGGTATTTGTAATCCATCACTCAAATACTCAATGTAAGCGGCAAAAAAAGACCGCAATCTCTGCGTTTTAAAAAAAACAGATAATCCATATCTTGCAGTTCATGTAAGCATTGTGAAAATTATGAAATGAAACTAAACCATGATACTTATAGGCTACCAAAGGGTTTTTGAGAAATTACTTCAACATCTTCTACATCAAATGGATTACCCATTTTATCCTGCTATGCTTCAATCGTCAACTAATCAATATGAACCATTTGGTCCAAAAAGCCACTCATATCAAGGTAAGTAGGCAATATTTTGGCCAGCTTTTGTATCTCCGATGATGGTGCCGAACGTCTCTTTCTCGACATCTAGTCATAAACTCAGATGTGCCTTTCTTTTAGAACGACGACTGCCAACACCCAATGGAATTCGTCACCACAATTGATTGGGATGCACACTTCATCGATCAAATGCCAAGGTAAGCCAGCTAGAATGCTAAAACCTTTGATAATGTTGATTAAGAATTCCTCAGTTCGGGAAAATTTTGGCTATTGTTGACAAAACCTATCGTACGCCTTATTGAAGTAAACTTTGTACAAGTAATTATTTATCGTGTATCTGTATTGCCCTTGTATTTGAAACTTGGCCTTCTTTCGGAGGTAGTGAAAAATAACATTGATGTGCTGCATATATTATCAAACATTTTACATTAAATGACAATAAAATTAATACACATATGAAATTAAATAAAATATTAATTAATAGTAATATGTATGATATTTAAACCTCTCATTCCAGCAAATTTGGGGCGTGACATCAAATAGAAGCAATCCTTCATTCGAGGATGTGCAACAACAAAGTCAAACATATCAAAACCAAGAGTCAATTCATTCACTTTGTAGTGTTTGCCATTTTATTTTATACATGATTTATATGTGTTAATATCATGTTTTTACAATAAGAATTGGATAGATCAATATCTTTAATAGCTGATTTATCAACCTATCGGCGTGATGCTTTAACAACCCATCAACAATCCTTTCTGAATAATAATGATCAACTTTGTTAGTTTTTTTGGAGCCTCGTCCAAGATGTTGAACCTTTCAAAAGGGTAATTCTTCTATTCTCCTGAACTGACAGGCTCCACTTTTTCTTCTTCTTTGGAAGCAAATGATGGATTATCACTGTGATATTATGCTGTTCAGTAGTAGCTTCTACTGTGATATCTACCTAGAAATCCAGAATTATCAATGCTAATCATAGATATACAATAGATTATCTATCTGTTGCATAAGATGGATCATCTATTGGGATAAACTCGATCAGGTAAAATAGAGTTGTACAATAATTTCAAATAAATGACCCATTTCTTGCAACATATGACTCTTCTGTTGGTACAAATTAAAACAGTAGTAACACCTATTTGTTTTGCTAAAATAGACGGACATTTGTTGCAATAGATAATGCATCTGATGTAACATGTTATATGACAGTTGCAATAGATGTATATATTTGTTTGATAATTTTTAGCAGATGTATAGTCTATTGAAATAGATGTGTCTGTTTGTTTATTGGAATCACATTATTTAGCTTATGCTGCTCTCCTGTGACCCTTGTACATTGATCAAAGGTGCAAGACAAAGACAAAAGGAGTTGAAATTTTGCTTTTTTCAACGCTTGATGATGCCTAGGAAATTTCTTTTCTTCTCCTCTTAGATACCTTGATCTCTAGTGGAGTGTATGTATATGGAATCCTCTTTGATGGAATGGCACCCCTCTTAGATGTCATTTTCTTTACGAAAGCAGTTAATGCATTAATCACTCCATCATGTTTCACCTTGCAGTCTTAAAATTTGCATGCAGAACATTCGCTAGAAGTGGAAAAATCTGTATAACCAGTATGATCCTAATCATAATGGTTAGTTATTTCAAAAACTATAAGAGGAGCACCATTACCACTACCACTACCATCATCAACAAAAAGAAGCCCACCCTTCAAAATTGTTTTTTTTTGTGATACTTGTTGCTCCAAATAATTACTCCTTTATTCTATCAATGAATTTAGGGTCCAATAAATTTTTCACAGATAAAGTAAAAAAAACTGGCATCTTCAACTCTCTATTGGTCGGAACAAGCCACGGATGGACAATCTAAAATAAATCAATACATATATTAGAATGATGATGAAATCATTTTAAAAAATCATTAAGTAAAACAAAAACTTAATTAGAATTAGACTTACTGCTTCCTTCAGGGTGTTGAAAAGATCAAGAAATTTTGCATTTTTATTAGTTTTGACCGACAACTATCCCAGGATCCTTGGACAAAAAACTTCTTCCTGATAGTTTACTTGTTGTCTCAAATAAGGAATGACTTTAAATGCCTAAGCCTATAAAATAATGGTAATAAATCAAAAGCATTATTAAATAAAAAATAAATCATGTCATGATAAGAGAAATATTTACCATGAAAGCCCATGAAAAGCCATAGAAGTTGACTGTCCTTGGCGTTAACGGAGTCAACAAATATTTGATAGTCATTTTATAGCTTTCATAACCCCAAGGATAGCTGTTAAATGCCCCAAGATCCTCAGAGAGCTTGATTAAACCATGTGGTATGTTGTTGTTAACGTCTCTCGCCCAAAGAACATTATGTACAAACCAAACCAAGCACAATGATTGTTTGTGCTTCTTTGAAAATCTTTTACCTTTCAATGCTTCTATCAAATTTATGTTTTTGAAGCTTGGACCAACAAGGGACACCAGGTCATCACGATCACTCGACTTTTCTTTATCATTTTTGCGTGTGCGGGGTATTTTTTTGGGTTAGAATAGGTATAACTTAAGAAGGAGAAGGAGGATAACATTTTAATCCTGTAACTATGGCGAACTCCTTCCAACCAAAACAAACAAGCATGCTACAGTTATTTATCTATACCTCATCCATATTATCTTTGTTTTCATACATAAACCTATGCTTGATTGAGGTTGTGGGATCTTAGGATAGGATTGAGGCTGATGCAGAAGAAGAGGCTAACTATGTTAATAATCAGGGGGGTTTTCGAGGCAATAGCCAAGGGAATCAAGGTCGGAACTTCTATGATAAGCCTGGTTATAAAGATAGGGAGCAGGGAAATTAGAGGAATAACAATGACAGGAGCAGGCTATATATTCCTCCTGGAAATCATGAGGCTGCTTCATTAAGTTCTTAAAAGATGTCCATGGATTACATGATGGCTAAGTTGTTGAAGGAAGTGGAGGCTACCAACTCTGATATGACCACCATGAAAACTGATCTGACATCCATCAGTTAGTTGGTGCACCGATACTCCACCAGAATTAAATAGTTGGAGTAGAAGATGAGCTAACTCTCTGCAATATTCAACCAGAGGAAGAGCGGAACATTACCAAGAGATACGGTCTAGAATCCGCAGAATAATAGCTCATGCATGGCTATTACCACTAGAAGTGGTAAGATATTACCTGGCCTTTCTTTGGGCAAACCTGTTGTTGATAAGGTAGTTGTTGATGAATTGGAAGAAGGAGGTCCAGTGGAGTCTAAGAAGCAAGATAATTCTGATGATGCTCCAGAGAAAGGTAAAAAGAAAGAGAAGGAGGTAGTGCTGAAAACTATCCCAAGAACACCACCTCCCTTTCCTCAATAATTGAAAAAGAAAATGGACGAGGCAAAATTCAGTAAATTCATGGAAATGCTCAAGCAATTGACAAAAAATGTGCCTTTGGTTGAGGCACTTGAGCAAATACCAGGATATGCAAAGTTTATGAAAGACCTAGTGACTAAGAAATGGAAGGTTAACCATGAAAAGAAGGACAATCTCCTTCATTGTGGTACTATCTCTACAAAGTCTTTAGTGCAGAAAAAGGCAGATCCGGGAGCGTTTACCATCTCGTGCACTATAGGTTTCCTAAATTTCACAAAAGCACTATGCGATTTAGGAGCCAGTATAAACCTAATGCCACTTGCTGTGTATAAAAAATTAGGTTTGAGGGATCCTACTTCGACAAACATACGGTTACTGATGGCAGATAGGTCTGTGAAGCGGCCTGTGGGCATATTACATGATGTCTTGGTTAAGGTGGCCGATTTTATCCTGCCTGCTGATTTTGTAGTCCTGGATTTCAAAGTGGACTTTAAAGTGCCCATCATCTTAGGTTGACCATTTCTTATAACTAGGAGAGTGATAGTAGGTATAGAGCTGAATGAGCTGAAGTTCAGGCTTAATGAGAAAGAAGCACGCTTTGAAATACACTCATCCATGACTCAAAAAAAAGATATGAGTGTTTTTTTAATTGTTAATGCATTATATGAAGATGGTAAAGGGGTATCAATAGGTTGTCTTGACGAATTCTGAGTAGTCAAGATAACCAAGTCATGCCGCGACATTAAATCAGGCGCTATTGGGAGGTAACTCAAAATTTTTATACTCCAGTAAATTATTTATTTTTGTAGTAGGTTATAGACAAAGAAGGTGGAATCGATGTATTCATCCAAGTGCCCCTAATGAAATTTTTGATGGGTTTTCATGATTGTGATAAGCTGTCAGATTTGTCGTCAGAGACCTCAGCTCTGAAGAAGGTTCTGTCAAGGCTGACGACATTTGTGATAAGCTATCACAATTGTGATAGCTTATAAAAATATCATCATAAAAAGCCCAACATTAGCTGAAATTATGGGCCAAATTAAAAAGACCCGACCCTACCCATAGCTTGGCCTTTCCACCTTCCCGCTTAGTTTTTAATTTCTTTAAGTTGTTTTTATTCCATACTTAGAATATTTTCTTCCCTTCTTTGAACTTTTTCTAAGTAAAACAAGAAGCAAGTTTCCTTGTGTGTGTGGGTTTGCAATTTCAAATGGTAAGTGATAGATTGATGACAACCCAAGTTCCCAATAAGATTGAATCAAGTTCAACTTGCAAAAAGGGCAAGAAAAAAGTCTGAAAAGGAGAAGATAAAAAATGCAAGGATTGAGTCCTTAGCGGATAATGAGAGATGGGAGGCAGCCATCCGAGCGAGAGCAGTAGGTGCCTCCACCAGTAGGCCTTCAGAGACTGATAGACCAGTTGCACCAGAACAGTTCGAGGCTCCTGATGGAGATGGAGCAGCAGGGTCAGAAACCCATGACCCCTGGGATTGATCCATTCTAGGTATAGTCTAACCCTTAGTTCAGATTTTCTTTGATTTAAGTTGAGGGTGCAGAGTAAATTGTTGTTATAAAATTTTGTAGCTGATTAGGAGAAATACTTGTACTTGAGGCAGTTGAATTTTTTTGTGATTTTTGTACACCTCTTCAAGTGGTCTACTTCTTTAACTGTGTGATTTGCATTCAAGTGTGACCACTGTGCATCTTTATATGGCATTAGTTTTACTAACATAATAATCATTGCTAAACAGCTGCATGAACTGAATGAGTCGTAACTTTTGATATACGTTTGTGCCATGTGTGTGTGAGCAACTAGTTAGTTTCCTTTGTATGCTGAAGTCAGAACTTGCCCGGTTAGTCTTACCGTGGTTGAAGGATAGGGGTTAGGAAAGGATTATAGGCCGTTTTGATATTATCTCACTTTAGCCTAAATGACCTTCCCTATGTGTATAATATCCCTTGATCCTTGTTTTAAGCCTAATTGGCCTATTTCTTTGTATGACACCTGTCACCTTCCTATTTAAATCATAATGAACCTGTTTTGGCCCTGGTTCTCCTTGGATACTGTGCATCTTGACTTACAAAAATTGCCTAAGTTGTGGGTGTCTATCATAGGGGTGCATGATATAGAATGAGTATGAAGAAAGGTAGCATAAAAGAAAAGAATAAAAAGCCGGGTGCAGAGAAAAAGAGCAAGAAAAAGAAAAATTGTAAAAAAGATTAAGTAATTGAGAAAAGACTGCACCATCCTAAATAAGTGTGATCAAGAACAGAGAAGAGTGGAATAGGCTAATGAGTGAAACCCCAAAAAGCTATTGTAGTGTCAAGGAGGCTTAGTCACTTTAAATACCATCGAGTATCATACCGGCCTCTAGCCTACATTAAAAGCCTAAGAGAAGTCCTATAGTGATCCTAGCTGACCTATCTAAAGATTTGGGTAATGAATATAAGGGCAAGCCTATGGTACTTGGTATACACTGATTGGAACTTTGTTCTGAGAGTGAGTGTCTTGATTGTCCCCATGGTTATATATATAATTCCTAATATGAGATGAGGGGGATGTCTTTGCTGTGATGGCACACTAGTTACATTGCTAGTTACTGACTTATTTCCTTAGTGTAATAATGGTCTGTGCATGGTTGTTATAACTGAATTGATTTCATATCTTGATTATTGTGTGTTGCATTGGTGTTCTTCATTGTTCTTAAATTGAATGACCTTGGAGATGGTGAAAGTATTTTGAGATAATGTGGATGATTGACTGCTAAATGTGCCTTGTATTCTCTTAGTTGTGTTGAGTTGCTTGAGGACAAGCAATTATTTTAAGTTGAGGGTGTTTCTATGTGAGCTAATGCTAACACATTTGAGGCTTTTAACTAAGAATAATTGCGAAGTCTTAAGCAACTTTTGTTGTTTTTGATTGATTTATATTTGATTTTGCAGTTTAAGCTGATATAATAGAGAACCAACAAAAATGGAAGCAAAGAAGTTGAAATCTGAAGAAATCTGAAGACAAGTGTGGCTGACGACATTTGTTATAAGTCGTCAGCCTTGTGATAAGTTATCAAGTTCATCGTCAGCAGTAAACAGAGAATTGGCCTAAGTTGAAAGATGTGATGATATTTTGTGATAAGTCATCAAGGGTATGATAAGCTGTTAAGAATGTTGTCAGCCTGAGGAACACAGGAGAACTGAAGCAGAGCTTTGACGATATTTTGTTATAGGACATCACGAAGCTGATAAGTTGTCAAGATTGTCATCGGCCTTAAATAGGAAGAGCCAAAACTGAAGAAGGAGCTGACGATATTTGTGATAAGTCGCCAGCATCTTGATAGGCTATCACAAATGTCGTCACCTAATATGAAGGATTTCTGGATTCTATTATTTTGTTTCCATAATTAGGGTGAACTATTTAAAGCCTTGTTTAGGGTTTTCTTAAGAGTTTCGCACATTGAGTTTTGATAATACTTTTGATATTTTCTCTTTAATTTCTTGGCTTGAAAAAGCAAATACTTTAAAGAGATTATTATCATTATTCTGGGATTTTTCTTTGTGATCTAATCTGCGATTCACTAGTTATTATTCTTCTTGTGGTAAGTTTAACTTTCAAAGCATGAATACAACTTGTTGTTTTGATTTTAGCATTATGAGTGGCTAAATTTCTTTAACCTGAATTATGGGATCTAGGTTTAGGTCTTGATAAGGTGCTAAGTGTTCAAAATTCAAAAGGTGGTAGGATTTCTTGATAATTCTGAGGTTTTAATTAACATCTGTTGGTTGCAAATAATATATAACACCTGCTTTGATTTGCTTGATAAGGAAATCAAATATAATGGTAAGTGAGTTATCGATAGGGACTTGGAAATGCTCCATTTAATAATCAGTGTTGTAACAAAGTTGTTCAACCTGAGGTAAAATCTGGGGAGTGAATATAAATTCCCTAAGTCTGAGAGGATTAGGTAATTAAATGCTTAAGTAGGTCGAGATACATTTAAGCATAATGTCGATAAAGATAACTTGTTGCCCTACCTACCTAGAGAATCTTGAACCACCGTTAGCATTTGTCAAGTACCAGAAGCCCTAGTGAACATAATTCTAGTTTTTCAGAAATTCTTGATTATGAACACTGAAACTGACGTAACCAAAAATTGCTTGTTAAACTAAACCCCCCCCCCATTTCTAGAAATATTCAACTATCAGTTGACTGATTTGCAACCGACTTACGTTCTACCATATTTCCTATAGGATTCAACCCCAACCTAGTTGGGTTTTATATTGACAATGATCGCTTACATTCTCATTGAGAGGTGTAGTTTGAGCATTATCACCTATCTTTGGGAGGCTACAGTGACATTTTAGGAAATTCACTTCGTGAATCCTTATCGTGTGTCTGTATTCCTATGAACCTTGAACATATTCTTTGACTCTATTCTATCCCCGATAGACGATGCGATATTGTCAACAAATACAGATAAGAATCTAATATGGTTTTCCAGAATTTTAGCGCAGTATCAAGCTAGAGAGTCAGTGATAGATATCAAAGATCTATAATGGTAGCTAAAAATTATTTGGGTTGAGTCCCCATCAGACTATCAGAGTATGGTATGGTTTTTTAGGCCATGGTGACCATTCTGGATTATGTGGGGTAGTATCTCAAAGTATTTTTGATTCTTGGTTTGGTTGTGTTGTGATGAGACACTCATTCAGAGAATGCCCCTGGTATGAGATAAGTGATCAGTTAGAGTTAGCATATATTCCCCGCTAGCCTAGAGTTCCTAAAATAGGTTATGATATAGAAAGTTTGGATATAAATTTGCAGATTTCTCTCAGCATCAGTTGGCCATCCATTTTGGCTTAGTTTGTGTTCTCCCAATATTGATGCTTCAGGAAATGCTATAACTATAGAGAGACTGACTACTAGTCTAGGGAGTATCCCTGACATGAATTCCAGTTATTTAGCTCATTTAGATCAGCTCATGATGTTGTGGCATCTTCAGTTATAGATGGTGCGTTTGGCGCCTTAGTTGATGATTCAGCCAGTCGATCCGATTTAGACCCGGTCAAATTTATTTTCCCTATGCCCGTTAGTCATGTGACTGGAAATGTTGCCAAGATTGGTGCATTTTTACTTCTCACATTTATCTCTTATTATGTGTATTGGGGTTTTCATACCCATTGATAATTTATGCCTTAATGAATTTATATCGGTCATTATGTGCCTTATTGTTGAATTCATGATTATATTACAACTCCTTGGTTTATTTCTTTTAGTAGTGGATGCAGTAGATCTATATTGATATTTTTTTCCCTATGGGTGTGGTTTTAGGTTCGAGTCCCATTTATATTGGCACATTAGCCCTGTTATGGTCCTTGAGTAGTACATGATATTGATGTTCATTTTGATATCGCCTGTTTAGAATATTGATCTTGATATTGCTATTTCTACCACTGTGTGAAATTATTGATATTACTTGATATTATTTTTTGATTTGTTATATGATGAATTTGATTTTCGCTGGTTAGCTGCATAGACTAATGTTATCTAGTTAGAGTTTCATTTTGTTGTGATACTAATTGTTGGCTAGAGTAGATATAGCCTAATTTGGTGATTTTTTTCCCTAGCCCGGTGAGTTTGACTGTGTTCCCTCTTGGTTAACTGTGTTAGATTTGTTCGGCCACGTGTTATGGTATCGAAGGCAAGTTGACCTTCCATGATTTTTGTAGATTTGAGTCGGCAATTTAGTTATGTTGCCCATTTTGAGTTTGAGATTCTTAGACTTGCCTCCTGGTTTGTGAAGGATTGTGTTTTGGCTATCCCTTCCAATATAACATGTTTGTGAGATTAATTAGTTTAAGGTCCATTCTTTGGTTGTGACTATTTCATTGCCCGATAGTCGTTTTGACATTGATATTGAGGTATCGTGGATTCATCTCCTAGATTTGATGGGTTTGTTTCTTTGTGATGGATTGTCTTGTTGTTAGTATGGAGATTGGATATTCTTTTGTCATTGTGATATGGTTTTGTCTAGAGGAGTTGGAAGATAGAGGCAAGTGGCCTTTCCTGTGACTGCTTCTAAAGTTGGAAAATTAGAAACTCTTTAGCTTTAGTTGTTGGTACTCTTGTGATTGTCTTGACTTTGACCGTGGCCTTGAGATTGGTATTTCTTCTTTGATGATGTGGTTCTTGGGTGGATTCAGGAAATCCCCATTTCAGTATTTGTTTGGCCTAGTAAGGCTTGGTGGAGTGATTCTCCTCGATGATATGTGTTTATGGCTATTTCTTTGCCTAGAAGGGGTATTGTATTGGTTAGTTCCATCTTAAATTGCATTTCTCCAAGTTACTAAAGTGTTTGCTTTCACTAGTATGGTTTTAGGTCTTGAGAAGTTTTTAGTATATTTTGATAGCTCATGCCCTCCAGCAGATATGGGGTGCATTATTTGCACTTTCAGTCGATGATTTACCCTTTTACATGATTTCTGTATTGTGGCTTGGTATGATTTATCTCAGATATGTTAGATTTAGATACTAAAATCAATTTGAATGGTTGGTAATGATATAGGTTTATCGATTCAGTTTTGACTTAATGCTTTGGAATGGTGATTGGAAATTATGATAAATTTGGATCATTAATGCCTACCAATTCTTAGTTTTTGTTTAAGATATTTGAGACCAAGCGATTCAGCCTTGGTATTGAGATTTCAACTGTGTTGTAGAGCTTGCGTGCAACTTTTGTTTTAGACTTGTCTTCGTTCAGATTTCATTTATAGGTTGGTTGAGCCTACTCTGTGGTTGTCTATTCGGTCGTCTTGACGTCGGTTGGATTATAGTTGATAAGTGTTCAGATAATAGCCCATAGGCCCCATATTGGTTATTTTAGTTTTGACCTTGATTTTCAGTTTTCCTTGAGAATTTACTTAGTGGGAGTAATATACTTGAGTTGGATTTAGTATGTTTTTTTCTCGATACATGGATCATCCTGGAGCAAAATATTCAGTCATAATTAGTTATACCTTGGATTTTAAAATTTTAGTTTGATTTTCATTTGGACAGGTTGCAGCATTGGCATGATTGCATTCCTTGAGTATCTCCATTTGTATGCCCAGATAATGCTTTATGAGCTTATTTCCATGTTTTCCTTATGGACTTTCAGCGGATCAGCTTTAGTTCTTTGATTTCTCCATGATGAGATGGAGTCGATGAGACTAAGGAGATTTTCCTCCCGGTTTGGAGTTAAGAGCATGTGTAAAATTGTTAAGAAATGTTATTTTTGGGTTTGGAGTTTGTTTTATGACTTATGTCTTGGTTTGCTTTTGGCTTGGATGATCCTTTGTTGATTTATATGGATATAGAGATGATATCAGCATGATGTGATTTAGATATGCGTGCATTAGCCTTTCCAGTTCAGTTGGCGGTTAAATTGAGTTAGCTATTTTGGAAGTAGAATGAGAGTGCTTGTCGAAAAAGGAATACTTATGGCAAAATCCCTTAGAAGTGTTTTCTCTCTGTTGAGGTTACCTGGGAAGTCATTCTTGGAGCATGTGGACCCAATACCTCATCCGTTTGAGATTTTGAGATTCTTTCTATCCGTTGACTTTCGGGGACGAAAGTCCTTTTAGTAGTGGATGTTGCAATGACTCTTCAGGTCATTTTCCATATTTATGCTTATATTCACCGTTTAAGCTTCTCTCTAGCTTCCCAAGTTATTTGTGACTTTTTGGGACTGATGGTTAGTTATCGGGCAGTTCATTTGGTTTTTAGAGCCAATTCCCTGTTTGGAAGTCTTCACTGGTTCCAAATGGCCACCGAGTGAAAACTTCAGTGAAATGATCCCGTATGCAAATTTTGACTACGCCAGCAGATTCGGAATATCAATTGTAGTTTAGGTAGACCTTTGGTTCGGGTCCCAATGCACTGTAGCTCATTTCGAGTTAGAAAGTTAAAAATTTAATTGTATAGGTATGGGACCCACTTTTTATTGAAATGATCTCGGATGAAATTTTTGATGATTCCAATGAATTTGAAATGTGGTTTACCCTTAAATTTCACTATTGGATCATATATTTTGGTTTCCGAATGAGTTTCAAGGGTCAAAAATAAGTTTTTGACTTTGCTGATGGCCCAGACAGCGACTGCGGATCTCCAAAGCTGGTATGGGTATTTAAGCACCCTATAGCCATGTTTTCACCATTTTGACTCATTTTTGAGAGCCTAAAATCCTAAATAGGAATGATAACTCAAAATTGAGTTTGTTGGGTGTCTAGGGAGCTTGGTAAACATCTTTTATCATGATTATCATCCGGATTAAGGTAAGATTTTATCACTTTATTGGTGAATTTCTTAGTTCTTGACCCAAAACCCCAATTTAGCTTAGGTCTTGATTTAGCTCTAAATTTGGTTTGTTTTTATCAATTCATTGAGGATTATGATTTCTTGGTGATGTATGAGCATTGGGTTGACCTCGAAAATGCGATTTCCATACATGGGACCCACTTGGGATTTTTGGTGTCGTTTTTGGACCCGAAGCACAATAGTGCAATATGGGTATCGTTAGACTCGTATTGATGAGTAGATTATATTTTTGATAGTGTGATGACATTTTGGGGATTGTGAAGTTAAGACGAGCATGTGGTTCTTGAAGTGTGATTTTGCAGTTTAGCCTTGAGGTAGGCTTCTGTCTACTCTTCTTCATGGATGATGTATGATATATATAGTGCGCGAATGTGAATGTTAAGATTGATATTGGATAGAATGACTTAGTATTGATTATACATATAAGTTTGGGGATTAGATGGGGTTTTTAACCCGTAGGTTGAATTACTTAATACCCTTGTAGAATCCTTTTGCCTTCTCCCTAGTTTGGGTAAATTTGTAGCATGGATATGATATAATTCTATGCTTGGAATATGGTTTTAGAATTTGAAGAATGATTTGTATATTTAGCCTTATTGGGCTAGTGTGATAGTTTTGGAATTGTAAGTTTGGTAGAGTTGACTTGAGTACCCTTATTTCTAGTCAAAGTTACTATCTTAGGCTTTAATATGGCTTTCTTGATATCTAGAAGATGAACTAGATACCTTAGCCTAATTTGGGGGCATAGTATACCTAATTATGGATATTATGGATTACAAGTGGGATCATTCGACCCACTTAGGCCTAAGCTTATATTAAGTCTTGTGAACTTACTTGCGGATGTTAGACATAGATGAGGCTAGTAAACCTTAGAATAAGGTTACTTCATAACTTGGTAACTTGTATTGATGTTTCAAGATTGTGGCTATTTAGTTATGGTTATGATACTACATGTGGAAGTGATATTAGGCATTTAGAGGTGATATTCCTCCTAGATACATTATATGAACTATAGAGATGTTATTTTATTTAGTCATTATTATTGGACCTATAGAGATGATGGTCCTTTTGGATATGTAAATTGGCCTAGAGAAGCGATATTACTTGTTGTCTTGACGTATTACCTATTGATATATGATATACTATAGATAATTACACGTCTATCTATATTATGCCTCCTAGATGTGAGACGTCTCTAGTGTGAGAGATGATAACATATTAATTTATTATGCCTCCTATATGTGAGATGCCTTCTATATGTGAGATGATTAGAGGTATGCTACGACTTATGCATATGATTATTGATATGAGTTCCAGAAATGTATACGGGCCTAAGGCCATGATTATGATGTTGTGATTATTCCGAACAAATTAATGGGCCAAGGGCCGTGTTATAGTACTGATTAAATATCCAAGAAGTGCTTATAGTTGTGAATGATGTGATTATAATTTATGAATATAAATATGTATATGTTTGTATACACATCTCTTCGGTATGGGACGGAGGAAGATGCAGTATGATGCTTATTATTCCAGTGACTGAATACTGGTATGACATGCATAGGTTTGGTACGTTCATGATTATTTACCATTTTAAATGATGTGATTATAGCTGAAATGTGATCTTATGGTTGTTCTTCTTGTTAGACGGTTAAGCTATGTGGTAACTAGTTGTCTATTAGCTGAATATTACACTTGATGGCTAGGAAGCTAATGTATTAGTTAATGAATCTTGCTTAGTTGGAACATGGTAGTTAACAATGGTCAGTTAATGAATGATGTCATTTAATAAAAGATGGTTAGGCGACAAGTAGTAATGTGTTGTCTAGTAATGATTAACAAAAATAGGATGAATAATTGATAATAATGAATGGTGGATAAATGACGGTTTTGGTCTAATGATGAACCTAGACTATATGTTAGATGTTGACTATTAAATGAATAGTGGTTAGTTGTTATCCCGTGAGAAAGGATTTTGTGAAGGATAATGTTTAGGTTAATAACTAGAGGTTATGTGATGACTAGCGAACTAGCGGTTTAATAATAATAAGTGTTGGTTAGCTAATAACGAGTAGTTGTGATGTATTGATAAGATAAACATCTTTACGGTTATGAGTATATTGGCTTGTGTCTGTGCACCTATTATATGCCTATATTTATGTGTCGAGAGTTATGATGATACATTGGTACCCGGCAAAGCCGGAGGATATTGTGATGACATACTGATACCCAGCAAATCCAGAGGATATTATAATGATATTGATACCCAGTTTGAGTCCAGAGGATACTATTAAGATGATATTGATTTCCGACAAGGTCGGAGGATATTATGATGATATTGATACCCGATTCGAGTTTGGAGGATACTATTAAGATGATATTGATTCCCGACAAGGCCGGAGGATATTATGATGATATTGATACCCAATTTGAGTTTGGAGGATACTATTGAGATAATATTGATTCCTGGCAAGGCCACGGGATATTATGATGATATTGATACCTAGTTCGAGTTCGAAGGATACTATTAAGATGATATTGATTCTCGGCAAGGACGGAGGTTAATTATGATGATAATGGTCCTGATGAGGATAGTTACTATGAGTTGTGATATTGATGGTATACTTTGCATTCATTCCTGCATGTGTTTTTCCTATCACCAGTATGCACCTATATCTATCATCCGGTATGACACGGTTGCATAGATATGGTGGAAGAATATGCTTGTGTTGTTATATGTTGATTGAACCTTCCAATTTTGGGGCGGTTGGGGTATGTATAGGCTTGGCTAGGTATTTGATTGTACGGATTAGCTGGTTATTTACAATGATATTGATATTGTTATTATCATTGTTATGATCATTATTATGGCTAGCCTATGAAAGATTGGTCATGGATCCGGTATTGGGATTGAGGTATGTCTTTGACCTTTACTATCTTATGATTACATTACTATGCATGATTATTCTATGTCTAGCCATATGGATTAGAAATCCTGAGTATATTGGTATTGAATCCTAATAGTATTATAATGAGGTCTTAAAATGAGAACATGAAGATTTAGGTTATGTTTGAGATGAACTCCTGTTTATATGTATTATATATATATATATATATATATATATATATATATATCTGCATGAAGTCATGGTACTATTGGATATCCCTTTTTTCGTTGTTCATATTGTGCAGTCGTTCCTTTGCCTTGTATATTACAATATATCTTTATTTTGCTCTTTATCTGTATATTGACCTGGGATATACGGTATAACTTTGGAAGTTAGGATAAGATAGTTCACCTTGATACTTCCTTAGCCTTATTATGTTAGACTCTTGGACATGAATAGGATAGTTGTCCCTTGTTATTCTCATTGGCTTATTACATGATTTATGGACTCTTGGTTGTAGTTTCCAATTTGTTTATATGTTGTATATATCTACTTTATCTTTAGAGCTCAGTTGGAAGTTTCCTACTGAGTACCATTTTTTTGGTACTCATACTACACCTCCGCATCCTGTAGATCATAGTATGAGTTATCGCCGTTGATATGTGCATCGTGTGGAGTAGCCCTGATTCAGAGACTTAGAGTGAGCCCCTGACGTTTGGAGTATTACTTATCTCTCTCCTATGTATTAGACTAGCCTCTAAGTTGTATTCAGAGATAAGTTGAATCAGTGTATTTCTCATTGATATATCACTTTTGTACTCTTATTATGTTTAGAAGCTCTTGTACTGTTACCACCAGATTTTGGGATTCATCAATGTATTGATATTTATCTCATATGTTCCGCATTCTTTTCCTTATGTTATTGAGTAGTTTGTTACTAGCCATTCCAGACTAAAGGTTGGCTTGCCTACTAGTGGGTTATGGTAGGTACCATCATGACCTCAAAAGTTGGGTCGTGACACCACTAGATATCAAGGTGGCTAAGAGGAGAAGGAAGAAATTTCCAAGGCATCATTAAGCATCGAAAAAAGCAAAATTGCAACTCTTCTGTCTTTGTCTTACACCTTTGATCAATGTACAAGGGCCACAGAAGAGCAGCATGAGCTGAAGGTAAATGTATATCATCTGTTCCAATAAACAAACAGAAATATATCTTTTTCAATAGATGATACATCTGATAAAAATTATCAAACAGATATATACATCTATTGAAACTACCGTCAAACTTATTGCATCAGATATGTAATCTATTGCAACATATGTCCATTTGTTTCAAAAAATCAAATAGGTCTTCGTACTGTTCTAATTTGTACCAACAGATGAGTCATATGTTGCAACAGATGGATCATTTGTTCGAAATTACCATACAACTCTATTTTATATGTTTGAATTTGTCCCTATAAATGATCCATCTAATGCAATAGATAGATAATTTATTGTATATCTATGATTAGCATTGATACTTCTGGCATTCCAGGTAGATGTCACAGTAGAAGCTACTGTTGAACAACATAATATCACAGTTGATAATCCATCAACTGCTTCCATGGAAGAATAAAAAGTAAAGCTTGTAAGTTTGGGAGAACGGAAGAATTACCCGTTTGAATGGTTCAACATCTCGGATGGGGATACAAAAAAATTAACAATGTTGATCAATGACTATTCAGAATGGATTGCCAATGGGATGTTAAAGCATCATGCCGGCAGGTACATAAATTATTTTTAAAGATATTGATTTATACAATTCTTGTTGTAAAAACATGACATTAACATATATAAATAATGTAGAAAACAAAATGATGAACACTACAAAGTAAACGAATAAAGTCTTGGTTTTGATATGTTCGACTTTATGTTGCACATCCCAGAATGAAAGATTGGTTATAATTGATATCACAGCCCTAAACTTGTTAGAATGATGAGGTTAAAATGTTATGCCTATTACTATTAATCAATACTTTATTTAATTGCATTTGTGTATTAATTTTATTGTCATGTAATCTGAAATGTTTGATAATATGTACAACACATCGAAGTCATTTTTTACGACCTTCGAAAGAAGGCCAAGTTGCAAATACAAAAATAATACAGATACACGACAAGTAATTGTTTGTACTAAGTTTACATCAATAATGCCTACTATAGGTTTTGTCAACAAAAACTGGAAGTTTTCTGAAATGAGGAATGCTTAATCAATATCATCAAAGGTTTTAGCATTCCAGCTGGCTTACCTTGGCATTTGATCGATGAAGTGTATATTCCAATCAATTACGGTGATGCATTTCATTGGGTATAGACTGTCGTCATTCTAAAAGAGAGACACATTCGATTTTACCATAGTTACTGGATTAAAATGTTATCCTTCTTTTCCTTCTCAAGTTATACCTATTTTAACTCAAAAAAGGCACCTCTCACACCCAAAAAAGGCAAAGGCAAGTCGAGTGATCGTGATAATCTGGTGTCCCTCGTTGGTCCAAGCTTCAAAAACATAAATTTGATAAAAGCGTTGAAAAGTAAAAAACTTTCAAAGAAGCACACACAATCATTGTGCCTGGTTTGGTTTGTACATAATATTCTTTGGGTGAGATGAAAGCTTCAAAATGATTGTAAATTATTTGTTGACTTCGTTAACGCTAAAGATAGTCAACTTATATTGCTTTCCATGAGTTTTCTTGGTAAATATTCCTTTTATTATGACATGATTTATTTTTTTTATTCAATAATGTTTTTGATTTATTGGCATTATTTTATAGGCTTGGGCATTTGAAACCATTCCTTATTTAAGGCAACAAGTGAACTACCAGGAAGAAGTTTTCTGTCTAAAAATCCTTAGATGGTTGTCGGCCAAAACTGATAAAAATTCAAAGTTTCTTGATCTCTTCAACCCCCAGAAGGAAGCAGTAAGTTTAATTCTAATTTAGTTTTTGTTTTAATTAATGATTTTTAAAAATGATTTCATCATCATTCTAATATATGTACTGATTTATTTTAGATTGTCCATCTGTTGCTTGTTCTGCCCAATCGAGAGTTGAAGATGTCATTTATTCTTACTTTACGATCTCTGTAAACTTTATCAGACCCTAAGGTTATTGATAGAATAAAGAAAGAACTGTTTAGAGCAACATCCATTACAAGAAAAATAATTTTGAAGGGTAGGCTTGTTGTTGTTGATAATGGTAGTGGTAGTGGTACTGTTTTTAGGGCTAATGATGCTCCTCTTACAATTTTTGAAACAACAAACCATTATGATTATGATTATACTGGTTATACAGATTTTGCCACTTCTAGCGAATGTTCTTCATGCAAATGTCAAGACTGGAAGGCAAAACATGATGGACTGATTAAAGCTATTAATACATTAAATGCTTCTATAAAGGAAATGACATCTAAGAGAGGTGTCATTCCATCATAGAGGATTTCATATCCATACACTCCACTAGATATCAAGGTGGCTAAGAGGAGAAGGAATAAATTTCCAAGGCATCATCAAGCATAAAAAAAGCAAAATTGAAACTCCTCTATCTTTGTATTACACCTTTGATCAATGTACAAGGGCCACACGAGAGCAGCATGAGCTGAAGGTGAATGTATATCATCTGTTCCAATAAAAAAACAGACACATATCTGTTTCAATAGATGATACATTTGCTAAAAAATATCAAGCAGATATATATATCTATGGAAACTATCGTCAAACCAATTACATCAGATGTTTCATCTGTTGCAACATATGTTCATTTATTTTAACAAATCAAATAGGTCTTCGTACTATTTTAATTTGTGCCACAGATGAGTCTATGTTGCAACAGATGGGTCATTTGTTCAAAGTTATCGTACAACTCTATTTTACCTGTTTGAATTTATCCCAATAGATGATCCATCTAATATAACAGATAGGTAATTTATTGTATATCTATGATTAACCTTGGCACTTCTATATTTTCAAGTGGATGTCACAGTAGAAGCTATTACTAAACAGGATAATATCACAGTTGATAACCCATCAACTTCTTCCATGGAAGAAGAAATAGTGGAGCCTATAAGTTTGGGAGAACGGAAGAATGACCCGTTTGAAGGATTCAACATCTCAAATGAGGCTCTAAAAAAATGACAATGTTGATCAACGACTATTCAGAATGGATTGCCAATAGGCTGTTAAAGCATTATGCCGACAGGTACATAAATCATTTTTAAAGATATTGATTTAGATAATTCTTGTTGTAAAAACATAACATTAACACATAGATAATTTAGAAAAAAATGACAAATATTACAAAGTGAACGAATCATGTCTTGGTTTTGATTTGTTTGACTTTGTTGTCGCACATCCCAGAATGAAAGATTGGTTCTATTTGATGTCACAGCCTCAAACTTGCTGAAATGATGAGGTTTAAATACTATGTATATTACTATTAATTAATAATTTATTTAATTATATTTACGTATTAATTTTATTGTCAAATAATCTGAAATGTATGATAATATGTGCAACACATCGATGTCACTTTTTACTATCTCTGAAAGAAGGCTAAGTTGCAAACACAAAAATAATACAGATGCACGATAGGAAATTGTTTGTACTAATTTTACATCAATAATTCCTACTATAGGTTTTGTTAACAACAACCGAAAGTTTTTTGAAATGAGGAATGCTTAATCAACATCATCAAAGGTTTTAGCATTCCACCTAGCTTAGCTTGACATTTGGTTGACGAAGTGTATACCCGAATCAATTGTGGTGACTAATTCTATTAGGTATTGACTATCGTCATTCTAAAAAAGAGGCGTATTTGATTTTATGACTTGATGTCACGGAAGAGACATTTCGGACCGTCGTCTGAGATACAAAAGGTGGTCAAAATATTTCCTATTTACCTTAATATAAGTTGCTTTTTGACCAAAATATTCATACTGATTGGCCAATGATTGAAGCATATCGGGATAATATGGGTTATCCATTTGATGTAGAATATATTAAAGGAATTGCATAACAAACTATTGGTAGCCCGTAAGTATCATGATTTAGTTTCATTTCATAAATTTCACAAAACTTACATTAATTGCAAAATATGGATTATCCGATATTTTAAAACACAGGGATTAATTGCAAAATATGAATTATTCATTTTTTTAAAATGCAGGGACTGCGGTCTGTCTATTGCCACTTATGCTGATTATTTGAGCAATGGATTACAAGTACCGAATGATGAAATTGATGTCAAATTACTCCATAAAATATATGCTGCTCTTTTATGGAAATACGGAGAAGCGAAAGCATAGAAATCATACGCAAGCGACATTAAAGATCCACGGCGACCAAAGCTGAATTCCATAGCCCCGGATGAAGAACAACTTGGCCATATTGAGTAGATCCTTATAGCTTGAGTCTGTCAACGTAATAACCTCTCCTTGGTAATTGTTGACACCCAAGGTTAAATTGATGATTTGTTTGTAGAGTAGATCATTTGTACCCATAATAATTTTTTTACATTTCATTTATTTTTTGCATTATTTTATGTAATTTCTGAAGGCTTCGATTTATTTTATGTTTAATAAGAATATATTTTAGTCCTTAGTTTTGAACTTATTAAGTGAAATGGAATACTAGATTCAAATGTCGCAACAAATAATACATCTGTCGAAACAGACGACATATCAGTTGGAAATTATCAAACAGATTTAGACATATGTTGCAACATGTAGGTCATCTATTGGAAATAATCAAATAGGTCTTTCTACTATTTTGATTTGTACCAATAGATTACTTATCAGTTGCAACAGATAGGCTATATGTTGCAACAAATTGTATATCTGTTGCGATAGATAGACGGAGAAACATTTGCATAATGCAATAGATAACTAACTCATTGCAACAAATAATTAATTTGTCACAATAGATATACTATCTGTCACAACAGATAGACAATCTATAAAAAATCGATTTTCATCAAACATAAAAAATTGCCACTACATGTAAAGTGAAGTGGCTTAAAATAAAAAATTATTATGGTCTTTGTCTTTGAGCATCTTCTTTATACACAGGCTCCAAGCATCTAGTTAGTACCTCATAAGACCAGACCTCTTGCATCTTTTCCACAATGGTGTCACACAGACTGGCCGTTTTTGTGCCGATCAGCAAAAATTTGATATATGCAAGGTGTATGGCCCGCATGCGACATCGATTTTATTTTTTTAAGGTTTATGTCCATGTTTTGACCTTTAAAATCCCATGCTTTCTTCTTCAACACTTCCACTGGCAAATGATCCATTAGTTTACTCTACCTCAAAAAGATGGGGAGCAACTCAACAGTGGCTATATATGGGTAAAAAAATCACAGTCATCGAAGACAGGTAAGTTGCAGTCATAAACCTTAATATTTTCCTCCTCACGAAGTATCTTAACAGTGAGAAAATGTATGGATTTCACGTTCATGACAACAATAATTCTCTTTGACTTGGTCCATCTCTTGCTGTGTGGATATGACCTCTTCCCACTAACATAGTTAATCATATCTTCATTCCATTCGTATGTAAAAACTAACCAATCAAATCCCGAGCCACCGGGAGTTTTAGCTAGCCTAGTGAGATCATTGTACCTAATTTTGAAATTATTGTAGAAGTTGAGGTCCATTATCCTATTGGCAACATCATAAGTATTCAAGTACGCTAATTGTCTGCCCCTCATAAGGTAGAGAATTTCATCAGCATGCTGTGATATAAGAAGATAATTTTAAATAGGTTAGTAATTATAAAGAAGAAAAACATTGTGGAAAGATGCAATTGATGGACCATCTGTTGGGAGTAGGATTCAGCACCGAGTAAACCCAAGGATGGGGACTCACCGGCCATTAGAGGGTGTAATCCTTAGAAGCAGTCCTCCTGTTCCAGAACTACGTAGCCAGCATAGGTTGAGACATCAACCTGCTAGTTGAGGGTTGATGAGGTGATCTACTTGCCAGTTGAGGGTACCACCGTTCTCATTCAGAACACCTACCAGATGAGGGTGACTTATCACTTGTCCTTACCCATGGCATGGTATTGACACCCTTCCAACGGGGGTTATAGGTTGGACCATAAATCAGTTAGAGAAGGGGCATGTCAATTAGATGATTACATCCTACAGTCTCAGTCTAAGATTTAGTCTCAGTATAGAACTCAATTCAGCTCTACAAATTTAGGACTGTCAGATACAGTTGCTCAATTCACATTGAAACTCAGTACAGTTCCATAAATTCAGGACTATTAGATACAGTTATTCAGTTATTGATAATTCAGTATTAGTATACTCAGATATCAGTTAACCAGTATTCAGATTTAGTATTCAGTGTTATCATGATTTCAGTTATAGTATACGTATTCATGCATGTACTCTCATTCAGTCATATTCATAATATTCAGTTAGTATTGTTCATGCATATGAACCCATGCATTTTATCCTAACTCACTGAGCATACCAGTGTATTTTATTGATGCATGCCTTTCTTTGTGCTATAATATCTTATATCACAGGTTTGAACGCACGGGCTTTGAGCACCCTTAGCATTTCAGACTTTCAGTAGTCAAAGTTAGCGGCGAGTCCTCATAGTTTGAGGACATAATTGTTTTATTTTAATATTTTAGTTATCATATCACTTTCAGTAGTTGGAGTGAATTAGGGGTTTCTCCCTCCACAGTTCAGACAGTTTAAAGAATTTTCAGAATAGAGTATTTTCAGACAGATATTTCAATTTTGGTATTGTTATATCGTATTTAATTCTATTTATAGTGTTGAACCTTATGGCTAGTTTCCATCTACTTTCTACATATTTATGCATTATTATTCAGTTATTATAGCAGGTACCAGACATGGGTTAGCTTGTGGTCATCCGGGATTATGAGTACTGTGTAGCATTTGGGGTCAGACTTGGGACATTAAAAACTTAATATCAGAGCCTAAGGTTCAATAGAGTCCTAGGAAGTCTGAAAGCCACATCTAGTAGAGTCTTGTGCATGGGTGTGTTGTGCGCCACACTTACGGACAGAAGGCTATGATATGTTTTAGGAACAGTTTCCCTTCTTTCAGTATTCATGTTGTGCGAGAAAGCATGAGCTCTGGTTAAATCCTCTTTCTAATCTAAGTTTATCTTCCGTTTATAGAATATGACTCTAAATTGGACTAAGGTAAGAGGAACGGGAGACCAGCCAGAATCCCAACCCGTCCTGCTAAATCCTCTAGATGAATATGTCTTCCTTGCCAAATTCAAAGCAATATTAACCACCCTAGCTCATTCTGTGGTAGCCCAGAATGAACGCTCAGCTGCTGTTTTAGCCAACCCAGTGGCCAATACTGCTGTTGCTAGGATTTGGGACTTCACCTGAATGAACCCTCCATCTTTTTCTAGGTCAAAGTCAGATAAGGACCTACGAGAATTCCTTGATTAGGTAAAGAAGGTTACATATATTATGGGGGTGACTTCTAGCGAGAGCACTGAGTTGGTTTCATATCAGTTGCAAGATGTGGCTCACTCTTAGTTCAAACAGTGGAAAGAGAAGAGAGCCACAGATGCAGTGTCTATAGAATGAGGAAGATGTGGCTCACTCTTGGTCCAGCTCTTGCTGGGTGTATATGGCCTCTTCCTTCTAACATATTTAATCGCTTATTCATCCTACTAGAACATAGAAACTAACTGATCAAATCCTGGGCCACCAGAATCAGCTATCATAGCATCTGAGTACACTAATTGTATGCTCCTCATGAGGTAGAGAATTTCATCAACATACTGTGGTATAAGAAGTCAATTTTTAAATAGGTTAGTATTTTTAAAGAGTAAAAACACAGTGGAAAGAATCCGATGTAGAGATTTCTCTGAATCAGTTCACAGATTACCTAGCCAATGCAACTTATGCAAGAGATGTGTATTATGTTGCAACAGATTACACATCTGCTGCGTAGATTCTTCTTCATGGAGTAGATTGGAAGGCTAGGTTAGAAAAAGTAAACTTACCTTGTCCTCATACCACACACACATATTTGTCATATTCGAGAAGTCTTTGGCGGCAAATGAATGCATGATGTATTCTTTTTTAACCTTCATTTTAATGAATTCTTCCAATTCCTTCTTTTTCTCCTTGCCAAGCGCCGTGAATATGTCCACCTTCTTCAGTAGCCCCTCAACTTTGATAACTCTTAGAGTGGGGAGAGTTGCAATTTTTACTAATTTAAGAATGGAGAGAATTTGTCTAATTTTTCTTCTCTTCCTCCTAACCTTCACCGCAGGAGTGCATGACTCCCTCACCTCATTGGATGGTATGACACCCCTCCTGGATTTAAAATCCTTGGTAGATATAGCAATAGCCTCTAGCTTTTAAAGGATTTTATCCTCTCTGTCCTTACACACTTTGCATTTGCAATGAGAAAATAAGGGTGAGGAGGGGTGAGAGGGACCACTGTAAGGGTGAGAGGGACCGGTGTAGGGGTGAGAGGGAGGACCTATATAAGGGGTGTTTTTAAACATATTTATTTTTGCTGAGAACCAACATGATCATAATCATGACTAGCAGCAACAGCAGGATGGCTACCACCATCACAAATAACTCCACCTGCAACACTCTCAGAAAAACAACCCGGATCTGTTGTAGTTTGAGATTGGTTGTGAAGAGCTTCAATATTAGGCTGACCTTGCCTAACTGCTCTTCTTATAGATATTTCTCCAGCCAATTCCTTTTTTATTAACTCCACCGTTGGGTTTTCTTTTGTATCAACAAGACCTAGAGTAAGAAAAGAAGTCATACCCAACTCATCAATGGTAAACATGATCCAAGGATGCACAACCTATAAAAAAAGACAGGAGGAATTTAAATTATAAATAATAATTTGCAGTCAGTTGGGTTACATGGGGCTCGAATTACATGGATATTAACACAGCCAACTTATGTAATAGACGATCTTGCTACCGTAATAGCTGATCTATATGTTGAAACAGATTGATAATATGTTGCATCAGATTACCCATCTATTGCATAATTTGCAGTAGATAGGTAATCTGTTGAGTAGGGTTCAGAGAACCAGAGCAATAGATGGTTAATCTATTATGAAATATGGATTGTCTGTCACAACAGAATACCTATCTATTGCACCAGTTGTAGTTGACGAGTAATCTGTTGCAACAGACAACCCATTTGTCATAACAGATGGAACATCTATTTCAATATCTTTTTTGTAAGAAAAATTATTTTAGTTGAAAAAAAACATACTGCATTATCCGGAGGGTTAAATATATCAGCCTCGTTAATATTTTTTTTGCTGTTCTCTGTTGCAGCCAATTACCTAAGGATCCTTAGATGAGAAACCTTATCCGAGTAATCCTTGAAATGCTTGTGGAGGGGAGGAATGGCTTCACATGCACAAGCTTAAAAATTGTAAACAGGAAGTAAGCAAAAAATAAAATCATAACTATATTCAATATAAATTAATGAATGGGTAAAAATAGTGATCAATTTTACCATGATAGCCCAAGGAAAGCCATATAATGTGATCGTCTTTGGCTTTAGCTTTTTCAGTAAATATTTGACAGTCAAGTAGTAGCTGTCGTATCTCGAGGGGTAGTTGTTGAATTTCCCAAAATCATTAGCAAGTGCCAACAAATCATATTCTATGACTTTCCTAACGTCTTATGCCAATAAAATGGAATGGACAAACTAAGCACAATTTCTCCCTGTAGTGCTTTGGTATGTCTTTATTATTGAGATCCATCATCAAATCCTCCACTCTGTAGCTAGGTCCAAAAATGAACAACAACCCATCCTTTTTACCTTGTGTTTGTTGGACCCTTTGTGGAGTGTTTTCTTGATAAGAGGTTTTTCTGGACGATCACATCTCAAACCCATCACTATGGCAAACTCTTTCAATCCAAAACAAATTGGCATACCACAGTAGTTGATCCAGACTTCATCCATTTTTTTTCCCTACTTCGGACCTTCATCATCCCCCACATACTTGATCCTATGCTTTAGGAGGCCATATACCATGATCATTGGGAAACAGAGAGGGCGGGCCACAGATTACTCAAGAAAGTATGTAAAGCAGCTCTTCTTAAAAAGACCATCTATGTTTTTCTTTTTCATAAGACTCTTAAGTTCGTCAAAAGGTTTTCCCAACTGACATTTAAGTACAACATCATGAAATACTATGTTAGGGTTACTCATTGGCATCGCAACTCAAAACCCGACGATACTAATAGTTTTGACAAAACCATACTGGGATTTCAATATAGTTTATAACGCCCCAAAATCGAGTCCCGAGATGTCACACGGTGCTTAGGATCACAAGTAACCCCAAGCTAACCCTTCTACTGGCATAACTCGTAAGCAACTAAACAAAAAGTACAAATCTATACAAATTAGCAGAAAATAACTCTTTTCTAAATATGATAGATACAAAACTAAATTTACAAGATTACAGCTCTACTTTTACAACCAAAACTGAAATGAAATACATTAACTTCTACTGACTGTCTATGAATCCTCTACTAGTACTGACTGTAGGTAGCCGGGTCATGACTAGCAACTAACACAACTTAATACTACTGAATAAATAAAATACAACACTTCTCGAACTGTATAACTAACTCAAGCCCTTGAATCAAAAGGACTCATCACCTGCAGACTGCATGCCGCGAACTGACTGGATCTGAAGATGTACACTATACCTTGTACCTATATTCCGAGAAAATATAGCCCACATACGAATATATGGGTCAGTACCATGGAAATGTACTGAGCGTATGGGGGTGCAATGCATATATAAAATAATATCTTAATATCATCACAGTTTATAAAATTATGCATGATGATATAAATGACTCACTTAGCTCGAATTAAAATCATCATAATCATAAGAGAGTAAAATATATCGGGTGAAACATGTGAGTCATCATAATAAATCTTAATTCACTTCCATCTCAATTCCAAATCATCAAAGCAATCAAATCTCATAACAATTCTCTTTGGAATATATGTTTATTAAATCTTTTGAAAACAATGACTTTCTCAAACTCAGTCTTTCAAACAAATATGTTTTCATCTCAGATAGAAGAATAAGACTTTTCATATTAGATAGGAGAATACACACACACACATTGGGAGATTTTATAACTGACATAAACCATGTGAGCCACATGGATTCCAACGCACAACCCACGTTGGGGAAAGTCGTCCTATCCTCGCCATCAGAGTAGGACTATAAGTATCAAATCCAAAAACTAGTGATCACAATTTATAATCAGCCTCAATTCCGTCTCCTATGGGGGCACGTAGTTCTAGGGAAGTACCAACACAACTATACCTCTCACTCGGTGCTAAAGACTACTCCCGGACATAGCTCAGATCTTTTCAAAGAAAATCCACCACAAAATAATTCAGCAATTCACAACAGGAGCCATCATGCTACCCTTTTTTCATAATAAATCAAAATGTGGATTTCTTTTCTCATTCGAGTTCAAAAATAACTCTTTCAAGACAAAAAGGTCAAATTATTCAAATCTCAAGGTTTGCATAACACATTACTTTCTCAAAAATCATAATTCTCAAATAGGGTTCAAAACCCATATATCAATACTTGAGCAAAATATTTCAAGATTCACACTTTATGTAGCAAACATGTATAATTCATATGAAAATCTGGAGAATCAACTTCAAACATGTTATTAACATCAAAAATCAAGGAATTTATATTCAAGACATCATAAAAATATAATAGTCTTTTGAACAAGAACTTAGGATAATAATTTCTATCTCAAATTCGTATCAAAGCATGTAAAATCATATATCTTTGTAAAATAATACAAATTTTGGGCACTAGAACGAAAAGATGTTCTTGTTGAAAAACTTCACATACCTTAAACTTGAAGCTTTGAATGAACTCTTGACCTTGGGACTCTACTCGTGAAATTAATGAGTGTTTCTTGTAGTCCTCAGAATGGGGATTCTGAATCTCAAAGAATTATTGAAAACTCATGGTTGAATCTTGAGATATTTGAATTTTTAGGTTGAAACCCTAATGAATGTTCTTGGTGATTTTGAGAGAAAGTAAACTTATTTTGGTGTTATGGGAGTTTAATCTCGTGTTATAGACATATATAGGGGTGTTTTTGGCACTTTGAAGTGAGGTATGCGGCGTATTGCTTATCTCACACATTTAAGTATGCACCACATTGCTTATCACACACATTTAAGTATACGCCGCATTGCTTATCGCACACCTATTCTAGTAGCCATGTGCGATTGGTTAGGCGACGCACTCTACTTCGCAAAGTCATAACTCCTTGCTCGGGTGTCGGATTTTGATGAAATTGGTATCGTTGGAAAGATAATTCAATTATCTACAATTTGATAGGTCTTGGGATGAAAAATCCATGTATATTAAGAGATATTCACGTTTGAATTTGAACCTTGTAGAATCTAATGTCAAACTTTGGATGAATCAATTAGTCTTAGCTCAACCTTGTTCTAGGTCATTGCTATAAACATTTTCCACCTCTAAACTACTCCATAGACAAGGATAATGATCATGCAACTTGTATTCACGTGAGAATCACTTGGATTAGAGCTTAGATGCGCAGGAATGATGGTTAGAATTTTAGCACGAAAATAAGGGGTATTACATTATCTCCCCCTTGGGAACATTCGTCCTCGAATATGGATAATTAACCCGAAACACAGAGGAATATTAGTCTTCAAGATATCATGTGTAACTGATGGAACTGAATCACTGGATCGTAAGAATAATGAGCTACTGAACTGGTCTGCAAGTGCATGAATCCTCAAGAAAAATAACTATAAGGCTAAGATAGAAACGAGAGTGTCAACTTATGAGTAACCATTACTTTGCACTGGATCTGATCTCATGATAAAGGATGAGAGGTTTATGACAACATCCCTCTTTAGGATCGTTCGTCCACGAATGATAATAATTTGATGAAAATACTAGGAAGAGACTGTGATACTACACATGATACTTACGAACTAAATCATGACTTAATATCTGAAACTGAAACTAATGCATGAACTGAGCTGAGTTCATAATTTAATTGGACACAACCACATTGCCTCTTGGAATGTACATACGCATAAGACTACGAATAGTAAGACTAGATAGAAAAATAAGAATCAGTAAGAGCTTATCTCCTTGCTTGCTAAACTAGATTACAGGCTATATGGACTGGATCATACTGACTACCCATACTCAAATGGAGTATTTCTTCAGCTCTTTTCTATGAAAATTCTATTGACATTAGGGAGCAAAGAATTTTGGGCATGCTCTGAACAAGACATTTGACTAAGGAATTACAACATTGATATAACTCTATAGCATGGAATATAATTATATAACTCATAAACTAGGATAGGATTGCTAGGCCGCAGGCAACATAACTTCTTACTTTCAAGCTTAGCACCACTTCTCAAATGCTCTCTCAACTATACTATTCCCCTTAAATACCATACTCATTTGATTCAACTTATAATTCTCAAATTGGAACTGTAAAATCTTTCTACTAAGGTCAAAACTAAACTAAGTTCTCTCACCATAATCAAGCCTAACACTAAATCACAAGATACAACATGCCTAACCACAATACTAGTCTAAACCACAAGGTTCAATGTTCTATATCTTCTTAGAGCTCACACCCTAAGCATAACATGCCTTACCACTTCAATAACTAATTTAAAACTCTTGATATAGATTCACTAGTGCATATTGCATACATCATCTTACACCCAACATGACATTCAAGCCTATCATTAAAACTACATATAACTTTAAGGCAAATACCCTTAAAGGCATACTCCACATATTCTCGAGATTAAGCCATAATTTAATCATTCTAAGATCTACAAATAAATGCTAAACTCACAAGAATAAACTAATTTTGAACTTACCAACTTCATTCTTGAACAACCCATCCCTATGTCATCCTTAACTTTCTAGCTTCAATAATCATCATCAAAGACTTACACTCTCATTTGCAACCATACCTACATATCTAATCACATAATCATAACCTACCAAGATCATACCTCTATTCTTATATTTTTCTTCCAAACCATGAGAGTAATAATCATACTAAAAAGGCTCAACATCTTCAATCATAACTCCTTAACTTATCTATCGAGAATATCATAAATTATCTAACTAGCCTTTCTCCACCTAGCAACTCAAATTTACTACTAACCACACAATATGCAATAATCCTCAAAAACTAATGCAGCCCCATAGCACCTTGGGTACACCTCTACATCATACTTAATTATGAACACATGATCTTATACTCTTGCATATACTGTTCAGGCCTACTAGATCACCTCCATATAACTAGCATCAACAACCGAACCATCAACTGTTCAAACTTAATGTCTAGAGCTAAACATGATTTACAACCCAATCTCACACACAATTTTCACTTCAAATCTATAGAACATAGCATTAAGAAAAACTAGTACACAATGACAATCGATCATAATCATATTTCTTATCTTATTCGTAATCTGTTAACACTTCCTCCTTCTTTACATCATTACTATTTACCCATATTCATACCAAAATTACTTTTATAGCTCTATAAATTTCAACTAAACTTCCTCTTGCAATCTCTGGAAAGCCTAAATTAACAATACTCAACCACCAAGTACTTTCATCAAAACCTATACTTTCCTAGCACAACAAATACTATCAATACCTCTTTTCAAACTTCAAGCGAATAACAATCTACCTTCACTAATAATCGCCTTCTCTAACTTCACTAAACTAACAAACAAGGGTATATCACTTCATTACTAATTCAATCATAAGCAAAAATTCAGCTATACATATTCAATAAATCGTCCTTACCACCATTCTTGCCACTACACTTCTAAACCCACAAGTTCAACTAACACAAAACTTTCAACTAAATATTACTACTTCTGTCACTACAGAGAAACCCACACTTTCAACTAACCCAGAACAACAAGATAAACAACAAGTTACTAGTGAATCGAAATAGGCCTCACACTGCTTCACTAGACTTTGGTTTTGTATTTTAAACAAGAAAATTATATGAATAACAAAGCCACTATGCTAGTGAATCGAAATAGGCCTCACACGGCTTCACTAGACTTTGCTTTTTCACAAACATAATGATAACAAGATTACGTAATACAAGAGATAGAAACTTGATACAAAATATTCAACGATCTAAGAATACACCTTACTCTGTCTTAATTAAATAACTCATAAGAACAAGGGTATAACTTCAAATATGAGGGACTTATAACATACTAGAAGGCTCCTCTCAAGCCGCTTTAATTAAACTTCTACCAGCAAATATAAGAACATTATCTGGGGAGGAAATTGGAACTTGTTGATCGTGCTATCTCAAGAATACTACATAGATAGGGAAGTATAGATTTACATTATAGATGCTGGGGAGGAATCAAAAAACACATCTGACTTGGATTTAGTGCACGATTTTAACAAACATGATAAAGAAATTCAATCTTCGAAACTCAAAAGCACCGACGGGATAATTTCTAGATCTCTTACAATCCCATAACTATCTATGGAGACTTAAGCTTAATAGTTTCTGATACCTTAAAAATGAGCCAGAGTTGGCCAGAATAGAGTAAGATGAGAATTTATAAAAGTTTCTTGGAGAACCTTTTTATAGCACGATCTTAGACTTAAAAGAAGGGAAATATTTCCTAAATGCCCTGTAGCCTCTCGAAGAAAAGTACAGACGTCTCTATACCGTTCCGCAAGACTCTACTGGACATGAATTTATAGACACCCTAGGACACTTGAACTCTGTGCTTTGATACCAAGTTTGTAACGCCCCAAAAGCGGGTCCCGAGATGTCACATGGTGCTTAGGATCATAAGTGACCCCAAGCTAACCTTTCTACTAGCATAACTCATAAGCAACTGACAAAAAGTACAAATCTATACAAATTAGCGAAAAATAACTCTTTTCTAAATATGATAGATACAAAACTAAATTTACAAGATTGCAACTCTACTTTTACAACCAAAACTAAAATGGAATACATTAACTTCTACTGGCTGTCTATGAAGCCTCTACTAGTACTGACTGTAGGTAGCCGGGTCATGACTCCCGACTAACCCAACTCAATAAGATTGAATAAAGAAAATACAACACTTCTCGAACTGTACAACTAACTCAAGCCCTTGAATTAAAAGGACTCATCACCTGCTAACTGGATACCGCGAACTGACTGGATCTAAAGATGTACACTATACCTTGTACCTACATTCTGAGAAAATGTAGCCCACATACGAATATGTGGGTCAGTACCATGGAAATATACCGAGCATATAGGGGTTCAATGCATATATAAAATAATATCTTAATATCATCACAGTTTATAAAATTATGCATGTTGATATAAATGACTCACTTAGCTCAAATTAAAATTATCATGATCATAAGAGAGTAAAATATATCGGGCAAAACATGTGAGTCATCATAATAAATCTCAATTCACTTCCATCTCAATTCCAAATCATCAAAGCAATCAAATCTCATAACAATTCTCTTTGGAATATATGTTTATTAAATCTTTCGAAAACAATGACTTTCTCAAACTCAGTCTTTCAAACAAATATGTTTTCATCTCAGATAGAAGAATAAGACTCTTCATATTAGATAGGAGAATACACACACACATTGGGAGATCTCATAACCGACATAAATCATGTGAGCCACATGGAGTCCAACGTACAATCCACGTTGGGGAGAGCTATCCTATCCTTGCCATCGGAGTAGGACTATAAGTATAAAATCCAAAAACCAATGATCACTATATATAATCAGCCTCAATTTCGACTTCTATGGGGGCACGTAGTTCTAGAAAAGTACTAACACAGCTATACCTCCTACTCGGTGCTAAAGACTACTCCCGCACTTAGCTCAGATCTTTTCAAAGAAAATCCACCATAAAATAATTCAGCAATTCATAACAGGAGCCATCATGCTACCCCTTTTTCATAATAAATCAAAATGTGGATTTCTTTTCTCATTCGAGTTCAAAAATAACTCTTTCAAGACCAAAAGGTCAAATTATTCGAATATCAAGGTGTGCATAACACATTACTTTCACAAAAATCATAATTCTCAAATAGGTTTCAAAACCCATATATCAATACTTGAGCAAAATATTTCAAGATTCACACTTTATGTAGCAAACATGTATAATTCATATGAAAATCTGGAGATTCAACTTCAAACATGTTATTAACATCAAAACTCAAGGGATTTATCTTCAAGACATCATAAAAATATAATAGTCTTTTGAACAAGAACGTAGGATAGTAGTTTCTATCTCAAATTCGTATCAAAGCATGTAAAATCATATATCTTTGTAAAATAATACAAATTTTGGGCACTAGAACGAAAGGATGTTCTTGTTGAAAAACTTCACATACCTTAAACTTGAAGCTTTGAATGAACTCTTGACCTTGGGACTCTACTCGTGAAATTAATGAGTGTTTCTTGTAGTCCTCAGAATGGGGATTCCAAATCTCAAAGAATTATTGAAAACTCATGGTTGAATCTTGAGATATTTGAATTTTTAGGTTGAAACCCTAATGAATGTTCTTGGTGATTTTGAGAGAAAGTAAACTTATTTTGGTGTTATGGGAGTTTAATCCCGTGTTATAGACATATATAGGGGTGTTTTTGGCACTTGGAAGTGAGGTATGCAGTGCATTGCTTATCGTACACATTTAAGTATGAGCCGCATTGCTTATCGCACATATTTAAGTATGCGCCGCATTGCTTATCTCACACATTTAAGTATACGCCACATTGCTTATCGCACACCTATCCCAGTAGCCATGTGCGAATGGTTAGGCGACGCACTCTACTTTGCAAAGTCATAACTCCTTGCTCGGGTGTCATATTTTGATGAAATTGGTATTGTTGGAAAGCTAATTCAATTATCTACAATTTGAGAGGTCTTGAGATGAAAAATTCTATGTATATTAAGAGATATTCACGGTTGAAGTTAACCCTTGTAGAATCGAATGTCAAACTTTGGATGAATCAATTGGTCTTAGCTCAACCTTGTTCTAACTCATTGCTATAAACATTTTCCACCTCTAAACTACTCCATAGACTAGGATAATGATCATGCAATCTGTATTCACGTGAGACTACTTGGATTAGAGCTTAGACGCGCAGGAACAACGGTTAGAATTCTAGCACGAAAATATGAGGTATTACATTATTTCACGCTCCATTGGTGAGAAGGAGTTATCACTTTTCTCAACTTTATTTTGCCCTGACTGAGATTGTTCTAGAAGTTCCTTCGAATCTATCTGTAGTCTAGCCTTTTTTGTTGGGTGGTCAGAAGTTGATCCACTTTCAGTTTCTTTTCTTTTGGGAGACATCTTTTAAATACAAATAATACAAAAATAAAAAATATACTGTATTTGATGTCTGCATAATTTTTTTTAAAAAAGGTGAGACAAATTTCAAAAAATTATTCTATGCCACATAACAAAAAAAATACTCCAACGGATAACCCATCACTTGGAATAGATGGGGAACCCGAATCTATTTGAAGACCTATTTAATATCTCCCAATAGATATTCCACCTCTTGCAACCGATGGACATATTTTAATAAATTATTCTACGCCAAATTACAAAACATACTCCAACGGATAATCCATCAGTTGGAATAGATAGGGAATCTGTTTGAAGACCTATTTAATATCGCCCAACAGATCTTCTATCCATTGCAACAGATGGACTACCACCATCAAAACCAATGCCACCACCAGTGCCACCAAGTCCACCACCAATGCCACTAATACCAATACCAAGACCACCGACACCACCGCCAAAAAACATAAATACAAACACTACTAACAACAGCCACCAACAACACCACAAACACCATCCAACAATACCACCATAGCCAACAAAACACTGAGAGAAAAATTAGGGTTTTCTCGAGTGCTTCCTACTTTTTTAGCATCAAAACTCAAAATTGTTAACCCATTCTCGACGATAATACAACTAAAAGTCTTATTTTTTATTATTAAATAAAAAAGCCCTATTTTTTTAAAATAAAGAACAAATGTAGAACTCTTTTCGAACTCTGTTACCTATGAAGACAGAGAAAATGACGAATACAAGTGGGAATGAAGTTGAAAAAACAACTATATGTGGTCGTAAATAGGAAGAAAATCGACTTGGTTTGAAGGGTTGAGCAATATGTTGAGTAGTTGTTGTTTGTATTGTTGAGAGAGAGAAGAGACCCTGAGAAAGAGAGAGAGAGAGAGAGAGAGAGAGAGAGAGAGAGAGAGAGAGAGAAAAGAGCAAGAACTTCAGATTTGAAATGAAAAGTTTTTCATAAAAATGTATGATTTGTATGGTTTGATTTGTAATTTTGGAAAAGAAAGACAAGCTTTAAAATTACTAATTTGGTCCGAATTAATCTTAATTGATTTTAAAAATTTTAAAATATATAGCTTTTAAAACATTGAGTTGATGAGAACTCATTTAAACTCATTTAACAAAATATGACGGGTTAGTCAACTCCTAACATCTATACTAGTCTGACAAGCCTCTAAGAAAATCAATAAAACCAACGAGCCATTGAGATATGCCCCAACTGACTCATACTCAGTTTTCAAATGTAAACAATTCCGTGAAACCAACATCAGACATCACATCCTCAGAACATGAGGACTCACCACAACAGAGGATTTAGAACAGCGTGCCCAAAGAATCACTATCGAACCTGGAACAGAGCACCTGAACCTACATTCTGAGAAAATATAGCCCACATCCGAAGATGTGGGTTAGTACCATGGAAAGGAACTGAGTATATGGGGGTGTATGCAGTTATATAAACATCATCATCATAAATATTTATAAGAAATATGCAGGATGTATGAAAGACTCACATAGCCCGAAGAAAATCATCATAATCATGAGAGGATGAAATAAGTATAATAACACATGTGAGTCATCATATAATTTGTCAATCACTTTCAGTTCATCAAGAATATCAATTCTCATAATGTAAATATCATTTAAATCTTTTGAAAGAATAACTTTCACAATTCCACTTTAAAATCACTTCACTATTCACCATAGCCACAAGGAAACACACACACGCTGGGAGATCCTATAACCGACATAAACTATGTGAGCTACATAGAGTCCAACGTACAACCCACATTGGGGAGAGCCATCCTATCCTTTATATTGGAGTAGGACTATCGATATCAAATCCACATAAACTAGTGATCACTATATAAATCAGCCTCAGGCTCACCCCTACGGGGGCACGTAGTTCTAGGGAAGTAAGGTCGCTTTATACCTCCCACTTGGTGCTAAAGATTTCTCCCAGACTTAGCTCAGATCATTTCAAAGACAATCCACAACAAAACAATTTTAGTAATATATAAATATACATCGGGAGTCATCATGCTTCCCATCTATCAAAATCAACCACGTTGTGGATTTCCTTCACACCCGAATTCAAAACAACCCATTAAGACCAAAAGGTCAACTCATTGAAAATATCTCAAATATTCAACATCAACGTGCTTATAACACATACTTTCTAAAAAAAAAACACAATTTCTAATGGGGATTCATGACCCAAATATCAAAATCATGATAAATATCATTCAAGATTCATGCTTTATATCTCCACACATGTAAATTCATCTTTCAAAATCATAAATATCAAGATTTCAAAATAATCATCATAAAATATGGGTTCATGCATCAAATTCGTAAAAGTCAAATAAAAATCATGCATTTGTAAAGAAAATTACTTTTGGGCACAAGAATGAAAGAGAGTTCTTGTTGAAAAACCCCACATACCTTGAATGATGAACTTTAGATAGATACTTATTTTTGAGATGTTAATCGTGCCTTTGAATGATTGTTCTTGGAGTTCTTGAACTAGGAACTTGAAATCTTGAATAAATTTGCAGAATTAATGGTGAACTTTGGAGGTTCTTAAAGTTGGATGTAGGAACTTAGGGTTTTCTTTTTGAGGGAATTTGATGAAATATAGCATATAATGCTTCTAATAGGCCTTAATATAGGGTTTGCATCGATTTTGGGTGAGGGAAAATGACCAAAATGCCCCTAAAAATCAAATAATTCTATAATTTGTCCTTTGGTGGACTGTTTTGATAGTCTGAAGTAGATCAATCATAATATTTTACTCTGATATCCAAATTCGATGCAACTAATTTCATTAGAAAGAGGACTCTCATAGATTTCCGTTGATATATAGTATCTCACCCAGATCATTGTGTACGAGGAGTTATGATCGTTTGAAGTTGACTCAAAAATTCACTTTTGATAGGATGAAGTAGATCGACCATAACATTTTACTTTGATAGAAAAATTGGATGAAACCAATTTCATTGGAAAGATGACTCGCAGATCTTTCCGCTGATATATAGTAGATTACCCAGATCATTATATACAAGTAGTTATGATCATTTCAAGTTGAAGCAAAAATACGCCAGGCCTCAGTACTTTTTCCTGCACGTTTTACTGTTCACTACTATTCACAGTTCGATCGGAATATTCATAACTCTTCGCTCGGGTGTCCGTTTTAGATGATCCACATATTGTTGGAAAGATTATTAGATACTCTACGCAATGGTTGGTCATAATCTAAGAAATTTTGCATAGAAAAATTATAATTCATTCTAGAAGATAGAACCCAACACGTTTACGCACAAAATTTCAACGAAAAATTTCTCGGGGTATTACATCATCCCCCCTTGGAAACATTCATCCTCGAATGATGCTAGATATGCCAAGATTAGATAGGGAATAGAGCATACATCGGAAATCATTCGTTAGACTCATTACCACATCGTTTCTCACTTCGAATGCAACATAGAATGCATAAATTCAAGAAATTACAGTTGAACACATAATAAATAACAACTGAACTGCTGCAACTTTTAACTAAAGTGCATGATTTAGGAAAGAACGGTACCTTTGGCTTGATCGGAGTTCGCGGAAAATAGGTGCGGTTACTTGGATCACATATCTGTCTCATTTTCCAAGTTGCACCATCAACAGATTGGTTTCGCCACAATACCTTGACCAAGGAAACTTCTTTATTCCTTAGTCTTTTTACAATGACATCAAGAATCTCAACAGGAATCTCATCAAAAGAAAGATTTTCTTGAATGTCAGCACTCACAGAGGAATCCACTACCACAACATCGCTAATATGCTTTCTAAGCATGCAGACATGGAATATTGGATGATCAGAGGACAACTCGGAAGGCAACTCGACCTCATAAGCTACCTTACCAACGCAGACATGGAATATTGGATGATCAGAGGACAACTCGGAAGGCAACTCGACCTCATAAGCTACCTTACCAACATGGCTAAGAATTTTGTAAGGACCAACACAACGGGGATTAAGCCTCCCCTTATTTCTGAATCTCTTCACCCCCCTCATGGGTGAAATTTTCAGATACACTAGGTCACCAACTTCAAACTCAAGGTCTCTCCTTCTAACATCTGCATATGACTTCTGACGACTCTATGTAGTTTTCAAACTTTCCTAATCAACTTAACTTTTTCCATAGCCTCAAATACCGAATCAGGATCACTCACATCCGTTTCGCCCACCTCAAACCAACCTATTGGTGATCTACTCTTCCTCCAATATAAGGCTTCAAACGGAACCATGCCAATACTAGAGTGAAGACTATTATTATAAGCAAACTCTATCAACGGTAAGTGATCATCCTAACTTCCCTTAAAGTCAAGTGTACAAGCTCTTAACATATCCTCTAAGGTCTGGATGGTCCGCTCAGCCTAACCGTCGGTCTGCGGATGAAAAGCAGAACTCAAAAACACTTGGGTACTAAGACCCTTCTGAAAATCTTTCCAAAATTACGAAGTGAACTGAGTACCCCTATCTGAAATGATAGACAAGGGAACTCTATGCATTTTGACTAGCTCTCGAATATATAATCTAGCGTAATCCTTAGCAATATATGAAGTATGAAAAGGCAAGAAATGAGCAGACTTAGTCAACCTATTAACCACAACCCAAATGGAATCATGATGGCACCGGGAAGGAGGTAAACCAATCACGAAGTCCATATTTATCTCTTCCCACTTCTAGGTGGGAATACTAAACTCTTGCATCATACCACCAGGTCTTTGGTATTTAACCTTAACCTGTTGGCATGTTGAACACTTAGCTACAAACACTGCTATATCTTTCTTCATGCCACTCCACCAATAGATTTCCTGCAAGTCTCGGTACATCTTAGTGGTACCAGGATGAATAGAATATCACACCCCGTGCGCTTCATCCATAATCCTCTATCTCAGATCATCAACATTCGAGACACACAATCTACCCTGCAATCTCAACACACCATCTCCCTCTTTAGAGAAAACCTCTACTTTTTGGTCCTTGACTGACTTCTTCAATCTGACCAAACTAGCATTTAAGTATTGTTTTTCCTTCACTTTCGAAACCAAGGAGAATTTGGATCTACTCTGAGCCCCTATACTATCTTCAGCAGAGTCAAACAACCTAACCCCCAATCTAGCCAAATGATGTACAAACGAGCCAATTCTTTCTTACCTTCTACCACATGCGAAACACTACCCATGGATACTCTACTTAGGGCATTCAACACAACATTGGCCTTGCTAGGATGGTACAGCACACTCATATCATAATCCTTTAACAATTCTAACCATCGTCTCTGCCTAAGATTCAATTCTCTCTGGGTAAACACATACTGCAGACTCTTATGATCAGTGAAAACATCAACATGGACACCATACAAATAGTGTCTCCAGATTTTTAAGGCAAACACAACAACAACCAACTCGGGTGGGGTAATTTTTCTCATGGGGTTTCAATTGTCTAGAAGCATAAGCTATCACCTCACCTTACCCTTATGCATAATTATACCACCCAACCCAACTCTCGAACCATCACAGTACACCACAAAACCATCAACACCATCAGGCAAAGTAAAAAAATAGGGGCTGAAGTGAGTCGAGTCTTCAACTCCTGAAAACTCTTCTCACAAGATTCGGACCACAAGAACTTCACTTTGTTTTGGGTCAATCGAGTTATAGGGGATGCTATAGAGGAGAAACCCTCAACAAAATGGTGGTAATAGCCAGATAAACCCAAGAAGCTTCGGATATCAGTCGGAGAAATAGGTCTAGGCCAATTTCTAACAACTTTGGTCTTTTGGGGATCAACTCTAATACCCTCGGAAGAAATGATATGACCTAGAAAAGCAAATGACGTTAGCCAAAACTCATACTTACTGAACTTGGTAAACAACTTGTGATCTGTAAGGGTTTGCAAGATATTTCGGAGATGATCAGAATGTTCATCCTCACTATGGGAGTACACCAATATATCATCGATGAACACTATGACAAACATATCCAGATATGGTCTGAACACTCGATTCATGAGGTCCATGAAAGTTGCTGGGACATTAATTAACCCGAAAGACATAACAAAAAACTCAAAATGGCTATAACGAGTTCGAAAAGTGGGTTTCAGGATATCACATTCCCTAAATTTGAGTTGATGATAGCCGAAATAAAGGTCTATCTTTGAGAAATAACTTGCACCTTGCAATTGGTCAAACAAATCATCTATTCTTGAAATGGGGTACTTATTTTTTATGGTGACTTTATTCAGTTGGCGGTAATCAATGCACATACGCAAAGAGCCATCTTTCTTTCTCACAAACAACACAAGAGCACCCCAAGGAGAAACACTGGGCCTTATGAAACCCTTATCTAGTAGATCTTTGAGTTGCTCTTTCAACTTCTTAAGTTCTGTCGGGGCCATACAATAAGGAGAAATAGAAATGGGTTGAGTATTGGGAAGTATCGGTAAGGAGGCATATTTCTGAAAGAGAAGAGCACAAATTAATAGCAGAGAGAGACACTTTAAGCACGATATACTTCTGAAAGAAAGAATAACACTTTTTCTTAAAATGTCTTGTAGCCTCTTGGTCATAGATGTAGCACGCTACACACCAATGATCAAGACTCTACTTAACGCGGCTTGTCAGACTCCCTAGGACACCTTAAAACCTTAGGCTCTGATACCCAGTTTATAACGCCCCAAAAATAGGACCTAGAGCATCACACGGTGCTTGAGGCTACGAGTAGCCCCAAGCTAACCCTTGAGCCATTTTTATTCAGTTCAACATGAATCAACGGGGTTTCCATAAATAACCATCAAATATCAATAAAGTAATCATCATCTAAAAATAAAAGAATTTCGGAAAGATAACAAATTACGACTTATTAGTCAACTCCCAACATCTATACTAGTCTGACAAGCCTCTAAGAAAATTAATAAAACCAGCGAGCCATTGAGACATGCCCCAACTGACTCATACTCAGTTTTCAAATGTAAATAATTTTGTCAAACCAACATCAGGCATCACGTCCTCGGAACATGAGAACTCACCACAACAGAGGATGTAGAACAGTGTGCCAGAAGAATCATTGTCGAACCTGAAACTGAGCACCTGAACCTACATTTGGAGAAAATGCAGCCCACATCCAAAGATGTGGATCAGTACCATGGAAAGGAACTGAGTATATGGTGGTGTATGCAGTTTTATAAACATTATCATCATAAATATTTATAAGAAATATGCAGTATGTATGAAAGACTCACATAGCTCGAAGAAAATCATCATAATTATGAGAGGATGAAATAAGTATAATAACACATGTGAGTTATCATATAATTTGTCAATCACTTTCAGTTCATCAAGAATATTAATTCTCATAATGTAAATATTATTTAAATCTTTCGAAAGAATAAATTTCACAATTCCACTTTCAAATCACTTCACCATTCACCATAGACACAAGGAAACACACACACACTAGGAGATCCTATAACCGACATAAACCATGTGAGCTACATGGAGTCCAATGTACAACCCATGTTGGGGAAAACCATCCTATCCTTGCCATCGGAGTAGGAATATCGATATCAAATCCACATAAACTAGTGATAACTAAATAAATCAGCCTCAGAATCACTCCTACGGGGGCACGTAGTTCTAGGGAAGTAAGGTCGCTTTATACCTCCTACTCGGTGATAAAGATTTCTCCCAAACTTAGCTCAGATCATTTCAAAGACAATCCACAACAAAACAATTTCAGTAATACATAAATATACATCGGGAGCCATCATGCTTCCCATCTATCAAAATCAACCACGTTGTGGATTTCTTTCACACTCGAGTTCAAAACAACTCCATTAAGACCAAAAGATCAAATCATTCAAAATATCTCAAATATTCAACATCAACGTGCTTATAGCACACACTTTCTAAAAAAACACAATTTTCAATGGGGATTCACGACCTAAATATCAAATTCATGATAAATATCGATCAAGATTCATGCTTTATATCTCCACACATGTAAATTCATCTTTCAAAATTATAAACATCAAGATTTCATAATAATCATAATAAGATATGAGTTCATGCTTCAAATTCGTAAAAATCAAATAAAAATCATGACTTTGTAAAGAAAATTACATTTGGGCACAAGAACGAAAGAGAGTTCTTGTTGAAAAATCTCACATACCTTGAAAGATGAACTTTAGATCGATACTCATTTTTGAGATGTTAATTATGCCTTTGAATGATGGTTCTTGGAGTTCTTTAACTAGAAACTTGGAATCTTGAATAAATTTGCAGAATTAATGGTGAAATCTGGAGGTTCTTGAAGTTCTTGAACTAGAAACTTGGAATCTTGAATAAATTTGCAGAATTAATGGTGAACTTTGGAGGTTATTGAAGTTGGATGTAGGAGCTTAGGGTTTTAGTTTTGAGGGAATTTGATGAAATATAATATATAATGCTTCTAATAGGTTTTAATATAGAGTTTGGATGGATTTTAGGTGAGGGGGGATGACCAAAACGCCCCTAAAAATCAAATAATTCTCGAATCTGTCCTTTGGAGGACTGTTTTGATAGTCTGAAGTAGATCAACCATAACGTTTTACTCCGATATCCAAATTGGATGAAACCAATTTAATTAGAAAGAGTACTCTCATATCTTTCCGTTGATATATAGTATCTTACCCAGATCATTGTGCACAAGGAGTTATGATCCTTTGAAGTTGACCCCAAAATTTGCTTTTCATAGGCTGAAGTAGATCGACCATAACTTTTTGCTCCGATAGACAAATTAGATGAAACCAATTTCATTGGAAATAGGACTCACAGAGCTTTCCATTGATATATAGTAGATCACCTAGATCATTATGTACAAGTATTTATGATCATTTAAATTTGGATAAAAAATACTCTAGGCCTCAGTACTTTTTTCTACACGTTTTACTGTTCACTACTATTCACGGTTCGATCAGAATGTTCATAACTCGTCTCTCAGGTGTCTATTTTGGATGATCCACATATTGTTGGAAATATTATTCGATACTCTATGCAATGGTGGGTCATAATCTAAGACATTCCGCACGAAAAATTTATAATTCATTCTAGAAGATAGAACCCAACACGTTTACGCACAAAATTTCAATGATAAATTTCCCAGAGTATTACACTTAGGTACTATCATTATCATAACATTGATTTGATGAGAACTCATTTCAACTCAAAGTGATCGATCGATGACTTAGGTCGGGATGAACGCAATACCAACCCCATGCAATTACAAAAACTCAATTGGATTTGTAGTTGATCTTGTGAGCTCATTCATTCATCCCTAGTTCCACCAAAATCAAATTAGGTACTATCATATCCTAACATTGAGTTGATGTGAACTCATTTTAACTCAGAGTGATCGATCGATGACTTAGGTCGAGATGAACGCAATACCAACACCATGCAATTGCAAAAACTTGATTGGATTTGTAGTTTATCCTGTGAGCTCATTCATTCATCCCCAGTTCCGCCTAAATCAACTTAGGTACTATCATTATCCTAACATTGAGTTGATGAGAACTCATTTCAACTTAGAGTGATCGATCGACGACTCGGGTCGAGATGAATGCAATATCAATGCCATGTAATTGCAAAGACTCAATTGGAGTTGTAGTTGACCCTGTGAGCTCATTTATTCATCTATAGTTCTACCTAAATCAATTGCAATGAAATCTGATGCAATAAATAACTAAGTTGTTGAAAATTTACAAATATATATTCTTATCTGTTGTAATAGATGACATATTTGATTTAATTATCAAATAGATATTTGCATCTATTGTGACAGATGGCTTAGCTGTTGGAAATTTTCAAACAGATATTTGTATCTATTGTAATAGATGACATATCTGATTTAATTATCAAATAGACATTTGCATCTGTTGTGACAGATAACTGAGCTATTGGAAAATTTCAAATAGATATTTATATATGTTATAACAGATGACATATCTGATTTAATTAATTATCAAATGGACATTTTCATCTGTTGTCATAGATGACTGAGCTGTTGGGATTTTTAAACAGATATTAATATTTGTTGTAACAGATGACTGAGTTGTTCGGATTTCTAAACAAATATTTATATATGTTGCAACAGATGACATATCTATTTGATTTTTTTTCTCTTTTAGTTTTAAAGAAAGCTTATGTCCGAGTATATATATTAAATAGTACTTACTACTAAAGGCGGTAAAAAATATTTCTTGGATATCTCAAAAGTGAGTTCATTGAGCAGTCTTGTCTTGTCTTTCCAATGTAACTAGTCTTAGTCTTCCTCGTGCCCCTCAAATTATTAATGAAATTAATGAATATTAATTAATTAATATTGAAAACCCCCACGTCTACATACATAATACATCTATAGAAATTATCTCATTTCTCTTTCTTCAGCTGTCGTTTATTTTATTCAACTTTTATCTATTTCTTTCTCTTCTCTATAGGGTCATAACTTTTTTTTTTCTCTCTTTTCTCTTCTCTTCTCATAAAGATACTTTTGGATTTAAATCAATTCCTCGACTGAAATTACTATTTTGATCCCCTTTTTGACATTAAGGTATGGTTCATTATCGCTCTTTCATTCTCGTCTTCTTCTTTGCAAGTTATTTATAACTATTTTTTTTATTTAATTACTATTTACCCATATCATATTTATTAAAAAAATTTGAAGGAACTTTTAAGTGTTGGATAAATAAACCAAGAATATTTATTATAATACGCAAAAAAAGTCATCTGTTGGGAGAAGTTTAAAAGTCTTATTGGCAATATCATTTTTTTGTATGTATTTTGTTTGTTTCTTTATTATTGATATAGTTATTGATGTTGGTGGTGGGGTTGGCGTTGTTGGAACTTGTGGTGTGGTACTATTGATGGTTCTGGAATGAAGGATGTTGCTTCTTTGTTGTTGATAATGTTGTTGGAGCAAATATTATTGTTTCTTTGTTGTTGATGTTTTTTATTTGTAGTTTATGTTGTTGTTGATGTTGCAACAGATGGAGAAACTATTGGAACAAATTAAACCACCAGAAAAGTTGGTTTGATGTATTCCATTAGACTCCACATCTGTTGTTACAGACTCCACATCTATTGAAATATACTCCACATCTGTTGCAATAGACTCCACATCTGTTGCAACAGACTCCACATCTGTTGCAACAGACTCCACATCTGATGCAACAGACGAGTCTGTTGCAACAGACTCCACATCTGATGCAACAGACTCTATATCTGTTGCAACAAATGGATAATGTTCTTTCTGTGACATAAATTTTTTTCTCTTCTTTGTAAATATAATAAAATGATAGTTGATCAACTTTTGTCGAACCATTACAAGAGGCTAAGTAAAGATGGGTTCGGAGGAATAAGTTGTATGCAGATAGAACGACATCATATGTGGGAGGTATGTATTAGTGATAATGTTATCGTGGAAACACACATAGAGTGCACTGATTTTATGAATATTATTTTTACTGATTAGTTATAGATCATTCAAATAAGATGTCTTTAATTTTACAGTTAAGTTTGGTAGGTCTGAACTGATAAGGATGAGGGACCATGAATGTGATTCTAATACCTTGTTAAGATTTAATGTCGGTTGTTGCTCATGTTTATTTGTCAAGCATTGTGAAGGGATCTAGTTTTGGTGTCATTGTAAAGAGATTCAATAGCGATTGGACTAACTTTTAGGGTGCATTGGACCCTTAGAGGGCCATCAAAGCTTAGCACTGCATCTAACGGGAACAGAAAACTAATATAGTTATTGCCCTAGCCCAAATTTATATGGTTGGATTGCTCACTTGGGATGATGATTATACTCCAGAAGGTGCGGTAGGAGAATGTATTCGAGGGAAAATGGGTGGTTGATGGAATACTATATCACCTGAGAGCTAATTGAAGAAGAAACATAAGGTAGAAAGTAACTTCTAGTGAATCTGGCCTATGAAATTATCATAAAAGATGTGAAATCTAAATCAAGTGCAAATATGAAAGTGTATCTGGTAATGTAATTTCGTCTATTGTCTCTCTGAAAGAAAAATAATGCAGATGGACACTTTACTAGGGAGCTATGTGGTCGGGATTATCACTTAGATAAAAAATAGAAAAGACCAATAAAGCATCCTCACGGGCATCAAGGGTTGAAATGATGTACAACAAGTCTAGAAAACTTACACCAATAGCAACTGCAGTTAAAATAAGGAATCTAAGCAAAGACGACAATTTCTGAATTTTAAATTTCATTCCATGCCTTCTTGTTTGTGTTTTCGATTAGGTCCAATGCCGTTGACCTGATCGGAACCAAAAATAGGATTGAAAGGCAAATTGAGTACATTGCTTCCGTAGCAATATGGTTATAATTGATTGGGTTTTCTTATCTTAGCATACTTTCAACATTCCTTGGAGAAGATTAGATACTTGTTGTAGTATGCGAATCTCGATAATTTTCAAGCTTGCCTCTAGTTTGCTGATTCTGTATTCAAACTGGTTGTTGCTGTCTTCAAAGTTGGTAAGGAGTTACTCATATCTTGTGAGCTCGATCAGAGATACCACCTTCAAAGTTATGGCATTTTAGGTGCCCTTCAGAATACTTTCTTTAGAAGCCTTAAAGGATACATGGAGGGTCGCTGTGTTTGTTTTAGGTCAAAATGTGTTGATGCATATTGAAGATGTGGTCCCAACAGTTGAACAACACACTTTTATCGAGCATTGCTCAATGCATCTTGCTTAACCAGTTTGATAATTTAATAAGCATAGAGTTACATAGCATGTGATCTAAACCGACTCTACCAAGCCTATCAAACACTTACGTAACTCCAAGCTTATGACTCTATCAAAAAAATATGACTGAGTTAGTGCACAAATCAAATGATATCAATCTCTTAGCCTTTCTGTTGATCGCTCTTCTCCAATATAGATGATAAGATATCTTCTATGCAAAAGTCTACACCGTCACCATACATGCTTGCCAGGGAGCAATTCTTCAGAAGATATTTGTTGATGCCTTCTAAAAAATTACTCCCTGGCAAACATGTCTGGCGATAGTGTAGACTTTTGTATAGCAGATATCTTATCATCTATATTGGAGAAGAGTGGTCATCAGAAAGGCTGACAGATTGAGCTTATTTGATTTGTGCACTAAGCCGGTCATATTTTTTTGATAGGATAATGAGCTTGGAATTACGTAATGTTTGATAGGCTTGGTAGAGTTGGTTTAGATCACACGCTACGTAACTCCTTTCTTATTAATTTATCAAATTGGTTGAGCAAGATGCATGGAGCAACGCTCGATAAAAGTGTGTTGTTCAACTGTTGGGACCACATCTCTAACGTGCATCAACATATTTTGGCCTAAAACAAACACAGCGACCCTCCATGTATCCTTTAAGGCTTCTAAAGAAAGTGTTCTGAAGGGCACCTAAAATGCCATAACTTTGAAGGTGGTGTCTCTGATCGAGCTCACAAGATATGAGGAACTCCTTACCAACTTTGAAGACAGCAACAACCAGTTTGAATACAGAATTAGCAAGCTGGAGGCAAGCTTGAAAATTATCGGGATTTGCATACTACAACAAGTATCTAATCTTCTCCAAGGAATGTTGAAAGTATGCTAAGATAAGAAACCCCAATCAATTATAACCATATTGCTACGGAAGTAAGGATACTCTATTTTCCTTTCAATCTCGTTTGTGGTTCTGATCAAGTCAATGGCAGTGGACCTGATCGAAAACACAAACAAGAAGGCATGGCATGAAATTTAAAATTCAGAAATTGCCTCCTTCACTTAGATTCCTTATTTTAACTGCAGTTGTTGTTGGCGTAAGTTTTCTAGACTTTCTATACATCATTTCAACTCTCGATGCCTGTGAGGCTGCTTTGTTAGTCTTCTCTTATTTTCTATCTAGGTGATAATCCTGACCACGCAGCTCTCTAGCAAAGTGTCCATCTACATTATTTTTCTTTTAGAGAGACAATAGGTGAAATTACATTACCGAATACACTTTTATATTTGCACTTGATTCAGATTTTGCATCTTTTAAGATAATTCCATCAGCCAAATTCGTTAGAAGTTACTTTCTACCCTATGTCTCTTCTTCAATTAGCTCTCAGATGATATAGTCTTCCATAAACCACCCATTTTCCCTCAAAGGAATTCTCCTACCGCACCTTCTGGCATATAATATCACCCCGAGGAGTAACCCAACCATATAAATTTGGGCCAGGGGAATTTCTATTGGTTTTCCGTTCTTATTTGATGTAGTGTGAGGCTTCGAAGGTGTTCTCAGAGTCTAATGCACACTTAAAGTTAAGTCCAATGGCTATTGGTTCTCTGCAATGACGACAAATATTGATCCCTTCTCAAAACTTGACACACATAAACACGAGCAACAACCGTCAGTAATTCATAATAGGGTATCTGCACCATCTTCATGAGGTCCTCAGCCTTATCAATTTGGAACCCATCAAACTTAATGGTACAATGTAGGATCTTGTTTGAATGATCAGTGCCTAATCGGTTAAAAACTGCATTCACAAAAATATTGTACTTTGTGTGTGTTGTCCAGTGACCTTATTAGTAATACGTACTTAACTCCCACACATATGATAGTGGAACCATCTGTACGCACCTTATTCTTCCTAGCCCATCTATGGATTAAATTGAATAAATAGATGACTAGCTAGTTGCAACAGATGACACATCTGTTTATATTATCAAATAATTGGAGACATCTGTTACGATAGATGATCAACCTGTTGCAACATATGACGTATCTATTGGAGAAATAAAAAAGATATATATATCTATTGTAAAAGATTGCTAGTATGTTGTAAGTTATCTAACAGAAAGAATATATTTTGCAATAGATTACATATCTATTAGATTTATTTTAAAGTAATTTTCTCTTCTTTCTAAGACACAATAATTTATAAATAGGCCCCTCCTTACAAATATGGATAATCCAGATTCATAAAAAAATATTCATTTCGAGTCCTTGCGTGAACTTCAAAGGCAGTTTGATAAACTCCATAGAGATTTGGCTGACTTCGGAGCAAGGCTGCCGGATGAAAAATGTTCGATTGACAATAATAATAATAGTAGTAATAATAATTATGTATTTTTTTTATTTTAGCGCATGTATTTTCCTCCTTTTATATATTGGATCTACCCAAGATATTCAAAAATCTATGTTTCATTTGGTGGTCGACTTTGAATTTTTAATTCTTATTTAGTATTTAATAATCATTCTGTTTATTCCTTGTTCTCAACATATCGACGGTTGGTGGTAGGAATTGAGCAATTTGTGTCAACAGAGGTTAATATGATGCGACAGATCGATCATATGTTGCAACAGACGGTTATTAATAAAAAGGTTTATTGTTGTTATTGAGAGGGTAAAAAAGACATGACTTTCTGATTATTTAATATGCAAAATATTTCATAAATAAATAATAAGGAAATAAATTATAAACACAATTTATAACAGTAAAAGAACGGTTATTTAATTTTAATAACTGATCGTGACTTTTCACCATTTTTGTTTTTGAATTTATTTTTTAAAATTATTTATTATATAATAAAAAAAGGCGCAACATTAGATTAATTAGCTTATATGATGATTGTTAAGAAAAACAAGGTGAAGGTCGGTCGTGACTTTTTGTCTAAAACAAAAACACATACATTCATCAGTGTTGCTGATGCATCAAATTCCCCATCTGTTGCGACTGATGTATCAGCTGTTAGAAGATATCAAAAAAGATATTAATACAGAACGTCTATTTGTTGCTACAAATGGTATATTTGTTGCAAGTGATGGTTTATCAGATTCAACAGATATACAATCTGTTGCCAGAAAATAAAAATGGTTATTATTTTATTAAAGAATTTGGAAAGTTTTTTTTTCAATTTATAAAATAAAAAAGTCAGCAAATATGGATTAATGATATGATGACAGTTTTTTTTTTTTTAAAAAGTAGATTATATGTTGCAACAAATATATTATCTGATCTAACAGGTCCACTATTGTTGCAACAGATGATATATCTGTTGTCACAGATGATTTATCTGATGCAACTGATATAGAATTTGTTGTCACAATTCAATAAAATGATTCTTGAAAAGAACTAATTAATAATAATAATTTGAAAAGTCATGACTTATCACAATATTTTTTAATTTACTTAAGTCATTACTTTTCACATTAATCAAAAATGTAATTAATAAATTAAGGTGAATAGTTAGATTATATGTTGCAACAGATAGGTTATTTGATGCAACATATTTTATATTTGTTGCAACAGATGATATATCTGTTGTCACAGATGTTTATCTGATGCAACAGATATAGAATTTGTTGACACAACTCAATAAAAATGGTTCTTCGAAAAATTAATTAATAATAATAATCTGAAAAGTCATGACTTATCATAATATTTATTTTCTTAATATAATCAAAAATGTAATTAATGAATGGAAGCGAATAGTCGCGCCTTTTTGCCTACCATTCAAATTCAATCCTCTATAAATAGGGCCCTCCTTACTCAATCGTTCATTTAACTACACTCTATTTATTTATTGCATCTCGTCTTTCATATTACACTCTAGAAGATTATGGCTGATCCAGTATGGAATGTTGCTTTTCTGCAAGACGCCGTGAATGAACTTTAGAATCAAGTTCGTGACCTGCAATGGGAACTGGGAGGAGTTAGAGCAAGAATGCTCTGCGAGATACGCAGGCTGAGGAGGGCCTTGCTACTTCCGATTGAAGATTGGTCGGCTAGCAATTATTATTATTATTATGATGATGATGATGATGATGATGATGATAATAATAATAATAATAATAATAATAATAATAATAATAATTAGATTATTATTTTTCTTTTAGTCTATTGTATGTATTTTTATTTTTTTTTGTTTAATAAAAAATTATGTTAGATCTTTGACGTTTTAATCTATATTTAATTTTTCATTCTGTCTATTATCTTCCCAACAAACATGTCGACGATTCGATGTAAAAAAAGAAATAATTTAGAATCTAGTAGCAATAGCAAGATTTATCTGTTGGTTTTGTGGCAGGGGTTGATGTGTTGTTCAAAACTGATTACTCATGTTGCAACAGATAAGAAGTCGGATGCAATAGATAAATAGTCTGTTTCAACAGGTGACTAGTTTGCTGCCCGGCTCTGGTGTTTTAATTCGTACTCCCTCCATCTCAAATTATCCGTCCCAAATTGAGATGCCACATTAATTAAGAAAAATAATTAATAACTTGTCTAGTTTACCATAACCCACTGATCAGTTGGTAGGACAGTAGACGTGTTTGAAATAACTATTTTTTGCTATTCAATCGAAATTTCATAAGAGAAGAAAGCTTTTACCGTCGGTCGACGTATAGTCCCCCTATTAAATGATGTTTTTATTTTAATTTGAAGAAAAAGTGATTAATACAAAGGGTAAAACATGGATTTTTTTAATCTTTTCTTTATTAATGAAAAAGACAAGTAAAATAAGAAATCGAATTAGGAAATTTGGGATGGGTAATTGGACGTAAGGAATAATTTTGAATCCAGTAACAATAGCAAGAGTTGAAACATATTGGTTATCAGTTGGGTTTGTGGCAGGGGCTGATTTGTGTTGTTCCAAACAGATTAATCATTCATTGCAACAGATAAACATCCTGATGCAACAGATAATACGTCTGATGCAACAAATAATACGTCTGATGAATCAGATAAATCTTCTGATGCAATAGATAAACAGTCTGAAGCAACAGATAAATCTTCTGATACAACAGATAAATCTTCTAATGCAACAGAATAATCATCTGATGCACCAGAAGATTGATCTGTTTAAATTGTAGGCACTTATGCTGAATTCAAGATCGGGGTTCTATCCATTGTTGGAAAAACAGAAGTGTACCCAGATGACAAACATGAATAAAACATTATAATTTTACTTAACAAAGTCACTTATGAAGTCATGCCAAAATGGAAAGTGATGTAATAAACAAAATTTGATCTAAGAAATTGGTCAGATAACAACAGTAGCGCTGTACCAACAACAACAACAACAAATGGTCGACAAGAAGAAGATGAAGATGATAATAATAAAGGAGAAAATAATGAATAAAGCAGCACAACTAATGAACAACAAAAATGGCTAAGAGAGAGAAAACAACAATGGACGGGAAGAGAAAGAGAAAGGAGCCTTTTTCCCCCTCCGTTTTCTGTTATTTTAGGTAAACATTAGAATCAAAGTGTAAATTTAAAAACTTATGGGTTATTTTCAAATTTTCCCAATTTTCTTAATTCATAATAAAATAATTGTCACCTCTAACTATAATTAATACTTGTATCACTTACATCTTATTTTAAAACTCTTTTGTCACCTGTGGCCCAAAGCCCCTTCAATCTCGTGGCCAAACAAACCCAAATGTATCTTTTGTAAATTTCCTCAATGCCAAATTACTTTAAAAATTATTTTTATTTCATTTAGATTATAATATGACCTAATTATTATTTTTCTTACAATATACCACCTAAAAACATCCTTTTCTTTCCTAATTCGACGCAAAGTGAGCAGGATGTTTTTTTTTTTTTTTAAGTGTAAGTATATTTTAAGACAAATTAAGAATAGTTGGACGATATATTATATATTTTTTTTATTTAAAAATAATTGATCCTTATTGGTGGCTCATTCTTTAAAAAAAAAATTATTTCCTCCGTCTCATTTTATGTATCGTTATTTGACCGGACACGGAGTTTAAGAAATAAGAGAAGACTTGATAATGTTTATGAAATTGTCCTTTATAAAAAAATGTGCTACTATCTTTTTTTTTTAGTTAAGTGAGAATAATAAGGGTAACAGTGGAATTATATTTTTAAATAGTTACCAAATAAAGAAAGACAACATTACTTTTGGGACGGACTAAAAAGAAAATGATGACACATAAAATGATATGATTAAATTAATTTTATTAATTATATATTGAATGTGAGTTTATACACTATGACAAAAGAATATACTCCCTCCGTCTCATTTTATTTATTTCAAATTTTCTAATTTGTTGTCCTATTTTACTTATTCTTTTTTACGATAAGATTATTTTTTTTCCATTATACTCTTAGTATAATTGATTACTCTTATTATTATTATTCTTCAAAAATATTGCAAAGAAAAGCATCATTAAAAGTACACCATTAAGAATATAAATGGTGTTTTGATATTAGTTATTCATCAATACTAAAACTAACAACAAAACATAATTAAAAGAGTTAAAATGATAAAGTTACATTATCAATTATTATTTTCTTAATAATTGTATCATTCGGACGGAGGAAGTAGTACTTAATAAATTTGAGCAAACTATTTTGAAAGGAATGAAAGGGAGTAGTCCGAAACAAATCAAAAATAGGTTTTTGCAAACTATTTTGAAAGGAATGAAAGGGAGTAGTCCGAAACAAATCAAAAATAGGTTTTTTTTTTTTCAAGTTAGTAATTGCCAAACATGGTAACCATTGGGAAAAGTTGAAACTGAAAAGGTAGATAGATCTGAATGTAGAAATAGGAGAAAACCCTAGGGGGGAGAGAGCAGAGGAGGATAATCGATGGTGTTACCTGAAGGCGTGTTAATGGAGATTCTGTTGAGGCTGCCATTGAAGTATCTGTGCGTATGCAAGTGTGTCTCAAAGACGTGGTGGTCGATCATCTCTCAAATAAAAAAACTTCATCATGCTCGCAACTTGGGCATCTTTATCTCCAATTTCGGATGTTCAAGTTCGAGCTCCTTGTTCCAAGCAAGACTTGGTCTTGATAACAATAATATACCTCTTTTCAAAAAATTGGTTGGTGGCAGCGAGTCTGCAGAAATTGGATTCACTCAAGTTATCAATGGCCTTTTTTGTTTCTACACCCAAGGTGTTGGTGGTGTCCTTACTCTCTGCAACTGCTACACTTGTGAAACAAGGAACATCCCGCTCCCAAGATTTTCCCGGTGGACACATAAGATTCAATTCTATTTAGGATTTGATCTCTCGGGTGGCAACTACAAGCTGCTCAGCCTTGGTTCCCCTAGGAATCATGATCTTGTTATGTACCAAGCAATTCTTACCCTAGGAGGAATGAACAACCACAATATCACTATTGGTTCTTGGAGAAGGATGCTGCCTTTTGATTCTCTTCTACCTGAGATAGATGTCCTGTGCAAACCTAGTCTTTGCATTAATGGGATTCTACATTGGTTGGTAGAATGTAAGGACAATAAACGGAAAATACTCGCATTTAACCTTTTACGAGGTTGTTTCTTTGATATCTTCCTGCCTGCAGAGATAGCAGCAGCAGCAGCCAAAATGGTGAGTTTCAAGGGAAGTTCAACTGTGGAAAGTTTGGCTGTGGGATGCCTCGTGGCGGGCGAGGACTCAGTAACTAGTTCAAGCAAGTTGAATATTTGGGAATTTTATAAGTGGCGCAGCTGGATCAAACATTCCATTAACTTGCCCGAAGAACTCGTCAGGTGCAATAGAGAAATGTGGTGCAGTTTTGGTAACTTTCCAACAGGTGAGATACTGCTCGCTAATCCTAAAGCTAATGATGATTCTGATTTCTTCCCTATTTATTCGTATGATCACTCCACTCAAAAGTTTCAGAGGTTTGTCCTTGGAAAGCTTACACCTTGTATGGTTGGAAAGTCTTATGTTCAGATATCTTGCGTTGAATTAAACAGAAGCTGTCATTCCCTTGAAGCTTTATTGCTCAAACAACCTATTTCTGCCCTCCAATTTCGAGAGAAATATCTGAGGATTCACTATGTAAAAAAGTTCAAAGAAATATGATGAGTATGAAGCCCCAAGTGAGTCTATTTATTAGGAGTAATGCTATTCAGTTAATTTATGTCTCTGTCTTATTGTCTAGTGACTTGTAATCTTATTGTCTACTGACTTGTATTTATTATTCCATGAATGTAACTTATGGTATGCGTTTCCGGGAGTTATTGGGTCCGGATCAAAGAATCATAATTCGCCCTTTGAAGAATTGATTTTCAGTTATCTATTTTTCAAGAATTATTGAGCCCGTACATTTTGGTCGTGCTCACTTATCTAGTTTTGTTAGTTCCATGCTCTAGGGATAAATTGTTGTTATGAATTTATAGTTACTTCTGTTATTCTCTTGGTCGGTTATTATATTAGCTGTCGCGGGCAAAATTTTGATGTAGTAGGCTAAAATACTTGGAAATGGTCTTATGATCAAGATTGAAGCAATAGACTGAAGAATTCTTAGTCAATAACAAGATAACATCCACTCAAAAATGAAACCAGCCGGATTGAGAAACAATGTTTCTGACGATTAGCTTCAGATTGAAAAAATAGAAAAGAAAGTTTTATTATAATGAAGGTCAAAAGACCAGAGAAGATACAAAATGTATCCCAAAGGATCTAGTTTTCATCACTTGAACCCGAAGAGAGAAGTCGGGGCTGGAGTATCAGCGGGATGCTCATAGTCTTCATCCACCTCCTCAGCATAGTCGGTCTCATCTAAGTCGGCAGGACTTAGAGTGGGGGATGGCATCATGTTTACTTTGGGCTCGCTCTCCAGCCCTTGAGCCTCAAGGATCTTGGCATCCAAATCTTCGATGCCTGCCTTGGTCTCTTCCAGATTATACCTCCGGAAATTCCATTTCGTGAACTCGACCATAAGAGCAAGGCGATCTTCTTCAGCCTGGAGGTTGGAGAGGGCTTTGTCCCTCTGAGCTTCAAGTTGCTGATTGTCAACCTTTTGCATCTTAACCATGCCTATCGTAGCAAGCTTGTCCGAAAGCTTACTCAAACTGGCCTGCTTCAAAGCAGCCTTAGCCGCCAGCTCAGTATTTAGCCATTGAGTTCATCTTCAAGGAAGGTTAACAGCCTCCTGCAATGCCTGCTTGGCACTCTCAAGCCCTGTTACATCGTTCCATTTCACGTTAGGCTTTTCCCTTATAATAGCGGAATTAACTCCAGCTCTTAACCTCACATTCTCTGAATCATCACCCTCTCCACCTCCATTCTCTGGCTTTGACGTTGTCCGCGATGCAACAGCACCATCTCCATTGGACGTCGGCCCACCACCTACCTCATCTAGAACAGCACGAATCTCCTCAGCCCTCCTCAAATACTCCACAAACTTTTGGATTATTGCTTCCTTAATTTTTGGATTCTTCTCATACTACACATGAGTTTTAAAATACTCCAAAACATTCATATTTATAGAGAACGGCTTTGCATAATTTCCAGCATTATCTTTCTTGTCTGCTTGCTTCACATAAGCTACTGCCTTCTCCTTGAAATTGTTATACATCTTCTATTCGCAAGCCTCGTGCAAAATTCAAAGCCTGAAACTCTTAACAAGCAAACTGAACCCCACAATCAACAAACTACTACCTTAATCGTCCCCAAATCTTACTTTTCTTGCAATCTTCTGTTCACCAAAAACAACTCAATCAAGAAACCAAGTCGTATTTTTAACTAAAGAAACAAACCTAGTGCAATTCCACAGAGTAGTGTGTACCCATCCTTGCGCTTATCTTGAGAAGGTTGAGAGGTTGTTTCCAATAGACCCTCGGCTCAAAAACATATGAAAAAGACAACAGCAGCTTTAAGCAGGAACAACAAAAATATTGTTATTTTTAACTATGTTTTTCAAAAAAACAACCTTCGTTGCATATGATCAAAATCAAAGAAACTAGTACAAAAAATATCTGTATATTTCAAGTAGGCGACATATATAACTCGATGCGATCAATCATCAATTCTAGTTTGAAATTTGAAAACAAGTTCAATCTTCAAAATTCATAATGTCTTACAAGGGGGGCTACAGGATACCCCGACGACCCATGAGGAATTGGGCTGAGAGCAAGTTAACTATCGAGTTGCTCAAGGTCGTCGAGAGGGCTGGCTACAACAATCCTTCTCCTATTCAAATGGCTGCCATTCTGCTTGGACTTCAACAACGTGATGTGATTGGTGTTGCGGAGACTGGTTCAGGTAAAACTGCTTCCTTTGTTCTGCCTTTGTTGACTTATATAACTAAGCTTCCTCCTTTGAATGAAGAGAATGGGCCTTATGCAGTTGTAATGCCCCCTACACGAGAACTAGCTCAACAAATTGAGAATGAGACGGTTAAGTTTGCGCACTATTTGTGTATCAAAGTTGTTTCTATTGTTTGTGGGCAGTCCATAGAGGAGCAAGGTTCTAAGATTAGGCAAGACTGTGAAGTGGTGATTGCAATCCCCGGGGGACTTCTCGATTGCTTGAAGAGATGCTATTGCGTTCTGAACCAATGTAATTATGTTGTTCTTAATGAGGCTGACCGAATGATTGACATGGGGCTTGAACCTCAAGTTTTGCCGGTGTACATGCTATGCCTTCGAGTAATATGAAACCGGAGAATCGGGAGGAAGAGCTTGATGAGAAGCAGCTATCTTGAACCACTTATATGTTCAATGCTACCATGCCGCCTGCTGTAGAGCAGCTGGCTGGAAAATACTTGAGAAATCCTGTTGTCGTGACTATTTGCACTGCTGGAAAGGCTACTGACGTAGTTACTCAGCACGTAGTCATGGTCAACGACACAGAGAAAATGTATAAGCTGCAGAGATTGCTTGAAAGGCTTGGAGATAATAAGATTGCTATAGTGTTCATCAACACTAAAATGCAGGTTGATACTGTTGCCATGAATCTGGATAAAGCCAGTTACATGGTTGCCGTACTACATGGTGGAAAGTCAGAGGAGCAGAGAGAAATCAGTCTTAAAGGATTTCAGACAGAGAAATCATGGCCTCTCCTTTCGATTAGTAGGATGAGCATTATTTGCGTGAATGTTAACTTTGCGTTAAGCTCTAATTGTGTTTGGATTGTTCTCATGCCATGATTACTATTCCCCTCCCTCCAGCTATTACAATAAAGCTTCAGCTTTTCTTCTCGCTATGATAGCTTTCGATTCTCATTCCCTCTCATGTTCAAAACAGGTTTCGTTGTGCTTAACAATGAGTAAGTCCTTTCTATTGTTAAGGTCTAGCCTGCAATTGTTAGCGTCATGGGATTTCTCTTTACTTGAAATTAGGGATGGATAATGGGGCAGTGCGTGTTTTAACCTATGCGGGACGGAGGCGGGTTAAAGTAAATTCTTTTTTTAAATGATGCGGTGCGGGTATATGCGAGTTTAGCTTAAAAAAAGCTAAAAAATAGTATTATTCTCGTGAATATACCTAAAATTATATGTTTTCTCAACTTAAAATTTTATGATATTTAAAATGGCATAGATAACACTACAAATAAATAAATTTATTGTCTTTTTAATCTCTCTATTCATTTTTATAAAAATATGATATTTGATCATTACTTGTACACATCATACTTTTTGACAATTTCTTAGTATAAAAAGTGATATAATAGAAATAAGAAACAAAATTTGATCTAAGAAATTGGTCAGATAGCAGCAGTAGCGTTGTACCAATAACAACAACAACAAATGGTCGACAAGAAGAAGATGAAGATATAATAATAAAGGAGAAAATGATGAATAAAGCAGCAATGGATGGAAAGAGAAAGGAGCCTTTTTCCCTCTCCGTTTTTCGTTATTTTAGATAAATATTAGGATCAAAATGTAAATTTAAAAATTTATAGGTTATTTTCAAACTTTCTCAATTTTCTTAATCCATAATAAAGTAATTGTCACCTCTAACTAGTAATTAAGACTTGTATTACCTATATCTCATTTTAAAACTCTTTTGTCACCTGTGGCCCAAAGTTCCTTCAATCTCGTGTCCAAACAAACCCAAATGTATCTTTTGTAAATTTCCTCAATGCCAAATTACTTTAAAAATTATTTTTATTTCATTTAGATTATAATATGACCTAATTATTATTTTTCTTACAATATACCACCTAAAGACATCCTTTTCTTTCCTAATTAGATGCAAAGTGAGCAGGATTTTTTTTTTTTTTTTAAGTGTAAGTATATTTTAAGAAAAATTAAGAATAGTTGGACGATATATTATATTTTTTTTATTTAAAAATAATTGATCCTTATTGGTGGCTCATTCTTCAAAACAAAATTTATTTCCTCTGTCCCATTTTATGTATCGTCATTTGACCGAACACGAAATTTAAGAAATAAGAGAAGACTTGATAATGTTTATGAAATGGTCTGTGCTATTATCTTTTTTTTTTTTTTAATTAAGTAAGAATAATAAGGGTAAAAGTGAAATTATATTTTTAAATAGTTACCAAATAAAGAAATACTACATTACTTTTGGGACGAACTAAAAAGAAAATGATGACACATAAAATGAGATGATTAAATTAATTTTATTAATTATATATTAAATGTGATACACTATGACAAAAGAATATACTCCCTCCGTCTCATTTTATTTATTTCAAATTTTTTAATTTGTTGTCCTATTTTACTTGTCCTTTTTTACGACAAGATTATTTTTTTACATTATATCCTTAGTGTAATTGATTACTCTTATTATTATTATTCTTGAAAAATATTGCAAAGAGAAGCACCATTAAAAATACACTATTAAAAATATAAATGGTGTTTTGACATTAGTCATCCATCAATATTAAAACTAACAACAAGACACAATTAAAATAGCTAAAATGGTAAATTTACGTTATCAATGATTGTTTTGAAAGGAATGAAAGGGAGTAGTCCGAAACAAATCAAAAATAGGTTTTTCTTTCAAGGTAGTAATTGCCAAACATGGTAACCATTGGGAAAAGTTGAAACTGGAAAGGTAGATAGATCTGAATGTAGAAATAGGAGAAAACCCTAGGGGGAGAGAGCAGAGGAGGATAATCGATGGTGTTACCTGAAGGCGTGTTAATGGAGATTCTGTTGAGGCTGCCATTGAAGTATCTGTGCGTATGCAAGTGTGTCTCAAAGACGTGGTGGTCGATCATCTCTGAAATAAAAAAACTTCATCATGCTCGCAACTTGGGCATCTTTATCTCCAATTTCGGATGTTCAAGTTCGAGCTCCTTGTTCCAAGCAAGACTTGGTCTTGATAACAATAATATACCTCTTTTCAAAAAATTGGTTGGTGGCAGCGAGTCTGCAGAAATTGGATTCACTCAAGTTATCAATGGCCTTTTTTGTTTCTACACCCAAGGTGTTGGTGGTGTCCTTACTCTCTGCAACTGCTACACTTGTGAAACAAGGAACATCCCGCTACCAAGATTTTCCCGGTGGACACATAAGATTCAATTCTATTTAGGATTTGATCTCTCGGGTGGCAACTACAAGCTGCTCAGCCTTGGTTCCCCTAGGAATCATGATCTTGTTATGTACCTAGAAATTCTTACCCTAGGAGGAATGAACAACCACAATATCACTATTGGTTCTTGGATAAAGATGCTGCCTACTGATTCTCTTCTAACTGAGATAGATGTCCTGTGCAAACCTAGTCTTTGCATTAATGGGATTCTACATTGGTTGGTAGAATGTAAGGACAATAAACGGAAAATACTCGCATTTAACCTTTTACGAGGTTGTTTCTATGATATCTTCCTGCCTGCAGAGATAGCAGCAGCAGCAGCCAAAATGGTGAGTTTCAAGGGAAGTTCAACTGTGGAAAGTTTGGCTGTGGGATGCCTCGAGGCGGGCGAGGACTCAGTAACTAGTTCAAGCAAGTTGAATATTTGGGAATTGTATAAGGGGCGCAGCTGGATCAAACATTCCATTAACTTGCCCGAAGAACTCGTCAGGTGCAATAGAGAAATGTGGTGCAGTTTTGGTAACTTTCCAACAGGTGAGATACTGCTCGCTAATCCTAAAGCTAATGATGATTCTGATTTCTTCCCTATTTATTCGTATGATCACTCCACTCAAAAGTTTCAGAGGTTTGTCCTTGGAAAGTTTACACCTTGTATGGTTGGAAAGTCTTATGTTCAGATATCTTGTGTTGAATTAAACAGAAGCTGTCATTCCCTTGAAGCTTTATTGCTCAAACAACCTATTTCTGCCCTCCAATTTCGAGAGAAATATCTGAGGATTCACTATGTAAAAAAGTTCAAAGAAATATGATGAGTATGAAGCCCCAAGTGAGTCTATTTAGTAGGAGTAATGCTATTCAGTTAATTTATGTCTGTGTCTTATTGTCTAGTGACTTGTAATCTTATTGTCTACTGACTTGTATTTATTATTCCATGAATGTAACTTATGGTATGCGTTTCCGGGAGTTATTGGGTCCGGATCAAAGAATCATAATTCGCCCTTTGAAGAATTGATTTTCAGTTATCTATTTTTCAAGAATTATTGAGCCCGTACATTTTGGTCGTGCTCACTTATCTAGTTTTGTTAGTTCCATGCTCTAGGGATAAATTGTTGTTATGAATTTATAGTTACTTCTGTTATTCTCTTGCTCGGTTATTATATTAGCTGTCGCGGGCAAAATTTTGCTGTAGTAGGCTAAAATACTTGGAAATGGTCTTATGATCAAGATTGAAGCAATAGACTGAAAAATTCTTAGTCAATATCAAGATAACATCCACTCAAAAATGAAACCAGCCGGATTGAGAAACAATGTTTCTGACGATTAGCTTCAGATTGAAAAAATAGAAAAGAAAGTTTTGTTATAATAAAGGTCAAAAGACCAGAGAAGATACAAAATGTATCCCAAAGGATCTAGTTTTCATCACTTGAACCCGAAGAGAGAAGTCGGGGCTGGAGTATCAGCGGGATGCTCGTAGTCTTCATCCACCTCCTCAGCATAGTCGGTCTCATCTAAGTCGGCAGGACTTAGCGTGGGGGATGGCATCATGTTTACTTTGGGCTCGCTCTCCAGCCCTTGAGCCTCAAGGATCTTGGCATCCAAATCTTCGATGCCTGCCTTGGTCTCTTCCAGATTATACCTCCGGAAATTCCATTTCGTGAACTCGACCATAAGAGCAAGGCGATCTTCTTCAGCCTGGAGGTTGGAGAGGGCTTTGTCCCTCTGAGCTTCAAGTTGCTGATTGTCAACCTTTTGCATCTTAACCATGCCTATCGTAGCAAGCTTGTCCGAAAGCTTACTCAAACTGGCCTGCTTCAAAGCAGCCTTAGCCGCCAGCTCAGTATTTAGCCATTGAGTTCATCTTCAAGGAAGGTTAACAGCCTCCTGCAATGCCTGCTTGGCACTCTCAAGCCCTGTTACATCGTTCCATTTCACGTTAGGCTTTTCCCTTATAATAGCGGAATTAACTCCAGCTCTTAACCTCACATTCTCTGAATCATCACCCTCTCCACCTCCATTCTTTGGCTTTGACGTTGTCCGCGATGCAACAGCACCATCTCCATTGGACGTCGGCCCACCACCTACCTCATCTAGAACAGCACGAATCTCCTCAGCCCTCCTCAAATACTCCACAAACTTTTGGATAATTACTTCCTTAATTTTTGGATTCTTCTCATACTACACATGAGTTTTAAAATACTCCAAAACATTCATATTTATGGAGAACGGCTTTGCATAATTTCCAGCATTATCTTTCTTGTCTGCTTGCTTCACATAAGCTACTGCCTTCTCCTTGAAATTGTTATACATCTTCTATTCGCAAGCCTCGTGCAAAATTCAAAGCCTGAAACTCTTAACAAGCAAACTGAACCCCACAATCAACAAACTACTACCTTAATCGTCCCCAAATCTTACTTTTCTTGCAATCTTCTGTTCACCAAAAACAACTCAATCAAGAAACCAAGTCGTATTTTTAACTAAAGAAACAAACCTAGTGCAATTCCACGGAGTAGTGTGTACCCATCCTTGCGCTTATCTTGAGAAGGTTGAGAGGTTGTCTCCAATAGATCCTCGGCTCAAAAACATATGAAAAAGACAACAGCCGCTTTAAGCTGGAACAACAAAAATATTGTTATTTTTAACTATGTTTTTCAAAAAAACAACCTTCGTTGCATATGATCAAAATCAAAGAAACTAGTACAAAAAATATCTGTATATTTCAAGTAGGCGACATATATAACTCGATGCGATCAATCATCAATTCTAGTTTGAAATTTGAAAACAAGTTCAATCTTCAAAATTCATAATGTCTTACAAGGGGGGCTACAGGATACCCCGACGACCCATGAGGAATTGGGCTGAGAGCAAGTTAACTATCGAGTTGCTCAAGGTCGTCGAGAGGGCTGGCTACAACAATCCTTCTCCTATTCAAATGGCTGCCATTCTGCTTGGACTTCAACAACGTGATGTGATTGGTGTTGCGGAGACTGGTTCAGGTAAAACTGCTTCCTTTGTTCTGCCTTTGTTGACTTATATAACTAAGCTTCCTCCTTTGAATGAAGAGAATGGGCCTTATGCAGTTGTAATGCCCCCTACACGAGAACTAGCTCAACAAATTGAGAATGAGACGGTTAAGTTTGCGCACTATTTGTGTATCAAAGTTGTTTCTATTGTTTGTGGGCAGTCCATAGAGGAGCAAGGTTCTAAGATTAGGCAAGACTGTGAAGTGGTGATTGCAATCCCCGGGGGACTTCTCGATTGCTTGAAGAGATGCTATTGCGTTCTGAACCAATGTAATTATGTTGTTCTTAATGAGGCTGACCGAATGATTGACATGGGGCTTGAACCTCAAGTTTTGCCGGTGTACATGCTATGCCTTCGAGTAATATGAAACCGGAGAATCGGGAGGAAGAGCTTGATGAGAAGCAGCTATCTTGAACCACTTATATGTTCAATGCTACCATGCCGCCTGCTGTAGAGCAGCTGGCTGGAAAATACTTGAGAAATCCTGTTGTCGTGACTATTTGCACTGCTGGAAAGGCTACTGACGTAGTTACTCAGCACGTAGTCATGGTCAACGACACAGAGAAAATGTATAAGCTGCAGAGATTGCTTGAAAGGCTTGGAGATAATAAGATTGCTATAGTGTTCATCAACACTAAAATGCAGGTTGATACTGTTGCCATGAATCTGGATAAAGCCAGTTACATGGTTGCCGTACTACATGGTGGAAAGTCAGAGGAGCAGAGAGAAATCAGTCTTAAAGGATTTCAGACAGAGAAATCATGGCCTCTCCTTTCGATTAGTAGGATGAGCATTATTTGCGTGAATGTTAACTTTGCGTTAAGCTCTAATTGTGTTTGGATTGTTCTCATGCCATGATTACTATTCCCCTCCCTCCAGCTATTACAATAAAGCTTCAGCTTTTCTTCTCGCTATGATAGCTTTCGATTCTCATTCCCTCTCATGTTCAAAACAGGTTTCGTTGTGCTTAACAATGAGTAAGTCCTTTCTATTGTTAAGGTCTAGCCTGCAATTGTTAGCGTCATGGGATTTCTCTTTACTTGAAATTAGGGATGGATAATGGGGCAGTGCGTGTTTTAACCTATGCGGGACGGAGGCGGGTTAAAGTAAATTCTTTTTTTAAATGATGCGGTGCGGGTATATGCGAGTTTAGCTTAAAAAAAGCTAAAAAATAGTATTATTCTCGTGAATATACCTAAAATTATATGTTTTCTCAACTTAAAATTTTATGATATTTAAAATGGCATAGATAACACTACAAATAAATAAATTTATTGTCTTTTTAATCTCTCTATTCATTTTTATAAAAATATGATATTTGATCATTACTTGTACACATCATACTTTTTGACAATTTCTTAGTATAAAAAGTGATATAATAGAAATAAGAAACAAAATTTGATCTAAGAAATTGGTCAGATAGCAGCAGTAGCGTTGTACCAATAACAACAACAACAAATGGTCGACAAGAAGAAGATGAAGATATAATAATAAAGGAGAAAATGATGAATAAAGCAGCAATGGATGGAAAGAGAAAGGAGCCTTTTTCCCTCTCCGTTTTTCGTTATTTTAGATAAATATTAGGATCAAAATGTAAATTTAAAAATTTATAGGTTATTTTCAAACTTTCTCAATTTTCTTAATTCATAATAAAGTAATTGTCACCTCTAACTAGTAATTAAGACTTGTATTACCTATATTTCATTTTAAAACTCTTTTGTCACCTGTGGCCCAAATTCCTTCAATCTCGTGTCCAAACAAACCCAAATGTATCTTTTGTAAATTTCCTCAATGCCAAATTACTTTAAAAATTATTTTTATTTCATTTAGATTATAATATGACCTAATTATTATTTTTCTTACAATATACCACCTAAAGACATCCTTTTCTTTCCTAATTAGATGCAAAGTGAGCAGGATTTTTTTTTTTTTTTAAGTGTAAGTATATTTTAAGAAAAATTAAGAATAGTTGGACGATATATTATATTTTTTTTATTTAAAAATAATTGATCCTTATTGGTGGCTCATTCTTCAAAACAAAATTTATTTCCTCTGTCCCATTTTATGTATCGTCATTTGACCGAACACGAAATTTAAGAAATAAGAGAAGACTTGATAATGTTTATGAAATGGTCTGTGCTACTATCTTTTTTTTTTTTTAATTAAGTAAGAATAATAAGGGTAAAAGTGAAATTATATTTTTAAATAGTTACCAAATAAAGAAATACTACATTACTTTTGGGACGAACTAAAAAGAAAATGATGACACATAAAATGAGATGATTAAATTAATTTTATTAATTATATATTAAATGTGATACACTATGACAAAAGAATATACTCCCTCCGTCTCATTTTATTTATTTCAAATTTTTTAATTTGTTGTCCTATTTTACTTGTCCTTTTTTACGACAAGATTATTTTTTTACATTATATCCTTAGTGTAATTGATTACTCTTATTATTATTATTCTTGAAAAATATTGCAAAGAGAAGCACCATTAAAAATACACTATTAAAAATATAAATGGTGTTTTGACATTAGTCATCCATCAATATTAAAACTAACAACAAGACACAATTAAAATAGCTAAAATGATAAATTTACGTTATCAATGATTGTTTTCTTAATAATTATGTCATCCAATTTGGAACGATTAGTAGTTAATAAATTTGAGCAAACTATTTTGAAAGGAATGAAAGGGAGTAGTCCGAAACAAATCAAAAATAGGTTTTTCTTTCAAGGTAGTAATTGCCAAACATGGTAACCATTGGGAAAAGTTGAAACTGGAAAGGTAGATAGATCTGAATGTAGAAATAGGAGAAAACCCTAGGGGGAGAGAGCAGAGGAGGATAATCGATGGTGTTACCTGAAGGCGTGTTAATGGAGATTCTGTTGAGGCTGCCATTAAAGTATCTGTGCGTATGCAAGTGTGTCTCAAAGACGTGGTGGTCGATCATCTCTGAAATAAAAAAACTTCATCATGCTCGCAACTTGGGCATCTTTATCTCCAATTTCGGATGTTCAAGTTCGAGCTCCTTGTTCCAAGCAAGACTTGGTCTTGATAACAATAATTAGTATTATTCTCGTGAATATACCTAAAATTATATGTTTTCTCAACTTAAAATTTTATGATATTTAAAATGGCATATATAATACTACAAATAGATAAATTTATAGCTTTTTTAATCTCTCTATTCATTTTTATAAAAATATAATATTTGATCATTACTTATACACTTCATACTTTTTGACAATTTCTTAGTATAAAAAGTGATATAATAGAAATAAGTTATTATTCTAGTTGTAGATTTGGTAATATTATGATTTTCAATGGAAAACATGAGGCGGTGCGGTGCGGGTATGTACGGGTTTAAAGGTGGTGTGATTTTAAAATTTACGGGTTTAGGAAAAACCTGCACTGCACACACCATTGCCACCCCTACTTGAAATATTGTTACTCTATTTTAGTCGTAATTTTGCTTATTTTGCCGATAGAGCTCCTCCATAGCCATCCCAAGTCATTAGTGACTTTCTAGAATTGATAGTTCGGTTACCTAACGGTTCGTTTGTTTTCTAGAACCACTTTTATAATTTGAAGTCTTCGTCGATTCCAAACGGCCGCCAAACGAAATTTTAGTAAAATAATTTCGCATGCAAATCTCGACTGTGCCAACATCTATGTAAGATCAAATTTAGGATAAATAGACCCTTGGTTCGGATCCCATAGCACCCGAGCTCATTTCGACCAATTAGTCGAAAAGTTAAATATCGAAATATAGGGGTGTGTGACCCATAAGTAGGACTGGCAACGAACCGGAACTTTCCGTTCCGTTCCGGTAGTGTCGTTTCCGATTGATTTTCGGTACCGGTAACGACACGGTCCGGTTGGTTCCGATTTACCGGTACCCAATGTTCCGGAAAACGATACCGGTCCGTACCTACGAAAAATTCCGGTATTTCCGGTTCCGGTTGACCGGTTCACCGATTCCGGTACCGGTTGACCGGTTTTAGGTCCGTAAATTTAACAGATTTAGCCTTTTTTTTTTAAATTGGTTTGCAACGGCTCTTTTGGCCGTTGCATTTGAGCCGTTATCACCCCTCCCCCTCACCCCCACCCCCCACCCCCCACCCCCCACCTTCCAATTACCCCCCCCCCCTTTAAAATTTTTACTATAAATATACTTCATTTTAATTATTTTTTTCACACAAATATTATCAATTTTCATACTCTCTCTTAATATTCTCTCAAATTCTCTCTAAATATTTCTAGTTTTATTATATTAGTTGAACACTTGAAGTTGAGGATTCATTTATTATATTAGTTGGAGTTGAAGATTTTTTGAAGATATTACAAGCTTCACTTATCATCTTTTAATTCCGACATTTGTTATACGTCTGCTTTTACGCAGATGTTCGGTATATTTGTTCCAACTTTAATCTCTTTTTATTTACGTTAATTATCTATATTTTTTTTATTTACGAACATCAATTTGTATTTGTATTGCTTGTTTTAATATTTTATTTTGAAATATGGATTTTGAAAAAAATAGTAGTGGTAAAAAATCAAATTTTGGTAAGGTCTTTCGTAGAAATAAAAAAAAGTAAGGCTCGTACTAGTTCATTACCGGGTAGATTTAATGAAACTTCATTATCACAACCTAATGGTTTCGATGTTGGTATCGGTATGGAATTAGATAATGAGACCCTGAATAGGCGTTATAATAATTTTGAGGAAGACTTACCAGAGGAAGATGATATAGAAGAATAAGAATTAGGTGATAGCCCTATCCCTACTAGTCCGGTTACGGAATTACCGGAACACGGTGAAGAACTGTCCCCTTTACCGGAATTTACTAGGGCCAAAGGTACCGAACGTACTAAAAGGTCTTTAGTTTGGAAATTTATGGAGCATGATAGGGTAAAAAGTACTGCAACTTGCAATAAATGCAAGAATGTTTTTAAACATTTGACTGAGGGGAAAAATGGCGGGACAGGATTGCTAACTTCGCATTTGATGAGATGCAATAAAGAATTTATTCGTCTAAAAAATGAGGCTAAGGCAAAAAAAGATGGTACAACATTTGTACATGAAGGTAATATGGTTCAAACACGTTTAGACATGTTTAACCCGGCTGAAGCAAGTTCATCCTCAACATATAGTGAAGATGTAGATAGAGAAGAACTAGCGAAAATGGTTGTTGTTATGGGTTTGCCTTTTAGTTTTCCTTCACATCCCGGTTTTATTCATTATATTCAAAGAGTATATAATCCCTCTTTTAAAGGTTTTTCACGAAATACAATTAAAAATGATATTTTTAAATTTCATGCTGAACATTGTCATTTTCTTCGTTGCTTATTTGATAAATTTGATGGTAGAATATCTGTTACTTCTGATATGGGTACTAGTGTTGTCGGTAATGATTATATTACTCTCACGGCTCATTGGATTGATCACGATTGGAACATGCAAAAAAGAATTATTGCTCATAAATATGTCGATGAGTTTAAAATCGGTATGTATATAGCTAATACAATAGCGGAGAGCATTAAATATTTTAGATTTATTGATAAACCTATGGCATGCACATTAGATAATGCTTCTAATAATTTGAAAGCTATTGACGAGTTAAAAACTAGATTGTGTTTAATGTATCAAGATCATTTTCATGTTAGATGTTCTGCACATATTTTAAATTTGATAGTACATGATGATATTCATTTGTTTGGAAATGGTTGTGTTAAAGTGCGAATTGCTTGTAGTTCTATGTTTAAAAATAAAAAAAAGGCTGTAATGGATGATTTTAAACGTAAATGTGAACAATGTGGCCTTCCATATAGAAAAATTGCAAAAGAAATTCCTACTAGATGGAATTCTTTGTTTCAAATGTTTGAAGTTGCTGTTATATATCGTAAACCTATACAATTAGTTTATAATTCTTATAATGAGGATGTTAATTTAATGATAGATGAAGATGATTGGACTGAAGTAGAAGAACTTTGTAAATTTTTGAAAACTTTTTATCAAGCTACGAACACAGTATCTGCTTAATATACTCCAACTATTTCTTCTGTTTTAGTAACTATTACTGCTATTTCTAAAGTACTTGTTGAATATAAAAAAATATGTCCTAACAAAGAGGCAATTGAAGCTATAATTGAAAAATTTTAAAAATATTATTTTCCAATTCCACAAATTATTTTAACAACTAATTTATTAAACCCATTTTATAAAGAACATGGTACAGTGATGTTGGTTAGAAAATTATACAACAATTTAAAAATTGGACTTCATCAAAAGCCATCAGTTGAAACTTGTTGTGCTAGCATAGTACCTACAGCTAGGAGTTTATATAACTTGTATCAAGTTATGGAATAAAATATTGGGCCGATTGAACCTCCTTGTTCTAGACGTAGATATGATGATTTAGATGACGAGATGAGCGAAGAGCTTGGTCTTCAATGTTGTAGGAGTAATGATTTTAATTCGTATCTTTCGCAGGACCGGAAAAATATTAGAGATGAAACTGGAAAAAAACAACTTTTATCGTGGAGGAAGACCCGGATCAGACAATTTCCAAAAATTTCAAGGATGGTTCGAGATTTGTTATCAGCTAAAGCTTCTTCAGTTGCTTCGGAGCAAGCTTTCAGCGTAGGAAGATTTATAATAGGAGATCATCGGTATTCGTTAGCAAGGGACAGTTTGGAGATTTCGATATTATTTAGAGATTGTATCAATATCGAACGAAGAAATTTTGGGCTCCCCAAATTACCGCCCCATATTGAAGACGAAATAGATGAAATTTTTGACGAAAATAGTGATGATGGAATGGAAGCAATGGAGCAACAAGGAAATAGACCAATTCCGGAGGATTTATCCATCGAAGAATTAGAAAAGTTACGCCAAAAAAATTATAGACAATTTAGATATTAATAAGATTCTACAATAGAAATCTAATTCACACAGAACCCTTCCTAGAAGGTGGCTGCGTAGACTAGATTTATATTTAATATCTTTGTAATAAATGTTCGCCTAATTTTGTTTTAAATTTTCTCTTTTGTTTGTTGCAATTATGAAAAAAAAATATTATATTAAGTATTTAAGTTTATAAAGTTAGAAAAAATTTTAACTTCTTAAACTTACTAAAAATATTATATTAACTTAACATATATTTTTTAAGTTAAAATTTAAAACCTTTTACAATAATTAAAACTTAAACTTATTATAAAAAAGTTAATAAATTATATAAACTATATAAGTTAAAAAAATATATATATAACTTATATATTAATCTCAATTAAGTTACAATTTAAATTAAAACTTAAAAAAAAAAAAAAAACTGGTAGTCGCGATATTCCGGTAACGTTCCGGTATCGCTCCGGTCCGTTCCGATTCCACATCGGTAGCTAGCGGACCGGTCCGAACAAGGAAAATTTTCCGATATTCCGGTTCTGGTAACTCCAGTTCCGGCGATATAAAACGGTAATGAGGTTCCGGTAACGTTCCGAATTTGGTCAAACCGGTCCGGGGGTTCCGGTTCCGGTCCGTTGATAGCCTTACCCATAAGTAGTCTAAATGACCTTGTATGAAAAATTCGACTTCACCAATACGTTCGGAATGTCGAATTTAGTAGGGATACATAGTTCGTTTGCGGAAAACGAAGTCCGAATGAGTTCGGAAGGTCAAAAATAAATTTTGACCTTGCGGGTCCATCTAAAACCGTATAAAATGGGGATTTTGACATATTTTGAGCATTCTTCACCTCTATTAAAACCCTAGCATCCCTAAAAGAGTGGTGACTCAAAAATTGGTCTTGTGGGTTGATTGGAAACTTAAACAACTTGTGTAAACCATCTTTTTACTACAAATTCAAGGTAAGAATTCCTCTAATTTGATATTAATTTCATTATTTCTTGACTCAAAACCCTAAATCATTATGGGTCAATTGTATCCCCAAAAATTGAGTGTTTGACTCAAATTTCTTGAGGGTTTTTAACTCCCTAAAGATAATTAGTCTATGGTTGGTCTTGGAAACTCCTTTCCAAGGGTGAAACCTAATTGGGGTTTTGGTGTCTATTTGAAACCCATGGCACAATGATTCTATAATAGGTATTTTCATTATTATTGAAATGCTTGCATTATATTGTTGATAGCGTTAATTGTGGAAGAGAAAGCTTCTCGGAAAGAAAAGGAAAGCTCGTTGGTTCGTGAGTTGCTTGGATTTAAGGTAGGTTAGTGAGAAAAGGAAAGCTCGTTGGTTCGTGAGAAAAGGAAAGATCATAATATATACAGAAAACTGTCTGAATCATCTGGGTATATCTGAATCATACTAATCACAAAAGTCTGATAAAGAAAATACTAGAAACCTGAGTACTAAAATAAAAATCTGAATACTAAATCTGATAGTCCAACAAGCCTCTACTATCTGAATATAGAGAGTCACTAGGACAGGCCCAAGCTGACTCAAACTGTCCGAAATAAAATGAGAAACATCTTCTAATAAACTGAAAGTGTGAACAATTAAATCCCCAAACTATGAGGACTCACCAACTGCAGGAATGTAGATGAGATGCTCGAAGATCACTCATGCTGCTGAGATTGAGCACCCGAACCTACATTATGAGACAATGTAGCACATAGACATATATATGGATTAGTACTTTGAGGATGTACCGAGTATATGGGGATGTATGCAATAAGTAAACAGTATCATCACAGTTTATGAAATCATGCATGCTAAATGTAAATGACTCACATAGGCTTGAGTAAATCTAAAAGCTGAAGATCATAATCAAGAATAGTAAAACATATAATATAAATCTTGTGAGCTATAACACTTAGTTCTAAAATCTGTACTCTGTTTTTGTTCTTAAATCATATCTAAAATATTATTCTATAAGGGAATATATTAACTGTTAGATTGTAGGGAGAATACTTTTAAAACTATTCTGAAAATCTTTGCTGTTAGGGAGGTTCTCTTAACCGACATCAACCATATGAAAGACTTCCTATCATTCAAGTTTTAGTGACCGTCAAGATTTGGGTCACATTTAATCGACCATAACTCCTTTCATATATCGAATTAGAGGACCTACTATATATCAAATGAAAGATCTTTGAATTATATTTCCAACCATACCAATTTTGATAAAAACTAATATTGGAGAAAAGAGTTATCCCCATTTTACTCTAGAATGTCTGGCTGGGAAACTGCTGATGACATTCGTGATAAGCTATCACGCCCGTGATGGCCTATCACCAATGTCGTCAGCCCTGGGAAGATTTCTTACCCCAGTGATGACATTTTGTGATAAGCAGTCACACAACTCAATATTTTACCTTTTTTTACGACATTCATGATGGACTATCACCAACTTGACGGCCTGTCACGGATGTCGTCAAGAATATTTTTTTTAGCTATTTAAGGGCATTTTTTCAAGAGTATTTTGGTCATTTTCCACTTTTTTGAGCCTCTATAAATATGAGAAACCCTCATTCAAATCCTAATTTCTCCATTTCTCTTCCAATTCTCTAAAGAGAGAATATCTAGGGTTTCAATTCGAGAACCCTAATCTTCCAAAAATCATCCATAAATCATCATGATTTCTTCATGAACTAAGTTCATCATAGTGTGGGCTTCGAGAATCATTTATTACAAGTGCGGATAGAGTCTCAAGCATTAGAATTCATCTGACTTCAAAGGTTAAGGTATGTAGATATTGATTCTTGGGTCCCTTTTATCCAAGAAGCTCAAGAACCCTTTTTAAAAACTAATAGATTTTTTATGTTTGTGAGTTGTTAATGATTTGTATGAGTTGAAATGGATGTTCAAAGTATTGTGAAATTTTGATTTGTATTTTCTATAAAATTATGAGCGTTGACCCTAGTATGTGGAACTAATGTGATAGAACCTCTTGAAGTTGTTTTCTATGTGATGTGTTCTTGACTTTTGGGCGTACAAATGGTTGAATAAGCGAAGCATATCCCCCATAGGTTTGATAAAAATGCCCAAATGAGAGAATTATTCCATAGTAGCAGGATATTCTCAAATAAGTATGAACCCGTGGATGCTTAGTGTTTGATAAAATGCCTTAGTGAGTGAAATGTGCCAAGATAGCATGAAATCCCCAATTAAGTTGTGACATGATAGTAAGAAGTTTCCCCATGCTATGTGATATCCAAACACATGTCAAGACTGATATAGGCATGAAATAGCTGAGGTAAAACCTTGTTGAATGGAGTACGATCTAGTAGCATGTTTCCCCTACATTATTATATGATTATGATTCCGAGATGCATAAAGTGACCCCTTGGCGACTATGATGATGAATAGATGTTTGTGATTCCTAATTACTTGAAGAGTTGTATTAATGATTGGGAAGATGCTTTAACGATTATGATGATGCATGAATGATTATGATGATACATCAATGATTGTGATGATGAATGAATGATTATGCTTTACTGTTATGCTATCGAGTCCTGGGGGTATTTATACCTGACAAGAGCTGTTGTCTAGAGCCCGTATCAGTTTTTCGATAACTCCAGTCGAGCCACGATTCTCCGAACTCAGTGAACTATAGAACCCTATATCCCCAAATAAGTCAGAACTTAAGAAAGCTCAGTAATCTGAGTTATCTCTGTAATCTCTGTACCGCTAGTAATCTAGCCTCAGTCCTGTAATCAGCTCAGATCTAATAGTATTCAAATCTATTCTCAAAAGCGATTCAGGTAATCTATTCAAGCTCTGTATCGCCAGTCAGATGCCATGATTTGATACCTTTTTCATCAGATATGGAACTAAGTAATATCAGCGTAACTTAGTCAGATCTTTTGAGAAACATGCTCAGTAACAGACTCAGTTAAGTTGTGTTCAGTTGAGAATTTAGTTTAGAGTCTTTCAGTTGGGAGTAAAAGCTAGCACCGAGTGAGAGAGGGGATGGAGGCTCTCTCGTTAGAGAGGCTGAGTCGTTAGGAGCAATCCCTGAACTCCAAAATTGCGTAGCCAGTTCAGGATGAAGGAGTCTCCCATCAGTAGAGACTGTCACTGTCAGAGAGGTTTGATTATCATATTTTCTCAGGCCGATTTCCTGCGAGGGTCATCCCGTCAGAGAGCCTTGACCAGAGAGGTCTTTACCTGTGGCACGGTATTGATACCCTTCCAGATGGGGTCATAAGTTAGACCCTACCTATGGTAGGTTGGGGCATATCGGTTAAGTAACTACTTCCTACAGTTGCAGTTTCAGTATCACTCTTTAGAAATTAGGACTGTGTGGTACAGTCATCTATCCCAGTATAGAACTCAGATAGTTCCATTGGTTCATGGACCATCCCGTTAGATAGGCTTGGTCTCATATGTAGATGCTTATTATCATTACTAGAGATCTCCCGTCAGAGAGGCTTAGTCTCAGTCTAAGTTTCAGTTTTGTATTCTTGTGATCATATCTTGAGATCTCCCATCAGGGAGGTTTGATCTCAGTCTTAGACCATATTGAGTATTCTTATTATTATATCTAGAGATCTCCCATCAGATAAGCTTGATCTCCATCTCAGATTCTTTATTCTATTGAGTATTCTTGTTTTCAGATTCAGACATGATCATACTTCTTATCATTGATAATCACTTCCAGAATAATCTATTAGAAAAGTTGATCTCTAATTTTGTCAGTTGAAAGCAATAAACTCAGAATTTAGTCCTTGATGTAAGTATATTCAGATCTTCAGTTACCAGTATCAAATGAGTCAATGATTTAGTATCTCAGTGTTAGTAGTAAGTTCAGTCTTGAGTAAAGTGGTATTTGAGTTTCAGTATCTAGAGTTGCGATGATTGTGTTCATGGTATGTACATTCATGTATATGTTCTTATGCGGCATATTCATGATTATTCAGTTTAGATATTATGCATGCATGAGCCCTTGCATTAGCCTACCCCATCTGCATACTCAGTACATTCCTGTACTGACGCATTTGCTATGGTGTTTTATTTGGCACCATATGTTCAGAGGCATAGGATCCAGAGTATCCTCAGCAGTTCAGTCCCAGTTAGCAGTAGTAGCAGTGAGTCATTTTCTTTCGAGGATGAATCTCAGTTTACTATTATTTCTTTAGAATTTATTTATTTTCAGTTGATGGAGTTATTTGGGGACTTATCCCATCAACTCCGCAGTTCAGACATTTTAGAGGCTTTTCAGACGGATGTTGTTGATGTGTATTATGAGTATTCATAAATGTGTTGAACCTTATGGCTAGTTTTTTCATTTATTTCAAATATTATGCAGCATACAGGTACAGAATCAGTAAAGGATTAACTTGTGGTCCTTCGGGGTCATAAGCACCGTGTGACATCTTAGAATGGGATTTTGGGGCATTACAAACTTGGTATCAGAGCCTAAGGTTCAAGAGTGTCCTAGGGAGTCTGAAAGCCGCATCTAGTAGAGTCTTGTGCATGGGTGTGTAGCGCGCAACATTTATGTACAAGAGGCTACAAGATGTTCTTAGGAGCAGTTTCTCTTCTTTCAATGATCGTTTCGTGCGAGTGAGCATGAGCTTAAGTTGATACTCAGTCTAATCCACTTCTTTCTTCAAATTATAGAGTATTCCTCCTCGTAGAGATTTTGTGCGTGGGGTCGATGACCAGCCCCCTTAGCTAGTAGATCCTGACAATTAGAGTGTGACACATATACAGTTTCGGCCGCTTTCCAGGCACTAGCCTAAGCTGTGACTAAAGTTCATGGCAACCATCAGGCTGCAGTCCCACCTCAGCAAGATGGAAATTTTGTCGCAGCCAGGATTAGAAGATTCATGAAAATGAACCCACCCGAATTCTTTGGGTCAGTAGTAGGTGAGGACCCATAGTTGTTTCTAGAGGAGGATAAGAAGATCACCCAGATTATGCATGTTTTTTTGAGAGGAGAGTGTTGAGTTAACATCTTATAGGTTGAAAGACATTGCTCATGATTGGGTAGTAATGTGGGAGAAAAGTAGAGGGGAGAATGCAGCTCCCATGACTTGGCAAGAGTTTCAAAGTACCTTTCTAGTTAGGTTTTTTCCGCTAGAGATGAGAGAGTCTAAGGTAGAAGAGTTCCTGAACCTAAGGCAAGGTTCCATGACCGTGGAAGAGTATTGTCTTAAGTTTAACTAATTAGCTAAGTATGCTCCCGACTTGGTAGCTGACCCTATAGCGAGTATAAGTAAGTTTTTGTTTGGGGTGTCGAGTGATGTGTTGAAAGAGTGTAGAGCTGCCATGCTCAATAGAGATATGGATCTTTCTAGACTAATGATGCATGCATAACAAATTAAGGCAGATAAAATAAATGAGCAAGAGAGAGTGAATAAGTGAGCCAAGATAGGTAGTCGTGGTTTTTCGTAGGCTGGGTCTCATGTTGGTAGTAGTTCTCAGTATGGTCGGAGATTTTTAGTTCCAGCTCTATCTTCAGCTAGTGTACTCGCACCTGTGTTTGGGGGTGTCAGATATGAGGGAGTGCCTAGCTCCAAAGCCTAGAGTCGTGCTAGTGGTGTTCGTACCCATGTACATTGTGGAGGGTCTGGCAGGCGCCACCAAGGTGTGTGTATAGCCGATAGTGATATGTGTTTTGGTTGCGGTGAGCCAGGCCATAGAATGTGAAAAATGTAGAGTGCTAACTCAAAAGGTGTAGACTTCATGCATTTCAGGCTCGCCTTGATTAGGAAAGATTCCCTGAAATAGACCCAGGTATGTTATAAGCCCTTGATCTTTTTGACATGCATTGTTAGATCCTTTGCTTCCATTTTAAGATTATATGTTAGCATGAGTCATGCATAAGTTTCAGATCTTGATCGGTCAATTATGACCCAGTCTGTAGGTTCCCAGCGCACCGTTCCAGTATTTCAGCGAAGTGTGTTTAGAGGGACATAGAGTCCCAATGGGGAGATACCCCATAGTATTATGATGTTGCATGCCATTAGATTTATCCCGATGCATGTTCAAATTTTCTTTATGGAGTTAGCATCAATTGTCATTGCATTGTCGATCGTACTTTCAAAAGTCAGATTAGCTGGACATTCATGCATATGATATATACATTTAGTAGAAAGAGTTCAGCTTATCAGTGTGTGTTCAGTCGTGTATTCATGAGATCATCCCATTTATGAGCCCATGCATTAGATATGCATGTGTATTATGAGAATTTAGGTATAAATATCATCAGTCGAGTATTCCATGCATCAGATATGCATGCCCAGTGTGAGAACTCTATATGTCAGTCGTTCCAGTTGCGTAGTCCTGATCTGAGATATTTCCATTTCTTAACTAAGTTCTATTGATCCATATTCTCAGTCTATCAAGCAACATTCGAGGATGAATGTTCTCAAGGGGGAGATAATGTAATGCCCCGCAAAATCCTTTTTCAGTCTGAGCCTTAGAGAGTATTTGGTAAAGAGAAAATCCGAGTCAAAAGGTTTCAAAAATATCCTCCCAAGTATGAAATACTTTGAATCGTGTGGGAATCTATTTGAGCATGAATTGAGATCATAGAGGTCCCTTAACTTATGGACGAGTTGAAAGCTTTCCTATCGTTTAAGTTTTAGTGACCATCAAGATTTGGGTCAACTTCAATCGACCATAACTCCTTGCATATATCAAATTAGAGGACCTACCATATATAAAAAAAAATCTCTTTGAATTATATTTCCAATAATACCAATTTCTTTAAAAACTGATATCGAAGCAAAGATTTATCCCCATTTTACTCCAGCATGTCTGGCCGGGAAACTGGTGATGACATTCGTGATAAGCTATCACGCCTGTGACGGCCTTTCACCAATGTCGTCATCCCTGGGAAGATTTCTGACACTAGTGATGACATTTTGTGATAAGCCGTCATGGCCGTGATGACCTATCACCAATGTCGTTAGCCTTAACTAGAAACTCAATATTTTACCTTTTTTTTACTACATTCGTGATGGCCTATCACCAACTTGATGGCCTGTCACGGATGTCGTCAAGAATATTTTTCCAACAATTTAAGGGTATTTTTGCAAGGTTATTTTGGTAATTTTCTACTTTTTTTAGCCTCTATAAATATGAGGAACCCTCATTCAAACCCTAATTTCTTTATTTCTCTTCCAATTCTCTAAAGAGAGAATATCTAGGGTTCCAATTCAAGAACCCTAATCTTCCAAAAATAATCCATAAATCTTCAAGATTTCTTCAAGAACTAAGTTCCTCATAGTATGGGCTTCGAGAATCATTTATTACAAGTGCGGATAGAGTATCAAGCATTAGAATTCATCCGACTTCAAAGGTTAATGTGTGTAGATATTGATTCTTGGGTCCCTTTCATCCAAGAAGCTCAAGATCGCTTTTTAAAAAACTAATAGATTTTTTATGTTTGTGAGTTGTTAATGATTTGTATGATTTGAAATTAATGTTCCAAGTGTTGTGGAGTTTTGATTTATATTTTCTACAAAATTTATGAGCTTTGACCCTAGTATGTGAACTAATGTGATAGAACCTGTTGAAGTTGTTTTCTATGTGATGTGTTTATGACTTTGCGGTGTAGAAATGGTTGAATAAGCGAAGCATGTCCCCCATAGGTTTGATAAAAATGCCCAAATGAATGAATTATTCCATGGTATCAGGAAATTCCCAAATAAGTGTGAACCCGTGCATGCATAGTGTTTCATAAAATGCCTTAGTGAGTGAAATGTGCTAAGATAGCATGAAATCCCCAATTAAGTTGTGATGTGATAGTAAGAAGTTTCCCCAAGCTATGCGATATCCAAACACATGTCAAGACTGATATAGGTATGAAATAATTGAGGTAAAACCTTGTTGAATGTAGTACGATCTAGTAGAATATTTCCCCTACATTATTATATGATTATGATTCCGAGATGCTTAAAGTGACCCCTTGGCAACTATGATGATGAATGGATGTTTGTGATTCCTAATTACATGAAGAGTTGTGTCAATGATTGGGAAGATGCTTTAATGATTATGATGATGCATGAATTATTATGATGATACATAAATGATTGTGATGATGAATGAATGATTATTCTTTAGTTTTACGCTATCGAGTCCTGGGGGTATTTATACCTGACAATAGAGCCGTTGTCTAGAGCCCGTATTAGTTTTTCGATAACTCCAGTCAAGCCATGATTCTCCAAACTTAGTGACCTATAGAACTCTGTATCCTCAGAAGTCAGAACTTAAAAAAGCTCAGTAATCTCAATTATCTCTGTAATCTCTGTACCTCTAGTAATCTAGCCTCAGTCCTGTAATCAGCTCAGATCTAATAGTATTCAAGTGTAATCTCAAAAGCAATTTGAGTAATTTATTCAAGATATGTATAGTCAGTCAGATACCATGATTCAATACCTTTTTCGTCAGATACGAAACTAAGTAATCTCAGCATAACTCAGTCAGATCTTTTGAGAAACATGATCAGTAATAGATTCAGTTTAGTTGTGTTCAGTTGAGAATTCAGTTTAGAGTCTTTCAGTTGGGAATAGAAGCTAGGACCGAGTGAGGGAAGGGATGGCAGCTCTCCCGTCAGAGAGGCTGAGACGTTAGGAGCAATCCCTGAACTCCAAAACTGTGTAGCCAGGGCAGGATACAAGAGTCTCCTATTAGTAGAGTATGTCACCGTAATAAAGGTTTGACTATCATATTACCTCTGGCCAACTTCCTGTGAGGGTCATACCATTATAGAGGCTTAACCAGAGAGGTCTTTACCCATGGAACGGTATTGACACCCTTCCTGCTGGGGTCCAAGGTTGGACCCCACCTGTGGTAGGTTGGGGCATGTCTGTTAAGTAACTATTTCCCACAGTTGCAGTTTTAGTATCAATCTTCAGAAATCAGGACTGTGTGGTACAGTCGTCTATCCATGTATGGAACTCAGATAGATCCATTGGTTCATAGACCATCCCATCAGATAGGCTTGATCTCATATGTAGATGATTATTATCATTACTACAGATCTTCCGTCAAAGAGGCTTAATCTCAGTCTTAGATTTAGTTTAGTATTCTCGTGATCATATGTAGAGATCTCCTGTCAGAGAGACTTGATCTCAGTTTTAGAGTATGTTGAGTATTCTTATTATTACATCTTGAGATCTACCGTTAGATAGTCTTGATCTCCATCTCAGATTCTTTATTCTATTGAGTATTCTTATTGTCAGATTCGGACATGATCATACTTCTTATCATTGATAATCACTTCAAGAATAATCTGTTAGAAAATTTGATCTCTAATTTTGTCAGTCAAAAGCAGTAAGCTCAAAATTTAGTCCTTGTTGTAAGTACATCTAGATCCTCAGTTATCAGTATCAGATGAGCTAGTGATTCAGTATCTCAGTCTTAGTAGTGAGTTCAGTCTGCAGTAAAGTGGTATCTGAGTTTCAGTATCTAGAGTTGCGATGATTGTGTTCATGGTCTGTACATTTATGTATGTGTTCTAATGCGGATTTTTCATGATTATTCAGTTTAGATATTGTTCATGCATGATCCATTGCATTAGCCTACCCCATCTACATACTCAGTACATTCTTGTACTGAAGCATTTGTGCTATGGTGTTTTATTTTACACCATAGGTTCAGAGGCACAGGATCCAGAGTATCCTCAACAGTTCAGTCCCAGTTAGCAGTAGTAGCAGTGAGTCCTCTTCTTTCAAGGATGAATCTCAGTTTACTATTATTTCTTCAGACTTTATTTATTTTTAGTTGATGGAGTTAGTTGGGGACTTATCCCATCAACTCCACAGTTCAGACAGTTTAGAGGCTTTTCAGACGGATATTATTGATGTGTATTATAAGTACTCATAGATGTGTTGAACCTTATGGCTAGTTTTTACATTTATTTCAGATATTATGCAGTATACAGGTACAGATTTTAGTAAAGGGTTAGCTTATGGTCCTTAGGGGTCATAAGCATCGTGTGACATCTTGAGATGGGATTTCAGGGCGTTACAAACTTGGTATCAGAGCCTAAGGTTCAAGAGTGTCTTAGGGAGTCTAAAAGCCGCATCTAGTAGAGTCTTGTGCATGGGAGTATAGCACACCATATTTATGTACAAGAGGCTACAGGATGTTCTTAGGAGCAGTTCCTCTTCTTTCAATGATCATTTTGTGCGAGTGAGCATGATCTCAAGTTGATCCTTAGTCTAATCCTCTTATTTCTTCCAATTACAGAGTATGCCTCCTCCTAGAGATTTTGTGCGTGGGGTCGATGACCAGCCCTCTCAGCCAGTAGATCCTGAGAATAAGAGTGTGTCACATACAGAGTTTCGGTCCGCTTTCTAGGCGCTATCCCAAGCTGTGACTAATGTTCATGGAAACTGTCAGGCTGCAATCCCACCTCAGTAAGATGGGAATTCTGCCGCTTTCAGGATTAGAAGCTTCATGAAAATAAACTCGCCTAATTTTTTGGGTCAGTAGTAGGTAAGAACCCGCAGTTATATCTAGAGGAGGTAAAGAAGATCACCCAGCTTATGCATATTTCTGAGGAGGAGAGTGTTGAGTTTACATCTTATTGGTTGAAAGACATTGCTCATGATTGGGTAGTGATGGGGAAGAACAGTAGAGGGGAGAATGCAGCTCCCATGACTCAGCTAGAGTTTTAGAGTGCCTTTTAAGATAGGTTTTTCCCGCTAGAGATAAGAGAGGCTAAGTTAGAAGAGTTCATGAACCTAAGGCAAGGTTCCATGACCGTGAAAGAGTATTGTCTTAAGTTTAACTAATTAGCTAAGTATGCTCCCGACTTGGTAGCTGACCCTAGAGCGAGTATGAGTAAGTTTTTGTCTAGGGTGTGTAGTGATATGTTGAAAGAGTGTAGAGCTGCCATGCACAATAGAGATATGGATCTTTCTAGGCTAATGATGCATGCATAACAAATTAAGGAAGATAAAATAAATGAGCGAGAGAGAGTGAATAAGAGAGCCAAGACAGGTAGTCGTGGTTTCCCGCAGACAGGGTCTCAAGGTGGTAGTAGTTCTCAGTATAGTCAAAGATTTTTAGTTACAGCTCTATCTTCAGTTAGTGTACTCACACTTATGTTTGGGAGTGTCAGATCTGTGGGAGCACCAAGTTCCAAATCCCAGAGTAGTGCTAGTGGTGTTCGTACCCATCTGCGTTATGGAGAGTGTGGAAGGTGCGACCAAGGTGTGTGTACAGCTGGTAGTATTGCGTGTTTTGGTTTTGGTGAGCTAGGCCATAGAATAGGCCATAGAATACGAGAATTTAGAGTGGTCAAAGGGGTAGACTTCATGCATTTCAGGCTCGCCTTGATCGGGAAGGATTCCTTGAAATAGGCCCAGGTATGTTATGAGCCCTTCATCTTTATGACATGCATTTTTAGATCCTTTGCTCCTATTTTGAGATTATATGTTAGCTTGAGTCATGCATAAGTTTCAGATCTTAATCAGTCAATTATGACCCAGTCTGTAGGTGCCCCACGCACCATTCCAGTATTTCAGCAAAGTGTGTTTAGAGGGACATAGAGTACCAAGGGAGAGATGCCCTATAGTATTATAATGTTGTGTACTATTAGATTCATCCCGATGCATGTTCAGATTTTATTTATGGATTTACCATCAGTTGTCATTGCATTGTCGATCGTACTTTCAAAAGTCAGATTAGCTGGACATTCATGCATATGATATGTGCATTTAGTAGAAAGTGTTCAGCTTGTCAGCATGTGTTCAGTCATGTATTCATGAGATCATCCCAGCTATGATCCCATGCAACAGATATTCATGTGTATTATGAGAATTCATCTATAAGTATCATCAATTGAGTATTCCATGCATCAGATATGCATGCCCAGTGTGAGAACTCTATATGTCAGTCGTTCCAGTTGCATAGTCCTGATCTGAGATATTTCCATTTCTTGAGTAAGTTCTGTTGATCCATATTCTCAGTCTATCAAGAGACATTCGAGGATGAATGTTCTCAAGGGGGAGATAATGTAATGCCCCGCAAACTCCTTTTCCAGTCTGAGCCTTATAGCGTATTTGGTAAAGAAAAAATCTGAGTCAAAATATTTCAGAAATATCCTACCAAGTATGAAATACTTTGAATCGTGTGGGAATATATTTGAGCATGAATTGAGATCATAGAGGTCCCCTAACTTATGTACGAGTTGAAAGCTTTCCTATCATTCAAGTTTTAGTGACCGTCATGATTTGGGTATACTCCAATCGACAATAAGTCCTTAAATATATCAAATTATAGGGCCAACTATATATCAAATGAAATATCTTTGAATTATCATTCCAACCATACCAATTTCGTCAAAAACCAATAATGGAGAAAAGAGTTATCCCCATTTTACTCCAGCATGTCTGGCTGGGAAACTGGTCATGCCATTCGTGATAAGCTATCACGCCCGTGATGGCCTATCACCAATGTCGTCAGCCCTGGGCAAATTTCTGACCCCAGTGATGACTTTTTGTGATAATCCGTCATGCTCATGACGTCCTATCACCACTGTCATTAGCCTTAACCAGAAACTCAATATTTTACCTTTTTTTGGCGACATTCGTGACGGCCTATCACCAACTTGACGGCCTGTCACGGATGTTGTCAAGATATTTTTCCAATAATTTAAGGGTATTTTTGCAAGGTTATTTTGGTAATTTCCTACTTTTTGTTAGCCTCTATAAATATGCGGAACCCTCATTTAAACCCTAATTTCTTCATTTCTCTTCCAATTCTCTAAAGAGAGGATATCTAGGGTTCCAATTCAAGAACCCTAATCTTCCAAAAATTATCCATAAATTGTCAAGATTTCTTCAAGAACTAAGTTCCTCATAGTGTGGGCTTCGAGAATCATTTATTACAAGTGCGGATAGAGTCTCAAGCATTAGAATTCATCTGACTTCAAAGGTTAAGGTATGTAGAGATTGATTCTTGGGTCCCTTTCATCCAAGAAGCTCAAGAACCCTTTTTAAAAACTAATAGATTTTTTATGTTTGTGAGTTGTTAATGATTTGTATAAGTTGAAATGGATGTTCAAAGTGTTGTGAAATTTTGATTTGTATTTTCTATAAAATTTATGTGCGTTGACCCTAGTATGTGGAACTAATATGATAGAACCTCTTGAAGTTGTTTTCTATGTGATGTGTTCATGACTTTTGGGTGTAGAAATGGTTGAATAAGCAAATCATGTTCCCCATAGGTTTTATAAAATTGCCCAAATAAATGAATTATTCCATTGTAGTAGAAAATTCCCAAATAAATGTGAACCCGTGCATGCCTAGTGTTTGATAAAATGCCTTAGTGAGTGAAATGTGACAAGATAGCATGAAATCCCCAATTAAGTTTTGACATGATAGTAAGAAGTTTCCCCAAGCTATGTGATATCCAAACACATATCAAGACTGATATAGGTATGAAATAGCAAAGGTAAAACCTTGTTGAATGGAGTATGATCTTGTAGCATATTTCCCCTACATTATTATATGATTATGATTCTGAGATGCTTAAAGTGACCCCTTGGAGACTATGATGATGAATAGACGTTTGTAATTCCGAATTACTTAAAGAGTTGTGTTAATGATTGGGAAGATTCTTTAATAATTGTGATGATGCATGAATGATTATGATGATACATGATTGATTGTGATGATGAATGAATGATTGTGCTTTACTTTTTACGCTATCGAGTCTTAGGGGTATTTATACCCGACAATAGAGCTCTTGTCTAGAGCCTGTATCGGTTTTTAAATAACTCCAGTTGAGCCATTATTCTCCGAACTCAGTGAACTATATAACTCTGTATCCTCAAATAAGTTAGAACTTAAGAAAGCTTAGTAATCTCAGTTATCTCTGTAATCTCTATACCGCTAGTAATCTAGCCTCAATCCTGTAATCAACTCAGATCTAATAGTATTCAAGTCTAATCTCAGAAGTGATTTGATTAATTTATTCAAGATCTGTATCGTCAGTCAGATACCATGATTCAATACCTTTTCCGTCTGATACAGAACTAAGTAATCTCAGCGTTAGGGCTGCATATCGGTCGGTTCGGTTCAGTTTTGAAAATTATCGGTTTCACTTATTCATTATCGGTTTGTATATATGCTAAACCGTTAAAGAACCGCTAAGATATTGGTTAATCGGTTATCAGTTTATCGATTTTTCATTGTTATCGGTTCGGTTATCAGGTTAACCATTAATATTAAACATTAAAACTCTAAGTCACAAATTAATTTAAAACTGCTAGTACAAACAAAATAGAAAAATCCAAAGTTACAAGTCACATGCTCACAGAAGTTGAAAATTAAGTGCAAATCAGTGTATGTGTATCATCACAGAAATAACAGGAATAACACAAAAGTGAGCAACTCTATGTCTATTTGTATTATCACAATCAGAAACCAGTAACTTAATTAGTTCCTCTTTTTCAGTATACCTTCCATAAACATACGATACAAGTATCAACGGAGTACTTGGACCTCGACACATATTTCCATAACAAGAGTTTTTATTACTTTCTAAACCAAGAATATCTTTTTGTTTGCAATGTATTTGAGTCTAGTTATAAGCTCTTCGATTTTTGATTTCATAGCGATAAAGTTCCAACTACTATGCACCTGCTGAGAATATTTTTGAGAATCTGGCTCTAGTTTGCATCTCAAGGCTTCAGTAGCTAGTTCATCAAGAGTGTCCTCAGCTTCAAACACAGCATCTCTAAGCATATCGATCCAAGTCTCGACCGCTGGATTGAGGTACTGTTTCTCTTCTGCATCATCAAGAACAGCTGTATTTATGAAGTAAGAAATCTTGAGTTTGTCAAGTAACAGTTCATTAACATTCCATACTTTAACTATGTTTAGGACACCTCCTGAAGCTAATTTGTCAAAGAGAACCTGCAGAGCTGGAGATAACACTGCCTCCCACCAAACCATCTCCCTCTGTAAATAGATTTGCTTTATATAGCTAGGGTTTTTGCACTTCCCGAGGATCTGATCTATGTAGTTTGAGATTTCGTCTTCTAACGAAGCTATGTGGAGGAGGACCATAACCGCCGCTGCCGTCAATGATGCCGCCACCTCCGGGACCTCCGCCGCAGTCTATGATGCCTCCGCCACCTGGTACTAGTATTAAAATAGAATGAACCCTAACTACTGCCATCTCCCTAGGTATCTTAAGTAGTAAGTACTAGGTTTGGAGGGGTATTGGGCCTTTAGAGTAGTTTTGGGCCAGTTTTGCTGAATTGGGGCTTGGGCATTTTAGCATATAATGGATATACTGTACATTCTCTTATCGGGTTATCGGGTGTACCGATAAAAAAATAAAAAAATTCTGAGTCCCTAACCGTTAACCCGTTAGTTGGAAATTTTAAACCGACACCCGACCCGATAGTGAAAAAAACCAAACCGTTAAACCAATAAAGTATTTATCGGTTTGGGTTAACAGTTTGAACCGAAATTTGCACAGCCCTACTCAGCGTAACTCAGTTAGATCTTTTGAGAAACATGATCATTAACAGACTTAGTTCAGTTGTGTTCAGTTGAGAATTCAGTTCAGAGTCTTTCAGTTGGGAGTAGAAGCTAGCACTGAGTGAGGGAAGAGACGGAGGCTCTCCCCTCAGAGAGGCTGAGTCGTTAGGAGCAATCCCTGAACTCCAGAACTGTGTAGCCAGGGCAGGATACAAGAGTCTCCTATTAGTAGAGTATGTCACCGTAATAGAGGTTTAACTATCATATTACCTTAGGCCGACTTCCTGCGAGGGTCATCCCATCAGAGAGGCTTGACCAGAGAGGTCTTTACCTGTGGCAGGATATTGGTACCCTTCCAAATGGGGTCATAGGTTAGACCAACCTGCGGTAAGTTGGGGCATGTTGGATAAGTAACTACTTCCCACAATTGTAGTTTCAGTATCACTCTTTAGAAATCAAGACTGTATGGTACAGTCGTCTATCCCAGTATGGAACTTAGATAGTTGCATTGGTTCATGGACCATCCTGTCAGATGGGCCTGGTCTAATATGTAGATTCTTATTATCATTACTAGAAATCTCCCATCAGAGATTCTTAATCTCAGTCTCAGATTTAGTTTAGTACTCTCGTGATCATATCTAGAGATCTCCCATCAGAGAGGCTTGATCTCAGTCTTAGAACATGTTGAATATTCTTATTATTATATCTATAGATCTCCCATCAGATAGGCTTGATCTCGATCTCAGATTCTTTATTCTATTGAGTATTCTTGTTGTTAGATTCGTACATGATCATACTTCTTAATAATTATTTCCAGAATAATCTGTTAGAAAAGTTGATCTCTAATTTTGTCAGTCAAAAGCAGTAAGCTCAGAATTTACTCCTTGATGTAAGTACATCTAGATCCTCAGTTATTAGTATCAGATGAGTCAGTGATTCAGTATCTCAGTGTTAGTAGTGAGTTTAGTCTGCAGTAAAGTGGTATCTGAGTTTTAGTAGCTAGAGTTACGATGATTGTGTTCATGGTCTTTACATTCATGTATGTGTTCTCATGTGGAATCTTCATGATTATTTAGTTTAAATATTGTGCATGCATGAGTCATTGCATTAGCCTACCCTGTCTACATACTCAGTACATTCCTATACTAACGTATTTGCGCTATGGTGTTTTATTTGATACCTTTGGTTCAGAGGCACAGGATCCAGAGTATCCTCAGCAGTTTAGTCCCAGTTAGCAGTAGTAGCAGTGAGTCCTCTTCTTTTGAAGATGAATCTCAGTTTACTATTATTTCTTCAGGCTTTATTTATTTTCAGTTGATGGAGTTAGTTGGAGACTTATCCCATCAACTCCACAGTTCAGACAGTTTAGAGGCTTTTTAGACGTATGTTGTTGATGTGTATTATGAGTATTCATAGATGTGTTGAACCTTATGGCTAGTTTTTGCATTTATTTCAGATATTATGCAGTATACAGGTACAGATATCAGTAATGGGTTAACTTGTGGTCCTTTGGGGTCATAAGCACCGTGTGACATCTTGGGATGAGATTTCGAGGTGTTAGACCACTGGAAATTGACAATCGTCATTTAAACCTGCTACGCGATGCGCTATTGAACGAAATGACGGTGTTTTATGACTAGAACTTAAAATAGCCATAACTTCTTACCCGGTTATTGGATTTATGTGTATCTTATATCGTTGGAAAGATAATTCAATTTTCTACACAATGGAAAGTTGAAATATATGGAATTCTACATGAAATAAATAGGCTATCCCCTATCATTCTAGGGACCAATTTAAGCTAGGAAAATCACGGGGTCTTACAATATCTCCCTTTTGGAAAACATTCGTCCTCCAATGTGGCTTGTTAAGCTGAGATTTTGAGAAATCTAAGAAAATAATATAGCATACAAATCTAAAATAAATTGCGCGTCTAAATCTAAATCATTCGAAGCTTCTGAGTAATCTATGAGTGCATGAACTTACATGAGGACAACTATATAGCTGAATATATGAGTAGGAAAGAATTAAATCAAGGAAGAGTGTTACCTTGGGATACATCTGAGTTTGCGGAGAAAAGGTGAGGGTACTTGGCTCGTACATCTTCTTCTACTTCCCAAGTAGCATCCTCAACAGACTGATTCTGCCAAAAAACTTTGACCAAGGGAACTTCTTTGTTCCTTAGACTACGGATCTGATGATATAAGATCTCAACTGGAATCTCTTCCTAAGAAAGGCTATCCTAAACATCTGAGATTTCTTAAGGAACTACAATAGTGAAGTCATCGATACCCTTCTTAAGTATACAGACGTGAAGCACAAGATGGACGGCTGACAAGTCTGCGGGCAACTCAAGCTCATAAGATACTTTCCCAACACGACTGAAAATGCTGAAAGGGCCAACATACCGGGGACTAAGCTTTCCCTTTTTTCAAAATCTCTTCTCCCTTTTCATGGAATAAATTTTAGATACACTGAATCACCGAACTCAAACTCAAGGTCTCTTCTTCTCACATCTGTATAGGATTTCTGATGACTTTGGACTGTTTTCAATCTTTCTCTAATCAACTTAACTTTCTCCATAGCTTCAAACACTGCATTAGGACCAAGCAAAGCGGCCTCACCCACTTTAAACCAACCTATGGGCGATCTACATTTCCTTCTATAAAGAGCCTCAAACGGGGCCATCTAAATGCTAGAATGATAACTGTTATTATACGCAAACTCAATCAATGGTAAATGTGCATCCCAAATACCCTTGAAATCAAGATCACATGCCCTTAACATATCTTTTAGAGTTTGGATGGCCCTCTTTGCTTGACCATCTGTCTGAGGATGGAAACATAAACTAAGATGGACTTGGGTACCAAAACCCTTCTGAACAGATCTCCAAAACTGGAAAGTAAATTGAGTACCCCTATCTGAGATGATAGACAAGGGAACCCCATATACAATCTAACTAACTCTCGGATATACAACTTAGCATAATCCTCAACTATATAAGACGTGTGAACTGACAAAAAATGTGCTGACTTATTCAATCTGTCTACAATAACCCAAATCGAATCATGATGGCTACACGAATGGGGTAAACCAGTCACAAAATCCATGTTCACCTCCTTCCACTTCTAAGTGGGGATACCAAACTCTTGCAATATACCACCAGGTCTTTGGTGTTCTACCTTAACCTGTTGACAAGTTGCACACTTTGCTACGAACTCTACGATATCTCTCTTCATACCACTCCACCAATAGATTTCCCGTAAGTCATGGTACATATTGGTAGCACCTGGATGAATAGAATAATGTGCACTATGCGCTTCGGCCATAATTCTCTATCTTAACTCATCTACACAAGGCACACACAATCTATTTTGATATCTCAACACGCCATCTCCCCCTGTACTCTTTGGTCTTTAACTGACACTTTCAGTTTGACTAAACTAGAATCCATATCTTGCTTTTCCTTCACTTCCGACACTAGGGAATATTTAGAACTACTCTGAATCCAAACATTCCATTCAGCTAAATCAACCAACCTAACACCTAATCTAGACAAATAGTGAACTTCTTAAGCTAATTCTTTGTTATCATTCTCCACATGAGCAACACTGCCCATAGACAACCTATTAAGGGCGTCTGCCACTACATTGGCCTTGCCCAAATGATATAACACACTCATATCATAGTCCTTCAACAACTCCAACCACCTTTTCTGATGGAGATTCAACTCCTTTTATGTAAACATATACTGAAAGCCTTTATGGTCCGTGAACACATCGACATGTACTCCATACAAATAATGTCTCTAGATTTTCAAAGCAAACACCATAATAGCTAATTTAAGACCATGGGTTGGGTAATTCTTTTTATGAGACTTCAACTTTGTAGAGGCATAAGCTATGACCTTACCTCTCTGCATCAACGCACAACCCAAACCAACTCTAGAGGTATCACAATAAACAAAAAAGCCGCTTGTACCATTAGGTAATGCTAGAATTAGGGATGAAGTGATTCGAGTCTTTAACTCCTGAAAACTCTTCTCGCAAAAATCTGACCACAGGAACTTAACTTTCTTTTGGATCAATCTGGACATAGGAGACACAATAAAAGAAACATCTTTAACAAAACAACGGTAATAATCAGCTAGACCCAAGAAACTCCTAATGTCTGATAGAGAGATAGCTCTAGGCCAATTCCTTACGTCTTCTCTCTTTCAGGGATCGAATCTAATGCCATCGGTGGAGATAATATGATCGAGAAAGGCTACTGATCTTAGCCAAAATTTGTACTTGTTGAATTAAGCGAATAATTTATGATCTCTAAGAGTTTACAAGACAATTCTAACATAATTTACATGGTCATCCTTACTATGGGAATAGACAAGGATATCATCTATGAATACTATGACAAACATGTCTAGGTATTGTTTGAACACTCGGTTCATGAGGTCTATAAAAGTTGCTGGGGAATTAGTTATCCCAAAAGACATGACTAAAAACTCAAAATGACCATAACGGGTTCTGAAAGCAATGTTTGGAATATCACATTCCCTTACTTTAAGATAATGATAGCCAGATCTAAGGTCTATCTTTGAGAAATAACTTTCACCTTGAAGTTGATAAAATAAGTCATCAATTATAGGAAGAGGATATTTGTTCTTGACTATGACCTTATTTAACTGATAATAGTCAATGCACATACGCAAAGAACCATTTTTTTTCCACACGAATAGGATGGAAGCGCCCCATGAAGAAATAATTGGCCTTATGAAACCTTTATCTAAGAGATCCTTGAATTGCTTCTTCAACTCCTAAAGCTCTGCAGGAGACATATGGTAAGGAGGGATAGAAATAGGCTAAGTATCTGGGAGATGGTCAATACTAAATTCTATCTATCTATCAGGAGGTACCACTGGGAGATCTTCTGGGAAAACATCAAGAAACTCATTGACCACTAGGACGTACTGAAGTGTTGGAGTCTCAGACTTTGTGTCTTTGAATCAAACTAGATAATAAATGCAACCTTTGGCTATCAACTTTTTGGCCCTAAGGTAAGATGTGAAATGACTCTTGGGAGACACTGAATTACCTGACCAATAAAAAACTAGCTCATCTGGGAACTGAAATTTCACTACACGGGTGCGACAGTCTATAGATACATAGCAATAATAGAGCCAATCCATACCCAGAACAAGATCAAAATCAACCATGTCTAACTTTATCAGGTCTGTTAACATGACTTTATGAAGGACAGTGATAGGACACTTTTTATAAATCTATTTGGCATTATCTAATTCACCTACTAGAGTAGACACCAAGAAGGGCTCAAGGACTTTTTCAGAACTTATCTCAAAATATACAGCAACTAACAGGGTCACATAAGAGAAACTCGACCCTGGGTCTAACAACACATAAATATCAAATTGAAATACACGAAACATACCAGTCACAATATCAGGTGAATCTTCCTACTCCTGATGAGATGGTAAATCATAAAACTGATTCTGGCACTGGCCACCACCGGTACTAGATGATGCGCCCTGAAGAGAAGCTGGACAACCTAGAGGAACTGGTGTACTATTAGCCCGAGTCTGAGGACGAACATCCTTATTTCCTAGTCTAGCATGCGGGCACTCTTTGATTCTATATCCTGGCTGGCCACACCCATAACAACTTCTCCATCCTTCTAGATACTCACCAGAATGATTCTTACCACACCTAGCACACTTAGGATAGCTAGGCCTACCACTCACGCTATTCTAAGATCTGGACATAGAAAACTAACTCCACTACACTTGCCTATTTTTGGGTGCAGGAGCACTGGCTGAAGAAGGCGCAAGCATAGATAAACAATTCTGAAATTGCAAACCATTTCCTCCTCTAGACCTATTCTGACCATAATCAAACTACCCTATTTTAGCCCTCTTATGTGCTCTCTCTCTCTTTTTTCTTCCTTTTTCTACCTCAATTTGTTGAGCATACATCATCAATCTAGGAATATCCATATCTCCAATGAGCATAGCAGTCCTATACTCCTTAACTACTAACCTAGACACACCAGTCACAAAATTACTCATGCTTGACCTAGGGTCAGCCATCTGTTCAGGGTCATACTTAGACAACTGATTGAAATTGGGAAAATACTCCTTCACTGTCATTCAGACTTGCCTTAGGTTCATGAACGTTTCTATCTTAGCTTCCCTCATCTTATGTTGGAAGAACTTGTCTAAGTACGCATCCTGAAATACCTGCCAAGTTATGGGAGCTGCATTCTCTCCTCTACTTTTCTTCCACATCACCACCCAATAATATGCAACATCATTCAGCTTATAGAATGCCAAGTCTATACTCTCCTCTTCAGAAACATGCATAATTCAGGTGATCTTTATCATCTCATCAAGATATAATTGTGGGTCCTCACCTGCTTTCGACCCAAAGAACTCTGGCTGGTTAATTCTGATAAAATCTCAGATTTTAGCTGCGGCTAAGTCCCCATCCTGCTGAGGTGGGACTGCATCCTGACGGTTTCCCTGAACATTAGCTATCACAGCTTGTGCTAGCACCTGAAAGGCAACCCAAAACTCTGCATGTGACATATTCTCATTCAAAGGATCTATGGGCTGAGGTGGCTAGTTATTGTTTCTGCGAGCATTATCTCGATGAGGAGGAATTTTTTTCATATAAAAGCATGTGTTAAAAGCAGATAGATACAATGAATGCACGATAGATCATGAAAGAATAGATGATTTCCTAAACGCTTCATAGCCTCTTGCTTGTAGATATGACGTACTTTATACCGATGATCAAGACTCTATGTAATGCGGCTTGTCTGACTCCCTAGGACTCTCTAAACCTTAGGCTCTGATACCAAGTTTGTAATGCCCTGAAATATGATCCCCCAGGACGCCACACGGTGCTCCAAACTACAAATCGTCCTGAGCAAACCCTGAATTCCTTTTCTAATTTTGAACCCCAAAATAGGGAAAATATAAATGAAAGATCATAATATATGCGGAAAACTATCTAAATCATCTTGGTATATCTGAATCATACTAATCTCAAAATTTTAATAAAGTAAATACTGGAAATTTAAGTACTAAAATAAAAATCTGAATACTAAATCTGGTAGTTCGACAAGCCTCTACTATCTGAATCTAGAGAGTCACTGGGACAGGCCCCAGCTGACTCAAAGTATCTGCAATAAAATGAGAAACACCTACTAATAAACTGAAAGTGTGAAAAATTAAGTTGTCGAACTATGAGATCTCACCAACTGCAGAAATGTATATGAGATTCTCGAAGATCACTCACACTGCTGAGATTGAGCACCTGAACCTACATTATTAGACAATATAGTACATAGACATATATGTGGATCAATACTTTGAGGATGTACTGAGTATATGGGGGTATATGAAATAAGTAAATAGTATCATCACAGTTTATGAAATCATGCATGCTAAATGTAAATGACTCACGTAGGCTTGAGTTAATCTAAAAGCTGAAGATCATAATCAAGAATAGTAAAACATATAGTATAAATCTTTTGAACCATAACACTTAGTTCAAAAATATGTATTCTGTTCTTGTTCTTAAATCATATCTGAAAAGTTATTCTACAAAGAAATATATTCTTAACCGTTAGACTGTAGGGAGAATACTTTTAAAACTATTCCAAAAATCTTTACTATTAGGGAGGTTCTCTTATCCGACATAAACCATGTGAGCTACATGGAGTCCAACGTCTTGACCTCCTAAGGAGGAAACCTCATGTCAGGGAGAGGTGTTATACTCTTGCCAGGAAGTATAAGGTGATCGATCACAAGATAAATCTGCCATCCATATAAATGGGAATAATCTGAGTCTGTACATATGTTGGATATATATTTCTGTGGAAGATAGGGCACGCTAATCCCAGACTTCCCCCTCGGTGCTAAATACTACTCCCTCTTAAATCTGTATACTCAAACCATTGGTAATCCACTTTTAAAACTAGCATGAGGATTTATATGAAAACCAGTTATGCATTTATCTGAGTAAATCTAAGTTCTGTAAATTGTAACAATCTGTAAAGTGGATTCCAAAGCTAAACAATGATCAAAAGATCAAAGCTTTACTGAAAAACTGTAAATAATCTGCTCATAAGATGCTTAAAGCATCATCTTTCTTGAAATAATAACATTCAATCTTGGGATAAATAACCCATCCATCAATACCATGTTAAATCATCATAATAATCATGCTTGATAATGTCAATATTGATAAAATAACTCAAAATCTGGAAACTTCAGCAATATGCATAGGGATATGAACAAAATCATGTAATTTAATTTCTAAATCAATGGAAATATCATGAACTTATAAATAACAATAATGGGCATAAATCCTAACTTAAATTTCATGGGAAATCACATAATTTGTAGTAAATTTGAAATTAAAGTAAAGTTTTGGGCACAAGGATGAAAGAATTATCTTTGTTCAAACCCCACATACCTTAATTTGATAATCTAGATGCTAGAACTTGAATCTTGGATCTCTATTGATGTTTTGGAGATGGATTCTTGGAGCTCTTGAATTTAATATTCTCAATCTTGAATTGTCTTGAAGGATTAATGGAGAAATTTTGAATTTCTTGGGGAGGAAGTATGAGCCTTAGGGTTTTGTTTAGGAGAGAATGATGAGTAAAACATAAAGTGCTCTCAAATATGATTAATCTATTATTTTTGGATGGATTGGGGGCCTGGGGATTGCCCAAATTACCCCTTTTAAACCCCTATACGAATTTGGAAAACGTACATTTTTCCCGATAAGGGTGGCCACCGCGATGCACCACTATCGTGGTGGCTTACTAGAAATTGATGAATTGAAAATGGGCAGACGTCGTGACGTGGAGACATCGTGGTGCCACTTTGAAATGTCATTTTGGAACATGGCGCAATGCGCCATTATCACGCTGGACATCTAGAATTTGACAAATGGAAAATTGACCCTCTCCGCGATGCACCAATATCGCGAAGGGCCACTGGAATGGAAAAATTGGAAATTTGGCTCTCTCCGTGATGTGCCAATATTGCGGAGGGACACTGGAAATTGACAATCGTCATTTAAACTTGCTACGCGACGCGCTATTGACCAAAATGACAGTGTTTTACGATTAAAACTTAAAATAGCCATAACTTCTTACCCGGTTATCGGATTTATGCGTATCTTATATCGGTCGAAAGATAATTCAATTTCTTATGCAATGAAAAATTGAAATATAAGTAATTATACATGAAATAAATAGTATTTGTTTTAGGAAGCTATCCCTTAACATTCTAGGAATGAATTTTAGCTAGAAAAATTGTGGGGTATTACAAGTGTTGTACCTCAAATTATTTATATCTGGGAAGCTCTAAACAACCTTTTTATAATATAACTTTGGGGTATAGTTTCTTAGTCTCTCCATAATTTCAGGCTAGGTCCAAATGTCAATCTTTATCCAAGGATAAAGAGTAAATACCATCTTCTTAATCAACTGTTGTATTTGTTGTACCATGCTTAAGAAGGTGGTATTTTCTCCATATTTCCTTTTGTTCCTCCTTTTCCACAAAGTCCACATAATAATAGCTAACATTCCTCTATAAATCTGCTACAAATTATGGGATGCCTTTTTTTTCCACCAAGTCACAATTTATTGCTGCAAATTTATGCTGTCCATGCTAATACCTGGAAAAACAGAAAACTACTTTCACAGCCTAAAGGTTGTGGGAGCTGTTAGAAAAAAGGTGGGACATACATTCCTTTTTTTACATCTCACAGAATCAACACCTTGAGGCTATGTTAATTCTCACCCTTTTAAGATTATCATCCATAGAAATTCTCCCTCCTCACTCCCCAAAGAAAGAAATTAATCTTCCAAGGTATTCCTTTTGTCTACATAAATCTACATTCACTCCTTTCTTCTTGTCTTTCCTCAATAATTGTCATGCAGACTTAACAGTAAATCTACCACATGTGCTACCCATCCACTAAGGAATATCATATTGATCCTGTCTGGGAGGTTTGAAATTATCCTTGATATAATCCACTATTTCTTATGACATGTTTTGCAACAGTTTAGGTATATCCAACTCTCCATTTCTCACAAAACTTATTACCTCAATTTCTTTATCCAAAGAATTCTCTCCTTCTATGTAATACAATGGTCCTTGATTTTTCCAATTATCATATCAAAAACTTGAATTCCCACCCTTTGTTTGCCATCAAATATTGTGTTCTACCTCTTCTCACTTATCCATTATTTTTCTCCAAATATGTGAAGTGTCATATCCTTGTGCTAGCAAAGGATGCTTCTTTTTGCAAAATTTATTCCATATAAATAACCTCCATAAATATGAAATTGAGGTTCTGAAAATCCACCAAAGCTTTGCAAAAAGGACTTTAGAAGTTTCATGCAAAGACCTAAACCCCAATCCATCTTCCTCCTTAGGAAAACACATCCTTTCCCATGCTACCCAATGTTTATTTGTTGCTTCTGTAGTATTTCCCCAAAAAACTTTGCAAAAATCTTATGCAACTAATTAATAAATCTAACTGGGGGATTCATTGCATATAAAAGATATACTGGCATAATCTGTAAGACATGAGAAATTAACATGAAACTACCTCCAAAAGATAAAAGCTTATTCTGCCACATCGCTAATATTTTCATAACTTTATTTATTAATTCCTCAAAATGCGACTTTCTTTTCTTACCATAGAATATTAGACATCCCAAATAGGTAAAAAGAAAATTCCCCTGTCAGATGTTAGTGATTCTGATATATGATTAGCAACTAAAATATGAACCTTCTCATTTAAATAAAAAAACACTCTTGTCTAAGTTCACCATCTGACCTGAAAATTTTTCATACTCCCTTAGAACCTGTATCATTCTCTTCATTGAATATGGATGACCTGAACAAAAAAAAAATAGTATCATCCTCATAAGAAAGATGATTGATATTTGCACTCTATTTTGGCATTCCATATCTCTTAAATTCCCAGTCCTCAAAAAACTTATTTAGATTTCTACCCAACAATTCAGCAACAATTATGAATAAAGTAGGAGAGAGAGGATTCCCTTATTTTCATCCCATTGAAGACTGAAAAAAAAAGGTTACCTATTCATCAGAAAAGTATTCCAATTGTTACTTATCAGCCTCAAGATCATATTTATAATTTTTTCTAAAAATTCAAATCTTCTTAAATTTTTAAGCAAGAATTTCCATGAGACCCTTCCATGAGACCCTATCATAAGATTTATCCATGTTAAGCTTAACAACCACATTATGCCATTTGTTCCTCCTATTAATATCATATACAATCTCCCGATCTAAGAGCACATTCTCCGGAATACTCCTGCCTTTTACAAAATTAGTCTGATTGATAGATATAACATAAGGAAGAGTTTCTACTATACATTCATGTACCACTCTTGAAATAATTTTATTAGAAAAGGTACTTAGACTTATAGGCCTTAGATAACCAAAATTTGTTACCATCTCTTTCTTAGAAATAAGCACCAGATTTGCGTGAGTAATGTACCTTAGAAGTTCCTGACCATTGAAGAAGCCTTTCACCTTATTAGTAATGTCCTCCCCAATAATATCCCAACACTTCTGAAAGAATAATCTTGAAAATCCATCTGGCCCACTTGCACTGTCTCCATTAAGATCAAACACCACCTGCTCACTTTTTTCTTTGATAGGCTCTTCTCCATTTTTTATTTTGATCTTCCAAAATAAGTTTGAGGATAATATCAAATAAAGCCTCCTCTGTGGAGTCACCCACTTCTTTGAACTGTTTCTTGAATACCTCGACTGCTTTATCTCTTATATTTTGAGTAGAATATATAATATCTCCTTGTCTAGTTTTAATCTCACTGACTTGAAGCTTTCTTCTCTTTTCTTTTACATAAGAATGAAAGAATTTGTGTTCCTATCTCCATTTTTGAACCATTTCATACCCACCTTTTGCCTCTAATATTCCTCTTCAATATATAAATATCTCTTCAAATTTGCCTCTGCCTTACTCAATTCTGCTTTATTATTCTGAGTTGGAGCTATTTCCAACTGAATCTCCATGGCTTTTATAATATCCTCCAAAGTTGTAATTAGTTGAAACACATTGCTAAAAGTATTTTTACTCCACTGAGCCAAAGCTTCTCTTACCTTTTACCACTCATCATCCCAATTAGCTTTCACCACATCCAAAAAATCTTGTTGCTTGGTCCAGAAATTCAATAACTTAAATGGCCGGATTACTGGGTTTGAAGAAGAATTGCACATAACACTTAGAGGAGCATGATCAGACCTAGACCTCACTAGGTGATGGACTTCACTATTAGGAAAATTTTAAAAGAATTCTCCATTACCTAACACACTATTTAATCTTTTAAAAGTACAATCATCTTGAATTCTTCCATTCCACCATGTGTAACAAATACCTTTACAAGATAATTTACTCAATGCATATGAACTTAAGAAATTAGCAAAATCTACTGTTTCCGCCTGAGTAACTAACAATCTCCTATCTTTTCTGAGTCATTGAGGATAATATTAAAATTACCACCCACTATCCAAGGACAATGAGTAATTTTAGCAATGTCCTCCACATCTTCCCACAGTTTCAATCTTTCAATTGCACTGCATCTTGCATATACTGCTGAGATTTTGAAGCTATCCCTTGAGCCTCTTAAACAACACTGCATTGTCATCTGTTGATAAGTATCTGTTGAACCTTGTTCCTCCCAAATATCATTCCTAAAAATCCATATCCCTGTTGAAGAGTTTACCCTAGATTTGTCCGTGCCCAACTTCCTTCTGTATAATTCTAATTTAGTAGAACTTTGGAAAGGTTCCATTAAATCAATGAAAGAATAATGATTTCTATTATTCAAGTCAATTAGTCTCTCAAAAGACTTTTGAGTTTTAACAGACCTGATATTCAAAAAAATAATTCGACTGATCATCATTTAGAATTAATATTGAGACCCTTTTTTCCTTCTTGTTTCCATCTGTGAAGTTTGGACATTAACCTTTGTCTTCTTCTTATTTTTTTATTTTAGATGACTTGCCTGCCTAGGAGATAAATCTTTTGCAGTACTGATTGCTTCAATAATACCTTCCAAACCCTTATCTTCCTCTTTATCTTTAACTTTCTTCATTTGAAAAATATTGGTTCACTGATCACTCGATCTTCTTGTATCACATGTTCAGTTTGCAGTTGTTAATGTAGAATGGTTCCTTCTCCACCAAATTTATCACCCTCATCACCTTGTTGTGTTGGACCTGGTCTGCCTTCTCTTTGTGCAGATGAACTCTCCAGACCATTATTACTGACTCCCCTCTAGAGTGTCCTATGATAACTTATGAACTTCTTCCGTAATAACATTGATATCAATGCTACTCAATTGTGCTGCATAATCCTTATCCTTATTATTTGATGCTGAGCTGCCTAGAGTTCTTCTTTCTTTGTTCTTTTTGTGTTAGAGTATTATCATTCCTGTCCTTACTTTCTTCATCTGGTAGCTCCTTATTGTTTGAAGTATTCTCTTCTGTAATATTTTGAGTGTTATCTTTCTACTTCATATCTTCTTTATTACCTGCAACCTCATCATTCAAAGATCCAAACGTATTATTAGTATTTAAAATCTACTTCTCTCTTTGATGAGCCCTTTGGGACCAAACTTCTCTTCCCCTACCATATTTTATGCTTCATCTGTTCCAGTTTTGTCTTCTTTGTTATTGAAAGACCTTTTCTCCTTCCTGTTGGTAATTAGTAGGAGTTATTTCTTTCTCTTTGTCATTATTTGTATTTACTACTTCAATCTGTTTCTCCTTTCCTCGTTGCACTTCTTCGCCTTCTTCCTCCTTTGGCTATAGTTCTGGTTGTATTACAAAACATTTTTTTTCGTTATGACCCTGTAGCTTACATGTCTTGCAATACTTTGACATATAATCATACTTAATGGTAACCCATTTCTGCATAATCTCCCCTGTCTTGTTTCTTATTCCTACATTGATCCTCTTTGGAAATTCTCCAAGCAAATCTACTTCAACCTTGACCCTAGCACAACTTGGTCTAGTTTTGTTTTGAGTAGCCATATCCACTTGTCATGGTTTACCTACTACTGCAGCTAGAGAAAAGACTGCATCTTTTCCAAAAAAATTAAGAGGTAACAAAGAGAAAGATATTCATGCTTAGCTATTGATGTTTCTTCCTGAGTATCAAATAAAGGATCCCATTTCAGAGTATGCATTGGGTACGACCAATAATTCTGAGTAATGTAAAATTGAGGCTTCGATAACAAATTAACATAGTCTTCTAGTTTGGAGGCCCTTATTAAAATATATCTATTGCTTAATAAACCTGTGTTAACCTCTCCTTTGAATCCACACTGTTTAGATATTAATCTTCTCAGATCTTGAATGCCAGGCCAACCATATAAAAACTTACCCATCACTGCATATTGTAACCCTTCCTTAATGATCATTTGATTGATTTCCTCCTCTTCCCAAACAATTCTAGGCTCCCCGTGTAAATAAGCTATTTGTTTCAAATTTAACGATGAATCAATTTTAGTCGATCCACAATCATTATTCAACACTTGTGCATATAAAATCACCTCCATTGCACCCTTGCTGTTTGGCCCTGCCTCCAATGGTAGAGGCTGGCCAACGACCATTGTGGCCATTATCTTCGATGTCACTAGCTAGGGAATTGATGATCGCGGGTTTAGGGTTTTTCGACGGCTAACCCTAAATATTTTTCACAAGATCTTGCAATATTTTAAGGTTCAATTTTTGTTATTTTTTTTATGTATAACATTTAAAATTTATTATTACGAGTTAATTTTGTGTCAAATATTTTGAGGCAAATATGCAATACACTTTACATAGATTAGTTTAATTAAAGATCATAAAAATTTTATTTTAGTGAAATGACCCATTTTTTAAGTACCTTAATTTATTTACGATTTAAAATTTAATTACAAGATGTAAAAATTATAAATTAGTCTAAAACCTAGTTTACGATGAACAAATTAGTTATCGATTCAACCAATATTATATATGGATCTTCAATGTTATTCTATAGTTGACCGATCACTATATACTACAAATTTCTTTTAACATATTAATCATTGATCTTTTATATATATATATATTCAACAGATTAGTCATAGATTTTTTTTAGTTCGATCGATTATATATATACTATATTTGTTTTAATTTAGGAAAGAAGATTGATATTAATGTTAGAAGGAGAAAAAAGAATGAGAAATAAAATATAAAACTTTTAAAAAAGAAAGTTGAAGAAATTGAGAAATAAAATAAAAACTTAAAAAATAAATAAATTGAAACAATAAAAATTTTTGGTAAGAAGGGAGAGAAAAGAAAGGTATAAAGAGGGGGAAAATTGTATTAGTTGTAATTTGAGATTGGAAAAATAAAAAATTATTAAAGCTCTAATTTGTTCTCTCAAACTCAACAGTCAAAGTATCTCTTGCTCTTCCAAAATTTTTTCTGCAGAGGTGAAGTTCCCATGGAAGAGGAAGAAGATTCACAACTTAAGCAACGAACAAATCACTACGCGGGTCATCAATCAAAAACAGATTGATAAAATTACACAATATGAAAGTCTCTTCATTTATGTAAGTTTTATCTAGATTTCAAAAGTTTGAAAGTTCTTGAATTTTTCTTGAATTATTGATGTAATTTCTTTGTTTTTTATTTTTTTAAAAAAATTACAGTTGCTTGAAAAGAAGCCAAAAGTGGGTACGGCTGTTAAAATGGTTGGGTATCTTTCCAAAGATGTGTTTCTGGCTTGTATCCGTGAACCTGAAGAGGCCACAGAACTTCATTCAGAATTTCAAGATTTGGTTTTGAGTCCTCATTGGCATCCATTCAGTGTTGTTGAAGTTGAAGGGGTTTCGATTTGATTTCAAATGAAAACGATGAAAATTTTGAAAAACTCAAAGTTTACGGGGAAGAAGGGAAATCAATCGTTGCAGCTGTTATGGAAGCCAAGAGAGACTTGACCAAATACAATCCAAGTGGTAGTTACATATTTTGTAAACTCTGGAATTTTGATGAAAATGAGCCAGCAACAGGTGCGGCAGTATGTAATTCAACTACAAGTTGGTTGTTGTTGCAAGAAATCAAGTCTCGTAGATATGAGGAACGCATTGTCTGTGAAGCGATTCGGGCTCACTTGAATCTTGAATTAACTTGTGCTGACAAGATAACTATGTTCATGAAAGGATTGCTAGGACCTTGGACCACCAAGAACCTGATGAGTGCATTGTTTTGTCAAGGAGTAGAAGGAAAAACTGCCATAGCCAAGTACATTGCTTATTTCAGGCCGTTATACTCGTCGTTACCAGAGGATAAGAAAACTTTTGCTAGCACGTTGATTGAAATATTAGGTGAGATGCTAGTGTGCGGAGATTGTACCACACGCGAAGAGATATTTGCTATCCTACATGCTTTTGCGAAAGATAAGATGATTTCATTTGATACCATCATGGACAACCTGGATGAAATTGAAGATAGATGTCTATTAAAGTGGGTACAATGTTTTTTAGATAAACAATTTCCGATAGATTCACTCAAATACTCATTACTGTAGGCATAGGACTACCACTATATTCTGTCAAATATTCATATAGGACCATCCATTGTTATCTACTAGATTCTGTCAAATACTCTATAGGACCATCTAGCGTTATCCACTAGATTCTGTCAAATATTCATATAGGACCATCCATTGTTATCGACTAGATTTTGTCAAATACTCCATAGGACCTTCTAGTGTTATCCACTAGATTCTGTCAAATACTCATAATAGGTCCATCTAGTGTTATTCACTAGATTCTGTCAAATGCTAATGCAACTTTTGTTTGACTTCTGGAATTAGTAGTTGGATACTGATATTTCATCTTAGAAGGTTCAGCTTGATTAGATGATTGTAATTGGGAATGCACCTATTATGTTTTATGCTGCAAATAGCTTAGATCACTGTTCTTTAATTTCTGCTGTTTTTTGTCTCTCTCAGCATTCTGGTTGTTTTGCTTTTCTATTTCGAGGTAAAATAATTTTTTTTTTTTTTTGTGTGTCATACAATGACAATTGCCTTATTTGCTTGTCTGTTGTTCTTTTGCAAAGAGGGAATCAAAGCAGTATACCCTAATATTTACGTCAATAGTGGGTTCATTTTTTGGTTTAGCACACATCAGGGAGTAAGGGCTGTTATCACCCATCTCCTTTAAGTGGACCTAACAAATCTTTCATGTTATTAGTTGACAACACTTTTTTAGAATCAGTTACAGATGAAACGATTCTCTATGAGGAGATTTATCATCTTCAGTTCCCTTAGTTGCACTGAGATACTGCTTTTGTAATTATCTGGAGGCACTTGAATATCATATTACAAAACTGTTTCAGACAACACCAGTATTATTGGATTAATGGGTGGCTGAACAATGCCTTTACAATGATTATCTGACCTAGTTGTAGATAGGTGCATGATACCCCTAGTGGTAAAGGTGATTAAGAAAGCTGGTGGAATCTGGTAAATAATGTTACTCTTTGGCAACTTTTGGTTTATTACCTTTTATTAATGTAATGGGGCACTTAAAGGTGTGGCTTAGTGGTTCTGAACTGGGAAAAGGGTCTGGGGCCACCGATCAAATCTAGTAAAGACAGAGACCCGATGCGTGTGCAAGTGGCAGGAAGCAAGGTACTTATTGGATTAATTGAGCAACACATATGTTTGTCCACACACCATCGTTCTCTGGAAAAAATGTGACAGATATTCAGTAGCAAGGATTGAGCAACCAACAACTACAACAACTACGCCTCAAACCCAAACTAGTTGGGGTCGGCTTTATGAATCCTATTGACCACGTTCCTTCATTTAAATTCATTCCGGGCCAATATTAGATAAAATAAAGATGATGATAAAATAAAACTTATTTATATTTTCTACCAACTGTCAGCATTTTTCTGCGATATTTTCTTATTAGTTGTGGCTTGTATCCTTGAATTACCACAAAACCCTGAGTTAAGCTTTGTTTTGTTAATCATGGCCTCGATTGGTCTTTGAATTCTCTTTGGGGTTAGGTGAGAAAGGGTTAATTAGTTCCTAGAGCAGTTACTTGCCTCTTTCATGATCATTTTGCTACTGTTGATGCTGGAAGGCATATTTTCGAAATGTGTAACATACTAACATAATACTTAAATTTGTGACATAGTATTCTCTCTGTTTTGACTCCGCCAAAGAGAACTTTTTGCTCTAAATTCACTCTCTCTCTCTAAACTCACTCTCTCTCTCCTCCAATAAGTCACCGACGCCGGAACAGCAACACCGATGCCGGCGATAACCAGCAGCAACACCGACGCTGTCACTCCGTCCGACCAACGACGGCGGCAACAGCGCCGTCGTCTCTGTCTCTCTCTCCTCGCCTCGTCATCCGACCGACGACGGCAGTAATAACGCCGTCGTCACCGTCAGCCACCAGATTCCGTCGTCGGTGACCAGCTCCGGCCGCGGCGCGTCGTCCAGATCCGACGGTCAGCCCGTCGCCGCCTTTCCTCCTCTCTCTCTCCGATCAACGACGGCAGTCAGCCCGTCGCCAACCTTCACGCTGTTCGTCGGCCGATAATCGGCCAGATCTCCGCCGCAACGCGTCGTTCAGCCGACCAGCTCGTCGTGTCACCGTCATCGTTCGCCGGCCAGGACCCGACCCGAGATCTGACCAGATCTCCGTCACCAGATCCGACCAGCTCGATCTGTTTGGTTTTTCGGTTTCTTGTTGTCTTTTGGTTTCCTGTCTATTTCTTGCTGCTTGTTTATTGTCTCTACCTGTTCTTAGTTCCGGCTTCCTGTGAGTACATTGTGGACTGGCTTCGGTGCGTATTGAAAATTTTTGTGGGTGGGTCCTAGCTGCTAGGCTGGGTAGTTTCTGTGTGTTTTGTCCATTGGGTTATCGGCTTGGGGCTCTGTTTTTAGGGTTTTGGGTGTTGAGTCCATTGGTGTTTGCTCTCTATTTGAGTTTAGTTTTGTTTCTTGATTATTTCTTCGAATTTGTGTGAGCCTTGTATTTCTTGCTGCTGCTTTGTTACTACCATTATTTATATTTTCTTATATTTTCTTATAGTAGTGGCTGTGGGCGTTGATGGTTGGATAGGGTCATGTCCGAAGGGGTTGGGGCGGGGGGCTGTTGTGGGGGCGGGGGAAGAGGAAATGACAGGAGTGGGAGGGAGGCCAAGGTTTGGCCTCAGGGGTGGTAGAGGAAGACGTGTGGATAGTGATGGTAGGCTGAGGGTTGGGTCTTGAAATATAGGGACTCTTCAGGGTAAGTCCATAGAGCTTGTGAAGATTCTTAGAAAGAGGAGGATTAATATTGCGTGTGTTCAAGAGACCAAGTGGGTAGGGTCTAAGGCTAGGGATGTGGATGGTTACAAACTTTGGGACTCTGGGAGCGAGAGGCGTAGGAATGGAGTTGGCATCTTAGTAGATGAAGAACTTAGAGATCAGGTAGTAGAGGTAAAGAGGATCAACGATAGGTTGATGACTATTAAGTTGGTCATTCGGGGGTTTACCCTGAACGTGTGTAGTGCTTATGCGCCGCAAGTGGGCTTGGAGGGGGAGGAGAAGATGCGGTTTTGGGAGGCTTTGGATGAGGTGGTGAGAGGCGTGCCTAGCTCGGAGAAGATTGTTGTAGCAGGAGATTTCAACGGGCACATCGGGGCATTATCGGGAGGCTTTGGTGATGTGCATGGTGGTTTTGGTTTTGGGGAAAGAAATGAAGAGGGGGCTACTCTATTGGATTTTGCGAGGTCCTTTGGGCTGGTGGTGGTGAACTCGGGCTTCCCGAAGAAGGACGATCACCTGATCACCTTTCGAAGCGCGATAGGCAAGACCCAGATTGACTTTTTGTTGCTTAGGAAAGGGGATAGGGTGTTGTGTAAGGACTGTAAGGTCATCCCGAGTGAGAATCTTTCGACCCAGCATAGGCTCTTGGTTATGGATTTGGGTATAAAGAAGAATAGAAAGAGGAGGGGTGAGGAGTGTAGGCCTAGAATTAAGTGGTAAGGCTTGACGCCAGTGAATGCGTGGGAAATAGGGGAGAAGTTGGCGGGAATGGGGGTGTGGGAGTGTAGGGGGGACGTGGATAGTATGTGGGATAGGGTGGCTAGGTGCATCAGGGAGAATGCAAGTGAGGTGTTGGGTGTTTCTAGGGGCCGGGCCGGGCATCATCAGGGGGATTGGTGGTGGAATGAAGAGGTTAAGAAGAAAGTGGGGACCAAGAAAGGGGCGTATGCTAAGTTGGTTGAGAGTAAGGACGAAGAAGAGAAGCGGGTAAACAGGAAAGAGTACAAGTTAGCTAAGAAGGAGGCTAAGTTAGCAGTTACGACGGCTAAGACGGCAGCTTTTGAGAGCTTGTATGCAGGGTTACAGGAGAAAGGAGGGGAAAAAAAGTTGTTTAGACTCGCTAAGGCTAGGGAGAGGAAGGGTCGTGATCTCGACCAGGTGAAGTGCATTAAGGGGGAGGACGGTACAGTGTTGGTGGAGGACGGCCACATTAAGAATAGATAGCAGTCGTATTTTCATAGGCTCTTGAATGACGAAAGGGATAGAGCTATTGAGCTGGAGTACTCAGAGGAGTGTCAGGATTTTAGTTATTGTAGACGTTTTAAGGTAGAAGAGGTTAGAGAGGCTATTCGCAGGATGCGAAGGGGTAGGGCGACGGGGCCGGATGAGATACCGGTGGATTTTTGGAAGTTCTCTGGAGAGGCTGGTGTAAGGTGGTTGACTGGATTGTTTAACGAAATCTTCGACAAAAATGCCCGAGGCTTGGAGGTGGAATACCATGATCCCTCTTTATAAGAATAAGGGTGACATTCAGAGTTGCAATAACTATAGGGGGATTAAGTTATTAAGTCACTCTATGAAGATTTGGGAGAGAGTGGTCGAGGTGAGGCTGAGACGGATAGTGTCTATTTCGGAAAACCAGTTTGGATTTATGCCTGGCCGCTCGACGACGGAGGCAATTCACCTGGTACGGAGGCTGGTGGAACAGTATAGGGAAAGGAAGAAGGACCTGCACATGGTGTTTATCGACCTGGAGAAGGCATACGACAAAGTCCCCAGGGAGGTGCTTTGGAGATACTTGGAGGTGAGTAGAGTCCCGCTGGCATATATCAGAGCAATTAAGGACATGTATGATGGAGCGAAAACTCAGGTAAGGACGGCGGGAGGAGACTCAGAGCATTTCACTGTCTTGACAGGATTGCATCAGGGATCTACTCTTAGTCCCTTTTTGTTTGCTTTGGTAATAGATGTGTTGATGCGGCATATTCAAGGGGAGGTGCCTTGGTGTATGCTTTTTGCAGATGATGTAGTTTTGATTGATGAGATGTGAGGGGGTGTCAATGACAAATTAGAGGTGTGGAGACAAACTCTTGAGTCTAAAGGGTTCAGGTTGAGCAGAAGCAAGACAGAGTATTTGAAATGCAAGTTTAATGACGTGAGGCTGGAGAATGAGGTGGTAGTGAAGTTGGAATCACAGGAGGTAGTTAAGAGAGATAGTTTCAAGTATCTCGGGTCCGTGATTCAGGGTAACGGTGAGATTGACGAGGATGTCTCGCACCGTATTGGGGCGGGATGGATGAAGTGGAAGCTCGCATTGGGGGTATTGTGTGATAAGAAGGTGCCGCCCAAGCTTAAAAGCAAATTCTACAGGGTGGTAGTCCGTCCGTCCATGTTGTATGGAGCGGAGTGTTGGCCAGTTAAGAACTCCTACATTCAAAAAATGAAGGTGGCAGAAATGCGGATGTTGCGTTGGATGTGTGGGCTGACTAGAGGGGATAGAGTTCGGAATGAGACTATCAGGGAGAAGGTTGGTGTGACTCCAGTGGAGTATAAGATGCGGGAAGTCCGATTGAGATGGTTCGGACACGTGATGAGGAAGGGCATGGATGCCCCGGTTAGTAGGTGTGAGAGGCTAGCTTTGGATGGTTTTAGGCGGGGTAGGGGTAGGCCGAAGAAGTACTGGGGTGAGGTGATTAGGCGGGACATGGAGCAGTTACAGCTCACTGAGGACATGACCCTAGATAGGAAGATCTGGAGGACGCGAATTAGGGCAGAAGGCTAGGGCCAGTTTGGGTCGCTAGTGTAGGGAATTACTTGGTGGGGGTATTATTCTTGTTATGATACCTTGTTCCATGTTTTATTACGAATCTGTTTGCTTTTCTCTGTTTTTTATTACTTATGGGTGTCGTATTTATGTTATGACATCTTGTTCTACTTCTTTAGAGGTAGAGGTATGGACTGCGTACATCTTACCCCCCCCCCCCCCCAGACCCCATTATGTGGGAATACACTGGGTTTGTTGTTGTTGTTGTTGTTATGTTTTCTACTAACATATAAAATCTTGAAAGACTAAACAACTCTTAGAAAAGCGTGTGACGTAAAGTAAAAGTGTGAACATTCCTGCGACATATTTTTAACTAATAGATATCTCATATATATATATTTTTTCTTCCATTATGCCCTGTCTTTTGTTGAGGCTGCATGGATGCCAAGAAGTTGTATGTACTTTAGACAGCTTCCTTCAAAGTGATTTTAGGTTTACCACCTTCCATCACTACGGTTTCACATCGACGACCAGTGCAACTGATGGTCAACACAAGACATGCAACTGATGGTCAACACAGACATGACCATATCATCTCAGGCGAGTTTCTCTCATTTTATCCTCGACTTGTGCTACCTGAACCGTTTCACTAATGAGATCATTTATACTCTTGTCTAATCTTGTATGATCACAAATCCATCTTAGCATCCATTTTTCTGGGTTCTCGTCATTGTGGATGTGTTGGACTATAGCACCCAACATTCAGTCCCATATAACATTGCTGGTCTTATATTTGTTCTACAGATCTTACCATTCACTTTTTTTTGTTGAAGTGGTAACATGTACACATCAACACAAAAACTGTGCTGGAAACCAAAAAGAATTGTTTACATCAACCTTACGCTTTTTACAAGGTACCTAACACATCGAAGTTTGCCTTGTGAATATCTGTGGAGATTTACACCAACAGCAAGAAAAGAAGAACACAATTAGAATTGATCGTTGGGAGAGTGCAGTTTGTATCTTCAAAACATCTAGAATTCTTCTCCTTCCATATTGTCAACCAAGTGTTTGCTGGGACAATTTTCCTTTTGTCTTTGTTCCTATTCTCCTCTTCATTCCAGCTTTCTAAAACATCCGCAACTCTTCTTGGCATTGTTCATAGAATATCCTTGAGACCGCTAAACATATCTCATAGCTGTCTAGTTTCTGCAGTGTAAAAGCAGATGATAAATTGTCTCTGAAGTTCACACAGTCAGCATTTGGAACAAAGATGTATATCCCTCCTCCAGAGGTTTTCCTGGGTCAACACAGCTTCGCTAGCAACTAACCAAGTGAAGTATGCCACCTTATATGGTACCTTGACTTTCCACATGTGTTTCCATGGCCAAAAATCTAGTTCAGCTTCACTCTGATTCTGATCCCTATATGCTGAATTAACTGTGAACTTTCCACTGGAATGCTTTTTTCGGAAAGTGTCAGTCTCATCTTGTACCCCTTGCATTGTTCCAAAGTCTTGAACAACTCTGTTGTACTTGGCACCTCCAGTCCTGTAATAATCTTCTGAAGGTATGGTTCCACCCCTGTGGAGACTAGATCTCATTAAAAGTGGCTCTCTGTTAAAAACTTAGATTATATATTTCAGCATATAAGACCTTCAGGCTACCATTACCTGGTCAAGGGTTGATGCCCGCTAGTTTCAAAGTCTGGACAGTTCCATTTGATGGTGATGAATCTGCAACAGAAGAGGTACTGGATCCAGACTTTGCAGAGGCATCAATTGGCCAAGTTTCCCCAGTGGATTCTGGTAGGGAAAGGATCTCTCGAGAAAAAAACAATGTTTATTTTTGTTTTCTTTACCTTATCATTCTTGTACTTACGGAAACTTCTATCTGTTGTAACTGTTAATCCCAGGACTATGTGATACATTCAAAAGGAATTATTCAATTTCAGGAGGAAACCTCGAGAAAAAAGGGAACTGACTCAGGGATTTTATCCGAGATGACAGTTAATAGATGAGAATTTTTGAGAATAAGAATGAGAATTGTATTGATATGATGATAATGAGTATGTGCATCTTACATTGCAGCTTATATACTGAAATGGGAATGGAATTACTACTACCTACCTTAACAGAAAAATGGAAATAACTGTCATTGCTACAGTGTTAGCAGTTACACTAATAATAGAATTCAAACTGTAACTGCCTAGCTATTTTACTACCTGCCTACTTAATTCCTTGATTGCCAGCTCAGCTCCTCAGCTTCATACACGAATTGAACACCCTGAACTTGCATCAATACCCTCCTCTAAAGAACATTCTTGACCTCAAGAATGAAAGGAAGGAAATCTGGTTTGAACCTCAGACAAGAATTCCCATGTAGCCTGTGCAACGTCTATATCAGTCCACTTGATGAGAACTTGAGTGGTAGCCTTGTTACCCTTCTTGACCATCCTTCTATCAAGAATAGCCTCAGGTAAAGGACAGTGAGGACTTGAGAGGTGGAGAATAGGAGGATGAGAAATGCTACTAGGCACAGCATGACACCTTTTCAACTGTGACACATGGAATGTGGGATGAATAAGTACATCAGAAGGAAGCAAAAGTCTATAAGCAACAGCTCCAATCTTAGCCTCAACTACATAGGGTCCATAATACTTGGCTGCTAGCTTGTTAAAAGGCCTAGAGGCAATTGAAACCTGCCTATAAGGCTGCAATTTCAAATAGACCCAGTCACTAACTTCAAAGGACCTATCAGATCTGTCACGACCCGAACCGGGCCCTGGCCGTGACGGGGATCCCGAACCATGAAGGCCCGAGAGCCCTTCTAAGTTGCAATCTATACACCATTCATTTATAAAGAGGAACTGCGGAAATACAAAACAAAACGGAATCATGGTTGATATCATAATTCAATTGAACAATCTGGAATGGAAAACATAAACCTCTAAACAACGTCTAACATCAGTCTGCGAAATCTCTAACAACTGAAAATGACATTTGTGTGAAATCTGGGATAAGCCCCCATTCGGGCCATGAATCAAAATGAAATAACAATAACAAGTTCTAATACAGGCCTTCCGAAGTAAGGGAGGTTCACCAATTGCAACTTCCGACGCACTCAAACCTATTGCTGAACTGGACCCCGAGACTGTGCCTCAGATCCTGAGATGGAGGGGGGTCGATACAGATGTACTGGTATACAGAGCAATCCAAAATAATGTACTTTTATATACAACATAGGTGAGAGCATTTCATAAAAATGTTAAGCAATAAATAATTTAAAACACATGGGCAACTTAAAATAATCATTCAATGCAAATCTGTAGATGTAAAACCATTCTTTATTTTTTTTACTGTTGAGGTAAGTGGTACACCCCACATATCTGAAAGTTTCCCACGGGCAATATAGGATTTGCCAGTAACTCGACAGCCAAGCCCCCAACCCAAGTTTGCCGCAAGGGTTGAAGTATCTGAATCTGATACACCCCAGGGCACTAGGCCAGCGTATAATAATATACCCGTATTGGCAAAATACAGTTTCGGACGATGAATCATATGACTTGTGCCTTCTTCGGGTAACCAACTAACTCTCTTAGTGCCCAGTTTTTAACCCATTCTAAACATGCATTTTTTTTGAATTCAAAATATGAAATCTAAAATGAAATCTGTATCCCGTTCTGAGTTTTATCATGACTTTATCTGATTTGGTATTGTCATACCAAGACTTGCAAGTCATAATTCTGAGCCATAAAATATCCTTTACAGTTTTCTCTTTCAAAATACAAAGGTTATTCTTCCATAACTTTTCAATCATTTCAACAAACATGTGGTGGTCATGAGTTTCAACAACCCATGAAATTTGTTTTCATATATATATATATATATATATATATATATATTTTCAGCACTTACCAACATGTAAAACCCTCTCTCTTCAATTCAAAAATCATAATCAAGTCATAAACAAAGTCAAGGCTTTTATATTAAATTATATTTCCAATATCACATTTCGAACACATCATATCTTACGAAGTTAAGAGACTTGTAAATAAGAGAGGGATTTCAAATAGTTCATGCTTCAATTCATAATTCAAACTCATCAAACTCATACATATATCCACTTCAACATGGTTATAAATCAGATTTCGGGGAAAGGCCTCAAGACCAAATTAATATCATCAAAAACTTTAAAAGCATGAATCTAATTATAAATCCAAAACCCCCTTTTTGTAAATTCATAATTTCTAAACCTTTAACATGATTAATAAGAATTTACCATGCCTATGTAGATTTAGGAAAACCCCACGTACCTTAGATTACAAGGTTTGAAGAGTAGAACTCGAATCTTGATTTGTTCTTTGGAAATCTTTGACTTACGAGATTGATTCTTGATCTTGAAAGAAAGCCTAGTTTCTATTTTACTCTTAAGAGAGGAAAGGAATTGAGAGATTAAAACTGATAAAAGAAATGGATTATAGAGTGTTTTGGATGATTTAAATCGTGTGGAAGAAGTTTGGGATGACGAAAAATACCAAAATATCCCTAAGAAAATCAAAAATGCCGCAGCAGTCCCTCGTTTTGACAGACTGATATGCTGACGTAAATTGGGTATAACTTTTTACTCCGATGTTGGATTTTGACAAAATAAATTGCATTGAAAAGAGGACTCAAATACCTTTCATTTGATATATAGAATTCCACCCAGTTCATTATATAACAGAAGTTATACTTGACGAAAGTTGACTCAAGTTGAAGTGTCCACTAAAACGTACTCGATGGAATTGTTTTCAACTCGTCTTTGAGTTAGGGGATTTTTGTGACCTCAATTCGCATCCAAAGGTATTCCCACACTTTAGGATTTATCACCACATATATATTAACAAATAATCATCTAGTTTGGGTCAATACGCATAGGAACGACGCTTCGATTTCTAGGTCAAAAAATTGCGGGGTGTTACAAGATCTATGTTTATCAGCCACGTCTTTCATTATTTGTTGAGCTCTAGCAATGTGAAACTTGATTAACTGGATGATATCCTCTCTAGTTGCAAGATCTCTGTCCACCATCTCAACTGCACTTTCTCCAACCAGGTAGGGCAAATACACAGGAGGTTTCTGACCATAAAGCACCTCATAAGAAGTGCATTTGATAGTGGAATGGTAGGTAGTATTATACCACCATTCAGCTAGTGGTAAATAAGTAATCCAATCTTTGGGACAATCTGAATAGAAACACCTCAAGTAAGTTTCCAAGGTTCTGTTCACTACTTCAGTTTGGCCATCTGTTTGAGGATGATAAGCTGTTGATCTTTGGAGGTGCACACCTTGAAGTGTGAACAATTCTTGCCAAAAAGAACTCAAAAATACAGGATCTCTATTACTAGTCATAGTAACAGGCATTCCATGTAGTTTAAAGACTCCATCTAAGAAACTTTTAGTTACTGACTGAGCTGTATATGGAGGCTGCAAACTGTTGGGTACTATGTAGTTTTGATGATTGACAAACTGACACATGAATGAAACATGTTACTTGAGTTGGTCCACACATAGGAAAGCAAATTTCCAGTTTCGCTGATAGATGCAGACAAGATTGCTTAAAGACAAAAACGAATAAGCAAGCCTAATTCTGATTTACTCAAGCTACTGATCGGGGAATATAACAAGTTGAATTTGATTCAAACACTTAATGATAAGGGAAAGCAATTTGAGTTGAAAAAGGAGTCCTGCGTGAAGGAGTTTCACGTCTGAGTATATCTTGAAGATTTCTATGTGTGGGAGGAGAAAGATTCTGATAAATAAGCATGTGTTGATTTATAAGAGTTGGAGTTTTACTACAACACTAAGGAGACAAGAGTTGGAATTAAAGAAAGAGTCTCACTTGAAGTAGAACTCTATGTAATGAGAGTTTTGATTAAAGGAGGAGTTTAAAATAAAGAATGACTCTTTGGAGAGCTGTGCTTAAATAAAAGATGCATCATTCCGAGTAATTCAAGCACTTACAAAGAAGAAAAGCACAATCGACAGATTGACTTCACAAAGTGCTACTCAATTACTGAAGAAATACATTGAAGAACCTGGTCCTAAGTATAGAATCCAACTAAGAGTTTTAGCTTTGATTTTTAGAGTTGTTCATTGTGTTTGAGCTATTGATGTAATATTAGTTTCATTGTGTTATAAACTGAATTAGGAGATAGTCTTCGAGTTGGGAAAAACTTAGAGACTTTGGGAACGCATACCTTGGGAGGTGTGTGTATAGTTAGGAATTAGAATTTATAATTCCTAGTTGTTGAGTTATAGGGATTAGAGTTTATAATTCCTATTTGTTGGTTACAAGAGTTTTGTAATCAGTCGTTGTTGAGGCTCAGAGTTATTTAGTGAAGTTGGGGTTAAATCCTGTAGAGGTGCAGGTCGTGGGTTTTTACACCTTTTGAGCCGGGTGTTTTTCACGTAAAAATTATTGTGTTCTTTACTTTCTGATTTACTGCTTCCTTGGAACACGTCAGGCAACCCGTTTCATCGATAGACAACAGTTTCTCAAAAATAAGATCATTAGTAGGGTACAAACTCTAACACAAACTCAAGAAATGAGCATACTTTCTCAATCTATCCACCACTACTAATATAACATATTTTCCCTGGGACTTTGGAAGGCCCTCTATAAAGTCAAGACATATATCAGTCCAAACACCTGTAGGTATAAGGAGGGTTTGAAGATAACCAGGAGAAGCTACAACATTATACTTGTGTCTTTGGCAAATGTCACACTGGTTAATAAAATTTCTAACACCTGCGATGAGTGATTTCCAATGAAATAATGATTGTAACCTCCCAATAGTAGCATCCATACCCGAGTGTCCCCTTTGAGGAATGATATGCCAACGTTCGATAATAGTTCTTCGGAGTTGTGGGTTATCTCCCACCACTAATCTACCCTTCCACCTTAATTGATCATTGCACCAAGTGTATGACTTGAAGTTTTGAGTCTGCAATTTCTCAATCACCAACTGTAATGCAAAATCAGTACTCCAAGAATCCTTAATTTTGTTATACAAATCATCATGTGGTGTGAGTAGGGATGTGGCTAAAAATTCTGCATCAGTCATTCTAGAAAGAGCATCTGCGGCCTTATTCTCTGAACCCTTTTTATATTCAATTGAGAAGTCAAAAGCCATTAATTTTGAGATACATACCACTTGGACGTCGGTATGAATCTGTTGCTCTTAGAGGTGTTTCAAGGCTTTTTGGTCAGTTTTCACAATGAAGTGAGTATTCAATAAGTAATGTGACCATCTTGTAACAACAAGGAGAAGTGCTAAAAGCTCTCTGTCATAAACAGATAGGATCTGATGTCTGGGAGCCAATGATTTGCTTATATAAGCAATAGGATGTCCTAACTGCATTAGAACATCACCAATTCCTTTGCCACTAGCATCAGTTTCAACAATAAAGATGTGAGAGTAGTTAGGCAATGCTAAGACAGGTGCAGAAATCAAGGCTTGCTTGAAGGTTTGGAAAGCTTGTGTAGCTTGAAGGTTTGGAAAGCTTGTGTAGCTGGATCCGACCAATAGAACCGTTCCTTCTTTAATAAGTCATGAAGTGGTCTGCAAATTGTCCCAAAGCCTTTTATGAACCTACTATAATAACCAACCAACCCTAGAAATCCTCTCAATTATTTAAGATTGACAGGAATGGGCTAATTTTGCACAACTGAGATTTTTTTCCTGGTCTGTTGAAACACCAGCAGCATTAATATAATGTCCCAGATATTTAAACTTTTTCACTCCAAAAGCACACTTAGACATTTTAGCATACAATTGATGTTGCTTCATTAGAACAAATACAGCTTCAACATGTAGCACATGATCAGACAAACTCTTGCTATAGATTAATATATCATCAAAAAAAGACCAAGACTGATTTCCTTAGTAGTGGTTTAAATACAACATTCATGAGGCCTTGAAATGATGAAGGAGCATTGGTTAAGCCAAATGGAATTACCAAAAACTCATAGCGCCCTTTATGAGTCTTGAAGGCTGTTTTGTATGCATCTTCTTTAGACATTCTCAGTTGGTGATACTTTGCCCTTGAGTCTATTTTTGAAAAAATCACAGCTCCTCCTAACTTATCAAGTAAGTCCTCTATTATGGGAATGGAGAACTTATCCTTTATTGTCATCTGATTCAAGCTTCTATAGTCCACACACAACCTCCAACTACCATTTTTCTTCCCCAAGACTATAGCAGAGACATAAGGGATGGTACTGTTCTAAATCACACCTTGATCCAGCATTTCCGACACCAATTTTTCTATAATATCCTTCTTGAATGTAGGATATCTATAGGGTATTTGACTAACAGGTTAGATGCCTCAATTAGTGGAATTTTGTGGACAAAAACACCTCTGCGAGGTGGTAATGTTGTGGGCATTTCAAATAGACAGGAAGAATGATCCAACAAGGACTTCAATACTAATGGTAGATCATTACCTTGACTGGCTTGAATGTTGAAACAGTGAATAGTCTCTACAATATCTGGTGCTAAAGTCATCATGAAAAACTGAGATTCACTCTCTTCTAGCTTCTCCTATGCCTTGGCTTTAGAAATTTTGATCAAGCTAGTTGCTCCTCTTAACACATGTTTCTTTCCTTTGTACAAAAACTTAATAGTTCTATGCTTGAAATCAAACAATATTCTGCCCAAGGTATTTAACCATTGCACCCCCAAAACTATATCCACATTACCCAAAGGTAGTAACAAAAAATCAGAAGCGAAAGTTGTTCTTTTTAATAACCACTGAAGGTTTTTGCACACAAGCTGTCTGCCCTTTTCTTCCATCAACAACACACACAGACTGCCCCGTTATAGGCTCAGTCTTACAGCCTAATTTCTTGGCCACTTCTTGGTCTATGAAATTATGTGCTACCAGTATTAATCAGGATTTGCAAAGGTCTTTTTTCATGGTAACCGGTCACTCTTAGAGTCCAGTATAAGCTTGAAGTGAAATTGTCATGAATTCATAAGTGGCATCCTGATGTTCTTGCTCTTGGATTAATTCCACCTCTTCTACTCTTTCTTCCTTCTCGACTGCATCTATCAAATATAACTATTTCTTAGCCTTGCAGACATGCCCCATAGTATATTTTTCATCACAGAAGAAACATAGTCCTTTAGCCCTCTTCTCATTCATTTCAGTAGAAGTTAAGCTTCTTACTCCAGTAACTGTATTGTGATGATTATTCTTATTCTCACCTGCATCAATAGGCTTCTTGAATGTTGGATTTGGTGTGAAATTCTTCTGAAAATTGGGAATCTTATTGTTAACTGGAGTAGGAAGCAAAGCAGCTTGTGTCCTATTAGCTCTTAGACCCCAGGTTTTAGCTTGTGCCTCAAAAACTACCTCCTGTAACCTAGAAATTTTGTAAGCCTGCATCAGTGTTTTGGGGTTCTGAATTCTGACTTCCTTATTCAGCTCTAACTTCAATCCACCCCAGTAACAACTGATCTCATTCTCACTTGAAAAGTTTACACCAGTTAAAAGCCTATCAAACTTTGCTTGATACTCTCTTACTCCACCCATTTGCTTCAAATTCTTTAAGGCTTCCATGGGATCTTCAAAATTATCCCCAAATCTTTTATTAAGGGCAAGAATGTACTCAGTCCAAGTAGGTTCTATCACTGAATTCCTGGACTTAATAAACGCCCTATGCCATGCAATAGCGTCACCCTCCAAATGCACAGATGGAACCTTTACTCTTTGATTGAATGGAGTTTCATCTATTGAAAAGAGTTGATCAACCTTGTACAACCATGTACACAAATCTAACCCCGAAAATTTTGGACATTCTAATCTAGAATATTGAGAGAAGAAATTACCTCCACGCCCATTTCCTTCTCTCATTCTTACTTCCTACAGATTATCACTGTCCTTTCTTCCTTCTTGAATTCCGGCATTGGAACCTTCTTCACCATTGGAATACTCGACCCTCTCTTTTTCTTTGGAATTCATAGTTCCAACCACTCCTCTAAGTTCCAGTAACTCCTCATTTTGAAGACTACGATTATTTATATTGGCCATTCCATCCATTATTTTCCGCAATTGTTCTTGGATTTGTTGAAACCTGTCATCTGTTTCTTCCATAGGTCGATCTTGTCTATCTTGAGTCTTGCTTCTTTCCATTGACACACCAAGGAACGATGGCTCTGATACCACTTGATACACTCAAAAGGAATTATTCAATTTCAGGAGAAAACCTCGAGTAAAAGGGGAACTGACTCAGGGATTTTATCCGAGATGATAGTTAATAGATGAGAATTTTTGAGAATTAGAATGAGAATTGTATTGATATGATCAGTAACGAGTATGTGCATTTTACATTGCAGCTTATATACTGAAATTGGAATGGAATTACTACTAACTACCTTAACAGAAAAATGGAAATAACTGTCATTGCTACAGTGTTAGTAGCAGAATTCAAACTGTAACTGTCTAGCTATTTACTGCCTGCCTACTTAATTCCTTGATTGCCAGCTCAGCTCCTCAGCTTCATACACAAATTGAACACCCTGAACTTGCATCACTATGGTGGATTATTTTGTTACGTGCACATGGGAAGTCCTCTGGAGATCTCTCGGTTCAGGAGAGAATTGATGTTCAGACTGAAATAAAAATGCTATTAAAACTATGACTTGCTGATGGCTTTGACATGGTCCCGACATTGTTGGTGACTGATGGTTCATGCATGATAGATCGCCGTATGAGAATTCATAGTCATCCTTTGGATATTCAGGTTTGATTTCAATAACTGTAATAAAAGAGATATTATACCTAGCAGGTTATTCTTTAGATGGGATGAAACAAGTTAAATCAATTGTGGCTGGTTTAGTCCTTTGCTAGATTTGAGAATATTGATCAGTCAACTTTCCGAGCCTATTTTCCACTTTAGAGTAATTCCAAGTTTTCTACTGCTGCACCGTGCTAATGAAATTTTCTCCTATTAAATGTACATGAAAGCTACTTGCAAAGGGGGCTTGAGTGTGGGACCAGAACAGAATGAAGATTGTGTGTTTATTTCCTTACTAGAGAAGTAAACAGATATGGGGATATCAAACTGATGTATATTCCAGAAGATACTCGTGGTGTTGTTTATTTGATCTGAGGTCTGAGATCAAATAAAGACGTTTTTAGTTGATGGGAAAGAACAGATTTACAGCTTTAATTTATCTGAAATAGGAAGTCCATATTCATAGGTGCCGTATGTGTCTTAAAAGTTGTTGAAGTTCAAATATTAGATTAGAAAATGAGTTTATTAAGTTCAAATTCCGTCGTACAAGAGTGTAGTGTCTTCATTTTCAAGGAAGGCTGTTATATGCAACCCATGAGTATATCATCATGTCAATCAAATCCAAGGATTTTCCTTTTGGTGTTTAATGCAGCCGTAGTTGAATGATCAGTTAGGACATTAAAGAATATGTAGATTCTTTTGCAAAGTATTCTGTGTGGTTCTTCCTTTTCAAAATAATTTTACTTATTGCATATCTTCTGGATCTCTCGCCTTATGTGTGATGAATCTTCTATGCAGTTAGAGGTACTCATTCATAATCTGAAAACTTAATGAGCCTTAGTTTTTGTGCTTGGTCAGATCCACCTTGGCTTTAGGTTATCTCGGTTTGCTCCCTAAGAATGTTTTTTAAGATTACATTTTAATTTGTTGCAATGCTTACACCACAGGATGGATCAGCTGACCTTCTCCCAGCATTAAATAATCGTCTTGTTGCCTTATCATTTCATATTAGAGAATACTATTGGATTTACGTTATGAAATCCTGTTCTGTGCTTTACTTTGTATTTGTGTGGTGTCTCGTGTCTTGTGTCTTGAGCCGGAGATCTATCGGAAACAGCCTTTCTACTTCTTCAGAGGTAGAGGTATGGACTGCGTACATCTTACCCCCCCCAGACCCCACTAGGTGGGAATACACTGGGTTTGTTGTTGTTGTTGTTGATATGAAAAAGTTAAATGAGATTTACCGGTACCAGACAGAGGAGTACTACTATGACGCAGTCAACAAGTTCAATATCTACCCAGATCAGATTTCTCCTTGATTGGTGGACTGGATGCCGAGCAAAGGAGGATATTTGATTGGAAATTTGCAGCCTGCTCACATGTATTTTCATTTCTTTTCTCTAGGAAACTTGTGGTCTATAGTCTGCAGTCTTACAACAGATGATCAGTCACATGCTATATTGGATCTTATTAAGGCTAAATGGACAGATCTGGTAGCTGATATGCCTTTCAAAATATGCCACCCTGCTCTTGATGGTCAGGATGGAAGATTATAACGGAATGTGATCCCAAGAACACGTAATTTTCCACCTCGGTTACTTTAAAAAATTCACTTTATCTTATAGCTGGCACAATATCTTTCTTCATCTCATATCATCTTCTTATTTCTTATGCAGGCTTTGGTGCTACCATAATGGAGGTTCCTGGCCAACTTTACTCTGGCAGGTAACATCTGTCTCTCAGTCTTGAATTAGCAATTTGGTGCTTGTAGCCGTCTTATCTTTGGTCGGAAGATTATACCTTCCGGACCTGATATCTTGTTGCAGTGCATGCCATTTTAACATATTGTTACAACTTACATCTCTGTTTTGTGTTATGTTTCATTAATTAATCAACAATTCTGTTATAAAGAATGACTTGAACTACAGTGCATTCCTAGTCCAGTTTTCATCATGGGCATATTATTGTTACATTCAGGGATGGATTCCTTGGGAAAGTTCATGTTAGTCACTGGATATGTATGCTAGGATGCAACTTTGGTTTGACTAATCTTTTAGAATTAATGGTTGGATAGTGATATTTCCACTTAAAAACATTCAGCTTGGTGAGAAAATTGTAATATGGGTTACCCCTATTATTATTTATGTCTGCCAACAGTTAGATCACTGTTTTTTCATTTTCTGCTGTAGTATTTCCCTCAGCATTCTGATGGTTTTGCTTTTCTACTTTAAGGTAAAGTTACAAATTTTTGCTTTTTTGGTGTGGAGGTCGCGGATAAGGGTAGAAGGCTAGTGTGAGTGTGTGGGTTGTAGAAAGTAGTCAGGAGAGAGCCGGGTTAGTAATCCTAGGACTGTGTACATAGGTGTCTTTTGATATATGAGTATATGTTACTACAAGGTGGGTGTCCTATTTCTTATTTCTTAGTTCCTATTTTCTCTTTTTGTGTTGTCCTTATTTCTCGTATTTCGTATTTCTCTGATTTCTATTTTATTATTTCTTATTCCTTATTTCTGTTATGTCATCCATCCCCTTGTTTATTATTCTTTATCTTGAGCCGGGGTCTATCGGAAACGACCTCTCTACTTCTTCGGAGGTAGCGGTATGGACTGCGTACTTCTTACCCTCCCCAAACCCCACTTTGTGGGAATACACTGGGTTTGTTGTTGTTGTTGCTGTTGACTATTTGGTGTGTCATATGCAATGGAAACTAGACTCATAGGCCTTTAATTTGACTAGTTATTCTTCTTCTGATTTATCAAGGTAATAATAGTAGCGTGATTAAACTAATTGATGACTGCCTTATTTGCCTATTGGATGTTCTTATACAAAGAGGAAGTGGAAGAGAAATCCCTAAGCGCTTACATCAATATTGTGTTCAGTTTTTTTGTTTAGCCACGCATCCACGAGGAAGTGCTGTTATCACCTTATTTCCTTAGTGGAAATAACAAACCTTTGCTGTTATTAGTCGGCAGCACTTATTTGGAATAACTTATTGATGATGAAATTCTTTATGAGGATGTTTATCATCTACAGTTCCTTTAGTTTCACTGAAATACCTCTTGTATGATTCTTTGGAGTAACTTGAACAGTGACAACACTGTTTCAAAAAATGCCAGCATTGTTGAATTAATGGTGGCTGAAATTTGCCTTTCCATTTTCCGATGATTATCTGAGCTAGTTGCAGATAGGTGTACGATACCCCTAGAGGTAAAGACGATTAAGAAATCCAGGGAAATCTGGAAAAATGGTATTCCTCTTTGGCAACTCTTCATTTGTAATGTACCAGGGCACCCAAGGGTGTGGCTTAATGGCTACTGAAGTGGGAAAAGGTTCTGGGAGACTACAGTTCAAATCCTTCTAAGGATACAAACACTAGGTGATTTTTTCTGATCTGCCTAATGCTGGTGGGCAGTGTTACCCGGTGCATGTGCTGGTGGGTGGTAGCAGGTACCTGGTGGATTAATCAGGTGCGCTCATGCTGGTCCAATACCCCCAAAAAAAGTGCAGCCCGGTGCACTAAAGCTATACCGCTATGTGCGGTGTCCGGGGAAGGGCCCCAGCACAAAGGTGTATTGTACGCAACCTTACATTACATTTCTGCCGGAGGCTGTGTCCAAGGCTTTAACCCGTGACCTCCTGGTCAAATGACAACAACTTTACCAGTTACTCCAAGGTTGCCCTTCAAAAAAAATATGGCGGACATTCACTCGCAAGCATTTAACGGTTTATAATGTTGTCTGGTTTTGTATCACCAGGCATCCATCTTAACATCTACATCTTTGCGATGCTCATCTTGTGGATGTGTTCGACTTTAGAGGCCAATGTTCACTTCCCTGTCACATTGCTGGTATGCGATATAACTTGGACATCCTTCTATCACAACAACCCAATGCACTTTTCCATTTCACTCATTTGATTTTGGTTCTATGTATAACATCTTCACCTATTATTTCATTCCCTTGGAAAAACGAGCCTAGATATTTGAATGGTTTGCATTTATGCACCACAATGCTGTGTAATCTCACCTTGTTTTCACTCGTCCTTTGTTGACTAAATTTTTGTAGTGCATATTCAGTCTTTACTTCTAGTTATCCGTTATCCTACACCCTTAATCTCTACAGTGGTTCTCGTTCTCCCTATAGTTCAAGTTTTTGGTTGATACCTTTGCTGGTTTTGTCAATCAACACAATATGTCCAAAAATAGCATATTTCAGGGGATCTCATCTAGTATTGTGTTGGTTAGCTGATCCATCACTAGTGTAGATAATTTGGGCTCAATACGGATCCCTGATGTAAATCCATGGTTATGGGGAACTGTTTTATGTCTCCGATTATTGTTCTCATGCTAGTGACTCCTCCTCCATACATGTATATATGGAGTGCGCATCTTTGCAATGTTTGTTTTTGTGATATTGGCATTTCGTAAAAATACAACTAAATGTGAGAGTTGAAAAGTATAGTGGATTCCAAACTCAGATAAATGAAGAGGGTTGTGGTAAATCAACCGTCAGTGTAAAAATTCAGAGTAAATCTGTATGGTCAAATATATTGTCCAGATTTCATGGGAAAAAGAATTTTGAATGATAGCTGATATGACATTATTTTGCAGAGCTGGGAGAAAACTATGGATTATCATAGTCCTGGTCAAGGGCTGATACCTGCTAGTTTCAAAGTCCGTACAGTCCCGTTGGATGGTGATGACTCTGGAACAGAAGAGGTACTGGATCCAAACTCCGAAGAGGCAGCAATTGGCCGAGTTTCCCCAGTTGATTCCATTAAGAAAAAGGACCACTCTCGAAAAAAAGCAATAAGTTTGTTTATTTTTGTTTTCTTTATCTTATCATTCTTGTGCTTACAGAGACCTCTATCTACTGTAATTGTTAATCCCTGGACTATGGTGGATTATTTTGTTACGTGCATATGGGAAGTCCTCTGGCGATCTCTCGGTTCAGGAGAGAATTGATGTTTAGACTGGAATAAAAATGATACTAAGGCTGTCTTGCTGATGGCTTTGATATATTCCCAACATTGTTAGTGGCGGATGGTTCGTGCATGATAGATCGCCACATGGGAATTCATGGTCACCCTTTGGAGATTCAGGTTTGATTTCAACCACTGTAATAAAAGAGCTGTTATACCAAGCAGGTTGGTCTTTAGATGGGATGGGCAAATAGTTGAATCAATTGTGGCTGGTGTAGTCCTTTACTAGATTTGAGAATATTGATCAGTTGCAAATCTTTGAAGCCTTTTCTCCACTTTAGAGTAATTCCAAGATTTCTTCTGCTGCACCGTGCTAAATAAATTTTCTCCTTTTAAATATATGTGAAGCTACTTGCAAAGGGGACATGTGTGGGACCTGAGCAGAATGAACATTGTGTGTTCCTTCAATTTCCTTAGTAGAGAAGTAAACAGATACGGGGATATCAAACTGATGTAAATTCCAGAAAATAATCATTGTGTTATTTATTCAATCTGAGGTCTGAGATCTAATAAAAACGTTTTTAGGTGATGGGAAAGAACAGATTTCCAGCTTTAATCCATCTGAAATAGGAAGTCCATATACATAGGTGCCGTATGTGTCTTAAAAGTCATTGAAGTTCAAATATTAGATTAAAAAATATGAATTTCTTAAGTTCAAATTGTCTTACAAGAGTGCCTTCATTTTCAGGGAAGACTGTTATGATGCAACCCATGAGTATCTCATCATGTCAATCAAATCCAAGGATTTTCCTTTTAGTGTTTAATGCAGCTGGAAAGAACAGATTTCCAGCTTTAAGGTTATGTAAATTCTTTTGTAAAGTATTCTGTGCACTTCTTCCTTATCAGAATCATTTTAATTATTGCATATCTTCTGGATCTCTCACCCTATGTGTGATGATCTTCTATGCAGTTAGTACTTGTTCATAATCTGAAAACTTAATGAACCTTGTTCATATCCACCTGGGCTTTTATCTTGGTTTGCTCCCTAAGAATGTTTTTAAAGATACATTTTAATTTGTTGAAGGCACTGTTTCATTCAGCACTACTTTGTTCCAGGGAAGTGCTTACACCAGAGGATGGATCAGATGACCTTCTCCGAGAATTAAAGAATCGTCTTGGTTCCTTATCATTTCATATTAGAGAATACTATTGGATTGATGTGAAAAAGTTAAATGAGATTTACCCGTACCAGACAGAGGAGTGCTCCTATGACGCAGTCAACAAGTTCAATATCTACCCAGATCAGATTTCTCCTTGGCTGGTGGATTGGATGCCGAGCAAAGGAGGATATTTGATTGGAAATTTGCAGCCTGCTCACATGTATTTTCAGTTCTTTTCTCTAGGAAACTCGTGGTCTATAGTCTGCAGTCTTATGACAGATGATCAGTCACATGCTATATTGGATCTTATTGAGGCCAAGTGGACAGATCTGGTAGCTGATATGCCTTTTAAGATATGCTACCCTGCTCTTGAGGGTCAGGAATGGAATATTATAATGGGATATGATCCCAAGAACACGTAGTCTTCTACCTGGGTTACTTAAGAAAGTTCACTTTGTCTTATAGCTGACACATTGTCTTTCTTCATCTCACATTATCTTCTTGTTTCTTATGCAGACCTTGGTCCTACCATAATGGAGGTGCCTGGTCAACTTTACTCTGGCAGGTAACATCTGTCTCTCGGTCTTGAATTAGGAATTTGGTGCTTGTAGCTATCTTATCTTTGGTTGGAAGATTATTCCTTTCCGACCTGACATTTTGTCACAGTGCATGGTGCTTCTCACATTTAACATATTGTTACGACTTACATCTCTGTTTCGTGTTATAGCTAATTAATTAATCGACAATTCTGTTACAAAGAATGACTTGCATTGCGGTGCATTCCTAGTCCAGTTTTTCTCTTGGGCATCTCGTTGTTCATCCTATTTGTTATATCATGTTAGCATCTAGTGAAGTTGCACAAGTTTGATTATAAGATGGAGAAAGATAGTGCAGAAAGTTTTTGTACTTATTTCACCGGTGATATATAATACTGTTCGTGTATGTAGTATCGTCAAAGGTTTGCTCGTCCTTTGTTCAGTAACCGAATTAGTTTCTCTAAGATGTTATTATAGAATCAGCTGGGAGGAATTCGAAGTTAACGTGTTATATCTTGGAACTTTTGTAGCTGGCTGTTCCTTGTATTAAGATGAATAGACCTGAGATTGCTGCAAAAGCTGTTGAAGCTGCAGAGAAACTCATATCGCGAGACAAATGGCCAGAGTATTACGATACTAAGAAAGAAAGGTTCATAGGGAAACAAGCTCGCCTTTTCCAGACTTGGTCAATAGCTGGATACCTCGTCGCCAAACTTCTCCTTGCCAATCCAAGCTCCGCAAAGATTCTCATCACAAAAGAAGACTCCGAGCTTCTCAATGCCTTCTCTTGGGCTATCAGTTTTCTAATCCCAGAAGAAAAAAGCGCGGTCCAAAAAGTTCCCAGAATACCTACATAGTATGAGATCACCCACAACCCCACATATGATTGGATGTACAGTTGTTGATTGACTGATATTAGTCATAGGCGTTCTTCTATGTCTGATCATTGAGCCAGTCAAAGTGTCTTATAATTTTACATATAATTGTTTTGCCTGGTGTTCACAAGCTGAAATCCTATTATTTCCGCTTATAATACAGTGTTATTTTGTAAACAATATACCAACTCTATCTAACAGCCTCTCTACCTCTGAAAAATAGGGTAAGATCTGCATGCACTATACCCACCCTTGGACCGCACTTAGGGATTACATTGCAGTCAATATTAATATTAAGTAGCTTTCTACCTCGGGACAAGTAAGCGTCGTTGATGCCTGAATATGAAATGGTTCATTACGCATCTTCTCTCGTAGTTCTCCATATGTAAGTGCCTAAAGTAGTTTTTGCATAAATTTTGTTGTTGTACTACAGGGAGAAGCCAGTCTGGAAGAGGCCTTATTTTGTAGATTTGGACATTTTCTACCAATTCCTATGTAATATTGTAATACAAAAACTATTCTCTTGACACACTACTTGTGTTGAATCTTCTGAGAAAGCATTGATGTGAAAAACAAAATAGCAGTATTATATAGTATGCGATAGAGCATGAATAATATCCTGTGAAAACACATTTTGTAAATTTGCTTGGTGTATACAAGGTCGAAGCTAGAGGGCACAGGCTGTATTTACTCCATATATTTTGAGTTCCTCCGAGAAAATCTTGACTCTATCACTAATGTATACACTACCCTACAGAGGATGTCACTATATTCCCCAGGAACAATATAGGTGAATTGTTTTAATATATCTTACATGGCTAAGATATGGATAATTAAACTATAGTTAATATGCCACCACTACAAGAAATCTGGTTTTTAGTGGCGAAAAAAGTCGCCACTAAATATCTTTGACAGCGACAACTATGGCATTGGTAGTACTCCCGAAACTAAAAGTTATTTGCGACGACAAATCTAGGTTGCCACAATAAAAAGGTAATTGTGACGAGTTTTATCACCACAAAAGGTAGATAATTTCGCTGCAAATTGTATTTTGACAAAACACATATGGGTTAGGTCACCACTGATATAGTAGCATTAGCAGCGACTTTGCCGCTGCAAAATCATCATCATTTGTGACGACTTATTTCTTGCCACAAAAACCATGCTATTAGCTGTGACGACTTATGGATTGCCACAAAAACACCATTATCTGTGACGACTTATTTCTCGCCACAAAAACCTTCCTATTATCTGCGACGACTTAAGTGTTGTCACAAAATCACTATCATCTGTGACAATTGTTTCCTCTCCACAAAAACCTTTATATTAGTAGCAACCTTTATCGCCGCAAAATTAGTATCACTAATGACCACACATTTATATTAGTAGAAATCAATGTCGCGCCTATACCTTTAAATATTAGTGACGACTCTTATATCTTGTTGTTAAAAATAAACTTATAATAGCAAAATCCAGTGCCTCATATCTACTTAATCATTAGTGGCAAGTCTCAATTTGCCAGTAGATTAAATTTTGTGCTCAAATAAAAATACTGTTTTCATCAACTAAATAATTGAATTTATTCAATACCTATATTAGACAAAATTGACAACAAATTTAAGAACTACATATAATATTAGTGATTAAAAGCATCCCATAGTATTTAACAAAATCATTCTCCGACTAACTATTACAAGTACTTCACTTACTAAGAAGTCAATGATACATACATTAATAATATAATGATATATAGTACTTCAATTTTACCATATTCATACATATGATCAAAAATCAAACATGCATTCTACGCGTTCATGCTCCTTCTTGGTCAACCCATTGTTTAAGAACGCCTCTGCCATTAAAACACACCAAGTCACTTTATGATTGTAGAAAAAAAAAGTGCATATTTATACTGAATGAACTAAAAGGAAGTGGTGAAGATTTCGTTAACGAGGTGCAAGTTCACCCTTAAAATGATTAATTCGAACTTCACCCCTTAAAATATTTAAAGTGTACGTAAATCTTGTCCTACCTTGTAGAGGAAGAGATGTTGTTTCCGAATCTACTATATATATACATATATTATAGTTTTGACCATGTATAAATAATGTATTTTTCTCCGAGGGAGATTCGGATGAACCCCCTTGTCCCTCCTAGCTCAACCCCTGCTCTGTAGCCTATGTCAATTCGCTATCGAAGCTCAAAGCCTCAAACTAACCATATGTAAAGTGAGAATAACGTAAAGGTTGTGAAAACTGGTCCCATTGTGTAGAGATAAGAACCACATTCATTCAAATATATGTCAATTTCCAATCTAATATCTCAATAGATTGTAAATATTTTATACCAGAAAATGATCCTTCCAAATTCAAACAAACTTGCTACAATCAGTTAGTACATTCCAACTTTTGAAGATATAGTAGCAATAAAAGGTGGTCACCCCTGAATATGACCCAAGAAAATATGGTCAATGCATTGAAGCTAGCAGCCAGTGGCTAGCGACCAGGAAAATGAATCCCAGGAAAACATCAATCACAGGAAGTTATATTGACAAACAATCATTCTTTGTTTTCTTTCTTTGGTAATATTTCCCAAATTTCGTCCATTGTCCTTAGCCTTTTTTCACATTTTCATTTGCAAATAATTAATTTGTATTTGTGACTTGCATATACAAAAAAGTCAAAGTACTTATGGTTCTTTTCTGGATAATGAGTTGGACAAGAAAGTACCTGTTGCATTCCAGCCATGAGAGCAGCCATTTTTTCTTGAAATATTTTTTCTACTTATCCTTTCATGTGTTCACGCTCCTCTTCCAGTTTCTTTTGCAAATCCTAATCCATATCTCTTTTCAAATCGGCAGCCATTTGTTCACCCTCTTCTTGCAACTTTCTTTCCATGTCAAGTTGCATCTCTTGACGCATACTTTCTACCGCTGAAGACACGTTAGCCTCTATGTTTGCCTGTTGTGTTTGATTCTTTTTAGTAGGATTCTTACCATATCCTTTTCCCTGAATATATCTCGATTTCTCACAAAGAACCGAAGTTAAAATCTCATCTCCGATCATGCGAAGCTCAACTCTTCGGACTGTTGTTCAACAACAAGTTGCTAGAGTTGTCCCTATAATAATACATAACCATTTACAACCATTCGTTAATATATTGAGCGTAACTTATAGTACATCAAAAAGGTAATATAACAGTGATTTCAGAAAATTACATGAATTTGTTCAGATTGTGGATTCAGCCATACACGTTCTCCATTAACATTCTTATATGTGTGTTGGATCTCCCAGATTTTATCTGGTATCTCTTTTTCTCCTGTTAGAGGATTTCTCTACAATATCAAAAGAAAAAATATTTTTATATAACCATAAGATTATATAGAATGATATAAATAAGTATATGTAATAATAAGGGAACAAATATGATGTATCTTAATCGTAGATTCCTCTACTTCTGCAAATGATCTTGTACCACAACAATGTTTAGTTATTTTTTTTTCTCTATTTCTTTTGTTGTGATGACCTGCACTTAAGTGAACAGATTAGGAAATCTCAAATCAATCAATCAATCAATCAATCATACACGCCGTAATCCTAATACAAACTAACTTCCATTTCCAACAAAGTAGACTTCTATTTCCAACAAACCAAAATTCCACAATCCACATTTCAAAGAAAATGTGCAGATAGAAGTCAGGCTATAAGATAGAAACATCAAGTTGCAAGTTCACCATTCTGCATTTGAAATACGCTAGTCTAAGAAACTGCAACAGAGGTGCTATTACTTGGCTTGCCGATGACCAAAAATACTTGATATGATAAGAAAAACATCCAGGTCTGAGGGTGTATGGAAGTTATATTTAAAGGTACAAAAATATATTTTCTCAAAACAAATTTCAATTATATGTTCGTTACCTTGAATTTATCATTGCCAAAATGTTCCACTAGGTGCTTCTAGTCATCCAACTCAACATCCTCCAGATGATGCCACAATCTATCTTTATCATTGTTATAGCTTGAGTAGATAACATGTTATGAGCTTTCCATGATCTAAAAAGTCGTTGCATAGTGCTTATCACAAAACCTTGCAACTTATGCTCTGGCAGCCCATTTCGAACTTCAAATTTATCTTGCACATTTGTTAAACAAACAAAAACTGAGAAATACTGTTTGTCTTAAAAAATAATATTAAAATACTGTTTGGTCTGCAAGATTCACATCCAAGAACACAATCTGAGAAGTCAACTTCCAAGAACACAACTTGAGAACACAACATGTTATGGCTGCAGATAATTAAGGTTTGTAAATGCTATACCAGGTCACCCTCGCAAGATACGGGTAAGATTTATCCACACAGTAATGTAGATTTCCTGAAAAGAAACATTCATCTTCACAACCCATTTTTTGTCGATTTGTGAAGATCCCGCCACTTGTTATCCTCATTGATAACTAAACAGAGATTTTATCCAGAGAAAATATTTTCAATAGTACAAAGACACGTTAACTAGTCAATCGAACACACAACACAGTTTACTAAAGATCACAAACCATGCAAGCTACTTTCCACATAGAATGTGATACAGTAATAACCAAGTAAGATGCTTTCCAAGTTCAGATTTTTCTGTTTTATGAACATAAAAGAGAAAGAAACTAACATGTCATGGATGCAGAAAAAGTATTTTTAATAATAAAAAGACACCATAACTAGTCAACCAAACACATAACACTATTTACTGAAGCTCACAGAATATGCAAGATGCTTTCCATAGGGAATATGATACACTAATAGCCAAACAAGAGAATGAAACCTATACAATATTAAGAGTCATTACCTTGACCCTATACCACATTGTTTCTCCATGTTTTAGAACTATGTTCTGCCAACTTCCATCTCTAAATGAGACAGTCATTCTCATGATTCAACCACAGTAATTGACAATGTCTCTTGCTACAGAACCCATGGCTCTATCAATGTCATCTGGAATCATTATTTTAATTTTTCCTCCATGTTTAAACTTAAAATCCACGGTTTTGGATTTGTATTTCCCTCTTCCTTTCTTTTTATTGATGTGGGAAACTGCAAACCAAAAAAAATATTATTATAAAATGAAACGTATATTTAGATTGATCCAGCAAAGTGAAATAACCTGCACCAGTTTCAGCCTCTACACTAAGGCGTACACTTTTATCTAGATTTCTTGATGATTGTGTCTCTGGGGATGTCCTTTGAATAGGTCCTCTTTGCATTTGCTGTGTTATCAGAGGTTCTTCTCTTGGATTAGATGATTGTCCTATCTCTAAAGAAGTCCCAACAACTCCTATTGGTTGTATTTGTGGCTGAGATGTTGTATCAGAACTTAAACATTCTTGAAAACTGCCACGGCCGTTTCCACGTCCCGCACTTCCTCTTCCACTTTTAGCTCATCCTGTTTCTCTCATATTCTGTAATATTAGGTTAAAAAGGAGATGTGTATCAGAACCACAAATTATACATACCAAAAATATATATCTACTATCGAGGAAATTATCAATTTATAAAATGAAATTTTAAATCAAACAATTTAAAAATATCAAACGGTTTGTTGAACTTTATAAATTTATTGATTCTACTTAAAAACACTAATTTTATTGATAAATAAAAGTTGCAAGCATAATAATACCAAATACAAGAACACAAAATACAAGATGTCGTTGTATTTAGAACACAAAACACAAGATGCTAGCCTAATATAATAACATCGTAAAACAAGATGTCAGCCTAATAAGAGTACAAAATAAAAAGAACTTCTCATCCATATTTTCTTCCCAATCTTCAGCAGGACATATCAATGTATTCTCCATCAGTAGCATCAAGTGACTCTTCTTCACTTTCTTCATTATTTGATATGTCCATATAATTTTCATTAATGAAATCATCTTTCTCATTTTATTAATCATTGGTTCATAAAACAGATTGTGGTTCAACATAATCCCGGTGTAAAGGCACCTCAATATCGGTTTCATAATTATTGGCACACAAAATATCTTCAACTTTATCTTGCTGGTAAACATCTTCATTCAATGACGTGTCTAGTTCAACTTTAGGCTCATTAAAAAGATTGCGAGGATTAGTCTTTAAAACAACAAGCCAATCTTTATCGACCATGTCATTCAAATAGAAGACTTGTTCACACTGAGATGCCAACACAAATGGCTCATTTGTATTCAAGACACAATGAGTATTCACACTTGTAAAACCATATTTGTCAATCTTATATCCTCTTTCGAGGTGAGCCACATCCCACCAATGACACTTGAATAGATGAACTTTTCTATTTCCTGCATAACTTAACTCATAAATATCTTGTAATACACCATAATACTCCTTATTAGGCCCTGAAACATCTCCCCTCACAAGAACTCCACGTTTTCCTCACAAGCTCTTTTGTTTGAAATCTAAATCCATTGATCACACATGTTGAATATCGATGTATCAATGGTTCTGGACCAACAACTAAGCTTTTGAGCTCATTATTTGCATATCCTTGGGAAAATAGTACAAATATCTACTGAAACAAACAATACTATTATCACTAATATAAGAAAATTGAATATATGCTAATATTTATTATGTCATTTAATTAGACACCTACGCGTGCACGAAACCAATCAATAAATCCATTGTCATTCACCCTATGAGCACGTGTTGAACCTACTACTTCAATTTGTCTCATGTATTCCCTACAGTTTGCATTAGTTGAGATTAACTAAATTATATTAATGTCAAATTATATTAGAATTAAAAAGAGACTTACTCCCTGTATTGTGAAATCTCATCACAATTTTGAAGCACATAAATACATGCTTGATTGAACTCATCATGAGTTAGCCTATTTCCTCCATCTGAAGCCCCTTTTGTTTGCCCACTATATTTAAAAATAGACATCTCACCATTTGACACAAATTCATCATCATTTTGAGTTGATTTATTAAACTTAGTTGAGATGTTCTTTAAATATCGTGAATAGAACGTAAGGCTTTCCTCTGCCAAATACCCTTCGGCAATTGAACCTTCTGGATGACCTTTGTTGTGATTATATGCTTTAAGATCTCGTAAATACCTATAAATAATTACCATTTAAATAATTATAGAATATTATATTTTAAATACATTGACATTTAATTTTAGAATGAGACAATACCTCTCAAAAGGGTACATGTTTCTATATTGAACGGGTCCACCAAGTTTTGCCTCTCTTTCCTAGAAAGGTTCTTTCCACCCTCCAGAATGTTACAGTTGAGGGATGAGATCAGCAATTTTAGGAAATTGGCCAATGAAGTTTTGCATGAGACTTGGATGAGGTTTAAAAAAAAGTTGACTCAATGCCCAAATCATAAGATAACTGATGAACACTTGATGGAAATATTCTACAGAGCTTTGAAATCACTTACAAAGCCAGTAATGGATAATGCTGCAGAAGGAGCTTTTATAGAGCTCACCTTTACTGAGGCTGTGGACATGTTAGAAAGAATGACTAAGACAAGTAGAGCTTGGCATACCAGAGATTATGTGGTAGCAAGCAATACTGATCTAGTGTAATATCAGCAGAGCAGTGTATGAGAGAAAAGAAGCGTGATCAAGATATGGTTCACATGAAAACCCAGATGGATTTGCTCGCGAAACATTTTCTATCAGGGAATGTAGAAAAGGCAAAATCTGTGGGGTTCCACGGTAAAGTAGCTGAATCAAACACTGAGGAAGAGGCTAACTATCTGCATAAATAGGGGGATTTCCGGATCGATGGTCAAGAAAACCAAGGTTGGAACCATCAAGGAGATTGGAAGAATAAAAGTGATAGGAGTGGACTGTACGTACCTCCTAGAAGCCGTGATAATACTGCCACCAGTTCAGGCAAATGTCCATGGAGGACATAATAGAGAAACTATTAAAGGGAGTTAAGGTGACCAATTCTGGGGTGACTACTATGAAGAGTGACATATCTTCGATGAGTCAACTAGTAAATTCGCACTCAATTGCTATTTAACAACTGGAGCAGTAGATGAGCCAATTATCCACAACATTCAACCAAAGACAGAATGGGATATACAATTTAGAATCTAAGGACTGATGGATTGTGTATGGCCATTACCACTAGAAGTGGTAAGATGTTTCTAGTCCAGGTTTGGGAGCATCCTCTTATACTGATGAGGTCAAAATGGATTGGGAGATGGTTGATGAATCTCCAGTGGTGCCTGTGAAGTTGGGAGGTTCAGAAAAGAAGAAAGCAGAAATGGAACAACTACCTAAGTAGAAACATGTTAGTGATATGGAGCAAGGCATAAGAAAAGAGGTACAAGTTGTTCCAATTGAAATCCCAAGGCTTCCACCCCCATTTCCACAATGATTAAAGAATAAAGAATATGATGGCAAGTTTAGCAAATTCATGTCTATGTTGAAGCAGTTGACAGTGAATGTGCCCTTAGTTGAAGCAATGGAATAAATGCCCGGATATGCTAAGTTTATAAAAGACCTGTTGATGAAGAAAAGGACTGTGAGCTATGAAATGATAGATAATCTTCATCATTGTAGTGCTATTGCTATAAGATCTATTGTCTAGAAGAAAGCTGATCCGGGAGCATTTACTATTCCATGTACGATTGAATTGCTAAAGTTTGAAAGGCCCTTTATGATCTTGGGGCAAGTATAAATATTATGCCATTGATGGTTTTCAAGAAACTGGGTTTCAAAGATCTTACGCCCACCAATATGCGGCTTCTAATAGCAGATAGATAGGTAAAAAGGCTGATTGGGATTTTACATGATGTACTTGTAAAAGTTGCTGATTTTATATTTCCTGCCAACTTTGTAATTCTTAATTGTGAAGAGGACTTTGAAGTACCCATAATTTTGGATAGGCCGTTCTTAGCAATTGGGAGAGTATTAGTTGACATGAAGCTGAATGAGCTAAAATTTAGGCTCAATGAGAAAGAAGTTAGTTTTGAAGTATGTCGGTCTATGAAATAACAAAAGGAGATGAGTGCCTTCTCGATTGTTGATGTATTCTACGAGGATGAGCGAGATGTACTAGTTAAGGATATGTCTTTTGTGAAGACCATAGCTGGTTTGGTTGAACTTGAAAGTAAGGATGTGAGTGACTTCAAAGTGGTTGGACTAGGAATAAAGCATTGTCTTGATCCAACAAATGAGGTACAAATGGTATCATCGATGTATCTTGACGAAGGTTGAGTAGTCAAGATAATCGAGTCATGCCGCGACGTTAAATAAGGCGCTACATGGGAGGCAACCTATGGTTTTATTTTCACTTTATCATGTTAAACAATAATGCAAAAAGAAGAGTCAAGCCATGACCAAAACTACGACACTTGGTGGGAGGCAACTCATCCTTCTAATCATTTTTTTTGTTTTGGAGTAAGTGTAGGTGCATGAAGTACTAAGGAGGATATTAGTACCAAATTTGATTTGGAATTGAGTTATGTCAATGGTGGTAAGTTTAGGAGTGATGAGAACATTACAGATAAGTTGGAGTGGTCAAATGTGTAAGGCTCAAGTATGATTCGCATTAGAGTCGTGCCTCAAATTATATTAATCTGACCCAAAAAGTTCCGTGGTGCGACTTTATTTTGTGAATTTCAATGAGGTCTGTGGTGGTAGTGTAGGGATTGGGCCAATAGGCCTGATCCCGAAGCCTATCACTGACCTCGATGGGGTTGCGGGGGCAAAGCCCCAGCGGTATGGACCTTTCCGACCAAGAGTGCACTGCACATCCCATCACACATGCTCACTGGACCAACTATGCGATGCATAATGAGCCGCACACCTTGATGTATGCAATAACTTATGCATCACACACTTTAACATGCGTGATAAGATATGCGTCGTCCACTTCTCCGCATATGCTCACTGCCTCAAGTGTGCGATATCCTATGTGCCGCAGTCTTAACTGTGTGAGAGCAGGAATGCATCACACACTTAGCCAAATACACTTAGAATCTGTTTGGGTCAACCCAACCCAAATTGCATTCTCTAAATAGACTTCACACCTTAAATTCCCAAATTCATCCTTATTTTACCCTTAAGCCATACAATACTGAGCTCTCACCATTCTCTTTGTCCTTCATTGATTTTCCATCTTCAAGGTAAGTTTTACTTTCTTAATCCTTAGTTATTGTGACTCTATGTTATTTTTAATTGATTTCTTAAGGATTACAAATTAAATTCTTGCCATGGCAATGTTGTGAAAGTGAAGGTGTTTTGTATATTTTGTATGGCTGAAAGTGTAGAGCATGATTCTGTTCAAAAAGTGCTTCATTGAAATAGAATTGGGGGAATTGAAGTGAATGAATTGTATTGTGACTAATATTGATGCACCATGTCAAAGTGTATGTCGGTGAAGTCTGAGTACCTGATAAAAACATTTAATTGGTTGATACTAACAAATTAAGTATGGGGTGGTGACTTTACCATCTCCATCTTAGTTATAGTTAGTTTCATTATGTGTGGCTAACATGGATGATAGGATGAATATAGGAAAAATGGCTCCAATGATGATCTCCATGCAGGTGGCATGACTCCGAATATGGATGAGGAGTACTACTAGATAGGTTTTTTATCTTGTTATTTTCACTGGGGATAGTGCTGAACTTAAGTGTGGGGTGGCTGGATACTTTTCTACTTGTTTTGTAAGAAAATATGACCTTCTCCTTAGCATTCTTTTGTGATAGGATTAGTTATTTTGTTTATTTTGTTAGTTATGTAGTCATAATTAGGTGCTTTTCTCGATGATGTATGGATGACGACCGTCTTAAGAGAAAATTAGTCATTTAATTACATGTAACTGTTCTTGTGGGTCACATGACATTATAACATAAGTATGTGATGGATCATTACGTTTGAAACACCTAGGCTGTAGTTGTGACTCCTGTTGTGATTGTTGGTTTTATTTGAATTCATGTAATTATTGGGTCGAGAATCTATAATGCTCCTAATTGAGTTGACCATATGCCATGAGTGTGTAAGACTGTTGTATATCCCTTATTGTAACTGATGCTAGAACTTTCCTTGTGTGAGTGCAAAGCGAAATAAAGATTGTGAGTTTAGGAGATGATTTAGGCATTTCTTTGATAGCCATTGTTCATACCTTCTTTTGACATACCTTTGTACATTATGTTAGCTAGTCCCATTTAGCCTTTAGCTTGTTCTTTTGTTAGCCTCATATGTAGCCTATTCCGTTCTTTAATAGACCATAATTTGATCCAAAAGCTCCTAAGCGCTTTAATGTAAAATCAATTTGAGTTAGGAGTTTGACAATTAGAGAAAAAAAGGTGAAATTGATGCCCCAAAGTCTAGTTATTGGCGTGTGAAATTGATGTGGTTGGGAGTAGCGAAATTGTTGAAAAAGTTTCAAATTTTATCCCGGACATGTTATAATGAACCTATTTTGGCCGTGGTCCTTCTTGGACATTGTGCACCTCAACTAAATCAAATCGCTTAAGTTGAGGATGGCTATTATATAAGTGCGTAACATGAAAAAGGTGGAAAAAAAATATTTGAAAGGGTTGCATACTCCCACCATAGTGTTATTAATTGAGCTTAACGAGTTGGGGTGAAAAGCAAATCTGTGAAGATAGCAGAAGTGGAAATTGGTTGTTAGAGATTGTTATTAATTATATAATGTAGTGTATTAAAGTGCTTAGGGAAGATAGTCACCATTTCTGGCCAAAATAGTTCCTACCCATCCTTTAGCCTGCATTACAACCCATAAAAGACCTATTTGATCCTAATCTTAGCATTTTGATATAAGTGGAGTATTACACTAAGGACAAGCATATGGTCATCAGTTGTAATTTGTTAATTCTTTGTGACAGTGAGCGCAACTTGATTCATGTATTGTGAGTGATTATGGGTAACTTTCTTGTTGTGAGGGAACATGGTTGATGAAGGTTGGGTAATTTATATGATTTCTTTGCTTAAATGATATGCATGAAATTGCCAACTTAATGAGGCTATTCTTGAGGTAGGTTGTCTCTAGTAATGATCCATGAATCTATTTCTTGTTCATAATTGTTGTGTGAGCCTATTTGAGCATCTTGTCTTTCTTTGTGGGTGCGAAGGCTTGTGTAGTATGCATAAATAGATATATTGTTTGAGGACGAACAAAGCTTTTAAGTGTGGGGTGGTGATCTTGGGTGTATTTATACGCCTAAGCACCATAATTTATCTATATTTTAGCTAAGTTTAGAGAACAAAGTGCCTAGTTTCTTATGTTTTTACTCTACTTCTATGTAATTGAGATAATCGATGTGATTAGCATGATTTAAGGTATTAATGAGGTAGATGAATACATAATGGGACTATGGAATGCGGATGGCATATGACACAAGAGAGAGTAGCAATCTGGACCAAATGTGGCACCTAGAAACTATGTCCAAGACTAATTTGTCATTTATAATTACTTCAGGGACTTAGAAGGAAATTATGAGAGAAGAGATTATTAAAATACTTAATTGCTGAATTTTTATTCATTATTCATTATTCTGTATTAGTTTTTAAAGAGGGAGAGTGACGGCTTAGCTTGAGGAAAGAGAAACATTTCTTCTCTCTTACTTTCACTATTTGCACACCAAGATCGTCTTCTAGTTTTTGGTATGATGAATATATTATCATGATTTTTATTTTATTCATGAGTATCTAAGTTTATTAGTTAAGGTTATGGAAACCTTGTAGCATACAATCTATCACTTTGGGTTTTGAATTCATTATGTATTTATTAGTTTACATCATACTCTCTTTGGTTATCTTGAATTATCGTGGTTGCAAACATAGAGGATACGCCTTAAAACGTAACTTGTTCAAAAGAAAGGTTTATGTTTGGAAAAGAGAGTAGTGACAAGAAAATAGGATTACCAACACCTATTTCATAAGTTAATGCCTTAGCAGGATTAACTACTTGGAGATTTCGTATTGTTTTTGGTAAGTGCTTTTGATTCGAGAGAACTAGAGTGAATTAGTCCTTGATGGTTGAGAAACACTTCAATTATGTTATTAAATACGATACGTTTCTCTGTAAACACGATACATGTATTAATTCGTAAATCCCATAGTTAGAATGTATTGAAAACTACAAGGTGGACATAACCTTAGCTTGCTATTTCTCTGAATTTGAATACTACTACACAAATTTCATGTTGTTAAACTGAAATCATTAATTTGCGACTGAATCAAATCCCCCCTATTTATTTTATGAAAAGGAATGATTAAAAGTCAACTAATCTACATAAAACTTAATTAGCACCATATTCCCTGTGGGATTCAACCCCAACCTGGTTGGGTTATATTTGACAACGAACGCTTACTCTCTCGTAAGAGAGGTGTAATTTGGGCGTATCACCTGTCAACATGATAATTTACTCTTAAAGAATATTCTTAAACTACTGTTTGATCTACAGGATTTACTTCCAAGCACACAACCTGTGAAGTCAACTCCCAACAGTACCTATGTTTTTCTTCTATTAATTAATTTTCTAATTGAACATCGGAATTCTTCTCCATGATAGTTTTTAATCATATGTCTGAAATTCTTGAAGTTATTAATGTGGATCTATCATCCTTAGAAAATAAGGAGGCATGTTTATCATTCTTGGAAAATTCAAGGCTCAGATTTAGCTTTTTTATGATCGTGAAAGAGAAAGAAACCAACATGTCATGGCTGCAAGCATGGTTTGCAAATGAATGCTATACCAGGTCGCCCCCAAGACACGAGTAAGTTTTCTCCACACAGTTATGTAGATTTTCCAGAAAGCAGCATTCATCATCACAGCCTATTTCAAGGTGATTTTTGATGATCACGTCACTTGTTATCCTCATTGATTACTTAATACAGATTTTATCCAAAAAAAGTATTTTCAACCATACAAAGAGACCGTAACTAGTCAACCGAACAGACATCACAATTTAGTAAAGCTCACAGACCACGCAAGGTGATTTCCATAGAGAATATGATAAAGTTATAACAAACAGAAACTTATCACAAATGTAATGTTCTGGAAAAACTAGAAAATAAAGTATACAATTTGATTTTAGATTATTATAGTTTCCTATACGCAGGTGCAGGGGAAAAGGAATCAAGCATGCACTCATTAACATTTTGAAGAGTACGGGCAAGTTAGTCTAGTGATTAGTCTAGAAGTACAGGGATGAAAAATACTCGTGTGACAATTATAGTGTAGTGACTGTGGATATTAGTGGGGTAGTTAGAGTTGCACCGGAAGCTATAGAAGTTCTAGTCTCAGGGATCGTGCCTCCAACCTTTGAACCAAAGGAAACTGCCTACCCCTCCACCAAACCTAGAGTCATGATCTATAGACCTCCTAAAAAATGATCAACAAGTTTGAGGGGCCATCAATGTATTCGGTCATAGAAAAACAAATTGAGGCTCAGATAAGTGATTAACCCAGGCAATGAATTCTGACATAGACATGACTTCAATACACATAAAATGGGTTGCCCCGCCAAGATACAAGAATGAAACAACAATGTCAGGTTCTATATTCTTAATAACAATCAATCATCACAGTCCTATTATTTTTATTCCATTCTATTGTTATATGGTTCTGTTGTTGCTTTGCCAACGCAAACTCTGAGAAATAGAGTATGACAACCAACACTTCATCAAGACTCTCAACGTGATAATTAACTATTAAAGAATATTATTAAAATACTGTTTGGTCAGCAAGATTCACTTCCAAGCACACAACCTGTGAAGTCAACTCCCAACAGTAACTATGATTTCTTCTGTTAATTAATTTTCTAATTGAACACTGACCTTCTTATCTATAATATATTTTAGTCATATGTCATAGGTAAGATTTCTACATACGGTAATGTAGATTGCCCGGAAAGAAGCATTCTTCATGACAACCCATTTTCAGGTGATTTGTAAAGATCTCGTCACTTCATATGACTTATCCTCATTGATAAATAAATACAAATTTTATCCAAAAAAGTATTTTCAACCATACAAAGACACCGTAACTAGTCAACCGAACACACATCATAATTTAGTAAAGCTCACAGACTATACAAGATAACTTCAACAGAGCATATGATACAATAATAATCAAACAAACAGAAACTAATCACAAATGTAATGTTATGGACAAACTAAAAAATAAAGTATACAATGTGATTTTAAATTATTATAGTTTCCCATACGTAGGTGCAGGGGAAGAAAAATCAAACACGTACTCATTAACATTTTGAGAGTATGAGCAAATTAGTGTAGTGATTAGGCTAGTAGTACAGGGATGATGAGAAACAATACTGGTGTGACAATTATAGTGCAGTGAATGAGGATATCCGTGTTGTAGTTAGAGTTGCACCGGAAGCCATAAAAGTTCTAGTCTCAGGGATCGTGCCTCCAACCTTAGAACCAAAGGAAAATGCCTAACCCTCCACCAAACCTAAAGTCATGATCTATAGACCTTCTAAAAAATGATCAGCAAGTTTGAGGGACCGTCAATGTATTCGGTCATAGCAAAAATACTTGAGGCTCAGATAAGTGATTAAGCCAGGCAATGATTTTTCTGACACTACCATGACCGCAAACTCGATAATACGGGTTGCCCCGCCAAGATACAAGCCTGAAACAACAATGCCAAGTTCTATATTTTCAATAACAATAAATCATCACAGCCCTATATTTTTCTTTTCATTCCCTTGTTATATGGTTCTGTTGTTGCATTACCAATGCAGCCTCTGAGAAATAGAGTATAATGGCCAACACATCGTCAGGACTTTTAATGCGATAATTAACTCTTAAAGAATATTATTAAAATACTGTTTGGTCTGCAAGATTCACTTCTAAGCACACAACCTGTGAAGTCAACTCCTAACAGTACCTATGTTTTCTTCTGTTAATTAATTTTCTAATTGGACATAGGCCTTCTTCTCTGTAATATTTTTTAGTCATATGTCTGAAATTCTTGATGTTATTAATGTGGATCTATCAGCCTTAGAGAATAAGGAGGCATGTTTATCATTCTTCGAAAATTCAAGGCTCAGATTTTTCTTTTTTGTGAACATGAAAGAGAAAGAAACCAACATGTCATGGCTGCAGATAATGTTTGCAAATGAATGCTATACCAGGTCTCCCCCTAATACACGAGTAAGATTTCTCCACCTAGTGATGTAGATTTTCTAGAAAGAAGCATTCATTATCACAGTCTATTTTAAGGTGACTTGTGAAGATCACGTCTCTTATTATCCTCATTGAGAAGTTAATACAAATTTTATCCAAAAAATGTATTTTTCAACCATACAAAGACATTGTAACTGGTCAATCAAATACATAACATAACCTTCTGATCTGGAGTTAGATGCACTACCATTACGCCATGGACGACGAAAGAAAGAATTTGAGACTCGGGTAAAATGAGAGAATGAACACAGTACCATGGCTGCAAATCATATTGATGTTGTAAGACAAACTGCAAGAAGAGGAGCAATTGTATCTCGACTCCTTTGTACGTATAGTCAAGATTACTCGTCTATAACAAAGACTATGAAATTGGGTGGCCAAAGATAACACAAATCCCATATTGGGGGCACGATCCCTGAGACAAAAACTTCTATGGCTTTCGGTGTAACTCTAACTACAACACTGATATCCTCATTCACTACACTTATTGTCACACCAGTTTTTCCCTCCTCATCCATGTACTGCAAGACTAGTAACCTATTAAACATTAAACAATAAACTTTTCTCTGCAATAATTATTGAATCAACATTCCCAATCTACATACATACAATCACAATAATAATACCAAAGGTCTACAAATTGAAAAATGAACTTTCGGCTTACCCAAATAAAGATAATGATAACTCACTGACAATTTTTAAAACCAAAAATTAATAAAATACAAAAAATGAATTAGTGAGAAATATAAATTGTACCTTCGGCTCTAACTCAAGAATTTTGAACTCGATTCCTTCGTCCTTCGACCGTACAACATTCTGTTCCTACAGGTTTTCAAATAGATTAAAGAAATTGCACATGCAATCTAAAAAATTACATATATACCCAAAAGGGTTTTGACCACATACCTTGGAACACAAACTTTGATAACGAAAAAAATAAAAATTTCTAAGAAAGAGATATCCAGTTCCTGCAAAAAATTGAGTTAATAGAATTGCATGTGAAAATAAAAAATGCATATACACAAAGAAATCAATATGACAAATAACTTTAGAAAGCACTATTTCAGTAAAGAGAATTTTTTTTAGGCATTTCATCTAACAAATTAACCTAACCCATTTAAGAAATTTAAGATTTGAGCAAAGTTTTAACCAACAAACCTAAAAAATTTCAGCTAACCCATGTAGAAAATTTTGTTTCTTCAATGTGTTTGAGATATTGCATGATAAAAATGATGAAATAGTTCAACAGAGAGACGATGAAGGTTAGAAAAGACGATGAAGGTTAGCTTGAGCTTCAGAAGAGAGAGAGATGCTGAAACTGAAAAGAAATTTTTTTCTTTTTTAATTGACTGAAAAGTATATGCATACTAGAAGTTTCCTATTCTTAAATTTTAAAAAAATAAAAAAAATTACCTTTAGTGGCGACGTTGTTGTCACAACATTAATTCAGAGACGACATTTTATTAGTCGTCGCTATAAAAATTGGAGCAAAAATTTTATTATTAGCGGGAACAATTTTTTTTTATTATAGTGACAACTATTAGAGGCGACAAAAATTATCCGATGCTAAAATATGATGTATTGCAGCGATGATAACTGTCTCCACTAAATGATATGTTTTTGCAGCAACAATTTGAGTCGCCACTAATTGTCGCCACTAGAAATCAAATTTCTTCTAGTGCACCAAAGATGCACTAGAAAATTGATCTATGCATAGTACTAGAAAATTAAACTTAATTATATAAAAAGTTTCACGTTTTATCATTTAAATGGGTCAGTCTTAATTTTTGCTCTTCAAATAGGCTAATCTTAGATTTTTATTCTTCAAATAGACTTGTCTTTACTTTTTATCCTTTAGCAAGAGAACGTATGCCTAGTGGATATAAATCTTTTAGAAACTAAAATCAGGTCCGAGTATAACTTATGAGATATTATAATACAAAAATATATTATACCCCGTGGAGGACATAGATTAAAAACCAACACACAGTAGCGACAAAACTTCAAATGATCCACACCCACAATCCCACTTCAGTTTCGAGCCTAACTTATGAGGTATTATAATACAAAAATATATCATACCCCGTGAAGAAGTTGTTTGTTATGATCAACGACATAAATTAAAGACCGACACGAAATACTTACAAAAGTGCAAATGACCCTCCCACCCCCACCCCTACCCTCCAACCCAATATATAGAAGAATGAAGGAAGCAGGTGACGGTCTTCATGCCTGCTTCCTCCGTGATTATACTATATCCCTCCTAATTGATTATTATATGTAATTTAAGAATTAAAAAATTAATAATATTTAATTAAAATATAAAATAGACATTGATGACATGTCTACTTCAGTTGTTTCAATCGTAATTTTACTATTTCATTCCTAATTAATTATTATGAGTCATCTGAGTATTAAAAGAATAATATTTAATAAAAATGATAAAATAAAAAAAATAATAAATTAACTGTTGATGTTTTAAATTAACTTGACATCTTATATGAGGCCCGCATAAATTTTTTTTACAACTATTTTTTATAGTAATTTTGTTGTATCATTTCAATAAGTTATTATGAGTCGTTTAAGACATGTCTGCTTCACGACTTCAATCGTGATATTTGATTCTCTCGAAATGATATAAGTATGTAACTTAAATTGGAATAGAAGAAAAAAATATTATAAATCATAATAATTAAGAACTTTAATTATTTTAAAAATATAATTGACTATCAGTGCGACAAAAGTTTGGACAAGGAGAGTATTATAAATTATAATGGCTGACAACTTAAAATAGTAAATTACAATGTCAAAAAACTAATACAAATTACAATATCTAACAACTTAAAATATAAAAAAATATATTAAAAATATAATTAATTATCAAAATTTTATTTGTGTCACATAGATTGATATTAAAAAATAACATATATTGGGCCCGTGCTAGCAAAAACCTTGAATATCTAGTATAGTAATAAGTAATTGAAATTACATATATACACAAGGTAACTATTACTTATTACATAAAATCCCTTATTTGAAAAGTAATTACAAAAATTTCATATTAATTACATAGCATCCCTTCCTGTTAGAATTTCTCTCTCTATTGCCCCACACATCCCAAAACATCCATTTTTTGCTCTATTTTTAGTTCCACTTTTGCTCCATTATTGCACTCCTTATTTTACACCTGATTTCAAGCTACGTGATTTGGGGGATTTCAAATTTATTCAAATAAGGTCTATTATTTCAAATTATTATGGAAATAATTTATTTCAAATTATTATTAAAATAATTTATTTCATAATAACATTTCATAGTTATTAGTTTGTCTATTATTTCAATTATTATGGAAATAATTTATTTCATAATAAATTTGCATAAAATCAAATAATGCAATTTATTTTAAGTCGTCCAAATTTATTCTATATTATAGAAGACAGATTCATTATTTTTTCTATATCTTAATTTGATCTATAATATGCATTACAAATTATTACAAAAATAAAATCAGATTCAATTATTTCTATAGTCAACGACTTGAAAGTTGATTTGAACTATAGTATCCAAATTATTTCTCCTTTTTTGCATGTACGTAGTTAAAAAATTATCTGATTTTTCAATATCATACATAGAAAATAAAGTATAATAAAAATGAATACACTTGCATCATAAATAGAAAGTAAAGTATAATACACTCTCATACATATAACACATGCTGTTAGCAGTGGCGGATCCAGGAATTTATTTCAGGGAGTTCGAAAAAATAAAAATAAAAATGTGTGAATACGACAACAAAATATAATTTCAAGGTATAGTAGCTGTACATGCGTCCTTTTTTTATTATAGCTGTACAGGACAACTACTGTAGCAACTATGCAAAATAAATTTTAAAAAATGAAGCCTTCACTGGTAGTAGAAATCAAACCCACGACCGAGGGCTGAAGGAGCGACTCAAGAAGTGGACATAGATCCACTAGGCTATCCAACAACCTTGTTTTCAGGTGGTTCAAAATTAATATATATACATAAATTTAGATTTTCTACGTTATATATACAACACAATTTTTTGCCGAGGGGGTTCGGGTGAACCCCCTGGATACCACGTAGGTCCGCCCCTGGTTGTCGGAGTGTAAATCATACATATAACACTGACGTTATGCATAGAAAGTAAAGTATAATATGTTCTCATACATATAATGTGCAATGTTTTTATTTAAATATAAAATCAAAAACATTTGCATCATACATATAAAGTAAAGTATAGTACATTCACATACATATAGAACATGTTGTTGGAGTATAAATCATACATATAACACTGACATCATACGTAGAAAAAAAATGTGTAATACATTCTCATACGTGTAAATTTCATAAACAATGTCAAAATATCATTCAAACTGATAATGTATTATAATTTCTCATATAATATTGAGCAAGTTTTTACTTATAACTAAAAAATAAATACACTAAGAGGGGGCAGAGAGCCGTTGACTATTCTTGATGCTGCCCGTGGTGGCGACAGTGGGAGAGAAATGAGAAACAATATTGATCTTAGAGGTTGATTGCTTTTTTGTGTTCACTGGTGTAGGGAAGAGGAGCGGAGCAGTGAAGGCTCCATTGGATGTTCATGATGGAACCGGTGGTGGCGACAATGAAAAAGGAACGAGAAACGACATTGATCTTGGCAGCTGGTCACCCTTGCGTGTTCACCGGCGTGAGGAAGAGGAGTGGAGTGGTGAACGGCGGTGAAAACTGTAAACCAATGGTGGTGTCGTTGATTTTTTGAGGGAGATGAAGAAAGATGTTTCAAGATATTTTTTGAATTTGAATTACAATTATTGTTTGTAAGCATCTACAAAATCAGAACATTAATTACTGCCCTTATTTAAGGTAAGACAATAATTGAATAAGATTTTATTTTCATAATTTAAAGAGAAACAGTTCTCTCATACATTGGAGTTACGTATGAGGTACATTGACATGCATATGTATTTTTTAAAATCTGGGAGAGAGAAAGTCAATCCGAGATCTTATATAATTAGTTTCATTGAGGATGAGATTTATGTTTATACCAATAAGTATCAATCAGTCTTGGGTCATATATGGGTACGTACTAGTGACAGCAATATGACCCACAACAATTTTGCCGGCTCAAAGATCTACATCTTTTTGTTCCTTCTAACTACCCTTCAAAACACATACTATGATTTTCCCCTTACTCCCATTCATTATAACTCACCATAAAAAATTTTCATCATCTTATTACCTTCTTTATCCAATATTTTCTCTTTTTCTCTCCAAATATAACCATGTTAACATATCTAGTCCATGAGTGTCTAGCTCTTCAGCATCTCCAACTGTCAGCTCAACCAGGTTAGAGGTAGGAGAAGTTCGTGTTAGCATGGACGCGGAGGTCAAAACAAGCATTTACAATGCGCATCCTCATTTTCATCCTTTACAAATCCCCATGCAATGTCTAGCGATCCATGCTGGAACAGCATGTGTCATGTCCAATCATAGTCTCGAGTTAAGCCTTGATGAATTTTGCTACATCTAAAAACTTTCGAATGATGACATTGGCTCTGTCAATCTTGTTGAGTTGAAGGGACATAGTGTTGGGTTCAAAGTGTGAATGAAAAATGGAGAGAAAAATGGTGGAGGGAAGGAGACACCGATTTGGAAAGTGTACTCCCAAAATTGGAAAGTTCACTAAGTCTCCCACATTAGTGGGAGAAGGGAACTTTGGAGTGTTTAAAATAATGAAAACTTACTCTACATGATAAGTGAGGCAAGAAAACAGAGATGCCTCATGCCTTCGTCTTCGTCGCTCGCTCGGCTTCGGCTTTGACTTTGGCTTCAGCTTTGAATTAGGATTTTTCAAATGATCGATTGATGAGATTTATATTTTTGTACAAACTTTATTTGAATTCTGAAAAATACCAAAGGGAAAATGCAAATGCAGTAATTTTTTTTCTTTTTCCTGCAGTGTTTTGAACCTCTATTTATACATGCATGCAGAATTTGAAATAGTGTTTTGAACTGATGAAATACTTCATCGAACTGGTGCCACTATTTTGTGAACTGGTGCTACTGTTTCATGAACTGGTATGCCCGTTCGGGAAAAGACATGTTCTTTGGATGAACAGACATGAATTTTCAGAAAAGACACACCATTTAATTAAACCAATGCCACTTTTTCAAAGAGGCATGTTATAGCTATATAAACCTGCTTTCATGCATAGGTTTAGATACAAAATTTTTAGAATACAAAATTCTTCCTGACTTCAAAATTACTCTGTGTGATCAATAAAAACGTTCTATGCGTTTGAAGATATTCCAGTTGTTTGAGGTACCGATACAATTGGTTTGTTTGACCATTTTATCCTGGGAGAAAGATTTTTCAACCTCGGGTATAGTGAGGGGAATTATTTCCTTAAACAAAGTCTGTGAATTCGGGAGACTTGGCCATTTCTGTTTTCATCTTTATTTCTAAAATTCAAATACACCTCTTAGAAAGATCACTTTGATCTTGTGTTGAGGGTATTTACTGCACTTCATTGTGTTCTTGTTTTTAAACATAGAACTAAAATTGAAGTTGTTGTTCTACATATACAGAGTGAGGAAATGGCAAGTCGGGCTTCCGCTTGAAGAACAGGGTAATGAAATTGAAAGTTGAAAACTCGCTCGAAGAACAAAGTGATGAAATTGCAAGTGAGGATCCCGCCTAAAGATCAGGGTGATATACTTGAAAGTTGGGAGCTCGTCGGAGAACAGAGTAAGGAAACTGCAAGTCAGGAGCCTGCCTGAAGAATATGGTGATGAAATTGCAAGTAGGGAGCCCGCCCGAAGAATAGGGCGATTAAATTGAAAGTCAAGTAAAAAGGGTAATAGATGTAAAGTCAAACAACAAGGTGAAGAAATTGAATTCCAAGCAACAAGTTAAAGAAATTGCAAGTCAGGAGCCCGCCTGAAGAATAGGGTGATGAAACTCAAGTCAAGAGTCCAAAAGAAGCTGCATAGATAGGATTTTTATAATTTTATTTATGTTATAACTTGTAATTTTCATTTTGATGTAATGATAGAGCCTCAGACTGAAACCTCGATGGGACCTCACTCGATTCTCCAACTCGGTATAGTCTTTTTCCTTCCAACCCTTTGAGATACCGGTGACCTGAATCTTACACAACTTGGGATGAGTGTGATGTCTAAAATCAAGACTTGGTTTCCCTCCTTACTTTCGTTTTTTCTTTTGAATAATAATCAGGACAAAATTCTGTCTCGTTGTCTACTTCTTTGTACAAAACACTTTGTGTTTACATATAAAGAGGGAATAATATAGATACATAATTTGGTCCCTCCCTAAAAATATTTTACTCATTTAATTCACCTTACCATATACTTTTTTTTAGTTGATAATTTCCCCCCCAAAAGGATAAAAAATGATCAAATGCATCACACTTTTGACACCTCACCATTCCACCTTATATATCACTCCCCATTTTTAATTAAATACATATAAAAACACATGCCTCACTTACCTCACATACTCATTCATGTGGATCCCACATGCTATACATAATTTCCATACATCTATACATATTTCCATATATAAGCATTCACAGATGGCAAAAAGAAGGAAGATATGCAGCTCACCAAAATAGAAATCTCTCCACTCATCAATACATAAAACATATATGCATATATACACTACACAACAACAATTTAAAAGGGGGAGAGCTCTATTGAGGTTGATTCACGCACCAAAAAGAGAAGATCAAAACTCAATTTTTTCTTTTATTCTCCTTCTTTGCAATAGACATACACACCAAATCACTAAAAAACACACACATATACACGGTAAACCTACACACACAAGGAAGACAATGAAAATAATGAAAAACAAAGTGAAAAATAACATGAGATGAAGTGAAAATTAAGAGAGACAGCGAGTCCTCGAGTTGCTGGTTACTGTTCCGACCACTGGTTACTGGAAAAACATCAAGGCATCCCAAAAACTCACCGAAGCCTATTTATCATAGCCGAACTCACTTAATTTTACTCAATTTCGTGAATTTTTGTAAGGGTTTGGGTGTTTGTCGTGATTTTTGTTATCGGACACTACTGTATTCATTACTAGTTTGGAGATTTGGGTTTCTGTTCATCTTGAGCCATTCATCAAGTTTAGTTTTGGGTTTCAAACTTCTCAATACGGAGTTGGATTTCATCGCTGTGGAGGTTTTCTATTCGGAGTTTTGAGTTCGGATTGCTTTAACTCGTTATTATAAAAAATCAATTATTGAAAAGTCCAATTCTATATATTCTTAGGTTATTTCATTATATGTGTTTGATTTGCGTGAGGTATGATTGAATATTAGATGATATTGGTTTATTGCTTAATATCGTTGAAAAGTGATTATGGATTATTGAAATGGTAATTGTGAATTTTGGAAATTTGATGTTAAAAGGGAATTTGGGGCGGAATTGAAAATTTGATAAAAAGGATGAATTTGGTTTAATTTTGTTTTATTGTTGTTTTTTTTAATTCAAAATAAATATCTAGTTTGTGCGCTCGATAGGATAATATTTTAGGTCGAAAGCTTAATAGGCAAAAGTTTTAGGTTCGGGTAGGCAAAATTTAGGATTGGTGTTTTGTTGAATGTTTGAATATGTTTGTGTTGAATGTTTTCTAGTTAATCATATTTGATTCAGATGTATTCATTCGCTAGGGAATGACCCAAAGGAATATTGTACTTATTCACTGAGAAATGCCCCAAAGTATTTTGTACTTGAAGGAAATTCGTGACGAAGGCCCAAGGCACGAGTAAAGCATTGGACCATTGTTTAGGATTAGTGTTGGTTTACCGTAACACCCCTAGTCTATACCCTAATGCTACACGATACCCTGAAGGACCACAAGCTAACCCATGACTGATATCTACTGTGAGCACTGAGAAATAATACTGTTATAAATATGGAAAATAGGCTAAAATGCCATAAGGTTCAAAATCTATAAATAGTGATAAAAGACAACCTCTGCAATAATATCTGACAACTCATCTAAAACTAAAATACTATCTGAACTAGTCTAGTCTGAAAAGCCTATAACTGAACTATTTAAATCTGGAGTTGATGGGACAATTCCCCAACTAACTCTATCTACTGAAAGACTACATCTACTGAAAAACTAAAATAATAGAATATCCTTGATAGATGAGGCACTACTATGGATACTGGATTAGTCTATACGCAGTCAGGAATCTGAGCGTCCGAACCTGTGATATGAGACATCATAGTGTAAAACAAAAGTATGCATCAGTATGTGTAATGTACTGCTATATTACCTGAGTGCAAGGGTTCATATGTATGAACAATAACTGACAGAATGATATAGAGTAACTGAACATGAGAGTAAATGGATAATTGATACTACTGTAGATACTGAGTATGCTATACTGTGCATATACGTGTATGCTTTAATTGAGATTTTACTAAATCTGAGTTCTGAGTTCTGAGTTCTAGTAATTGAGTAACTGATATCTGAGATTACTAATAACTAAGTTACTAAAACTGATTGACTGTATCTAACAGTCCTGATTCTGTAGAACTGAACTGAGTTCTATACTGAGACTGAAACTAAGACTGTGGGAGGTAATCATCTAATCGACATGCCCCAAATAAGATAACTGAGTTGGGGTCTAACCTGTGACCCTAGTTGGAAGGGTGTCAGTATCGTGCCACGGGTAAAGACACTTAAGTGTTACCCTCATTTGGCAGGTACTCTAATGATAATGGTGGACCCAATAACTGGCAGGTTAAAACACCTCATCAACCCTCAACTAGTAGGTTAATGCCTTAACCAACGCTGGTTATGTAGTTCTGGAATGCAAGGATTTCTTCTAAGGATCATACCCTCTACTGGCAGGTGAGCCCCCATCCTTTGGTTTACTCGGTGCTGAATGGTACTCCCAATTAAAGGACACTGAACTGAGTATACTGAACTAGACTGATACTTAGATTTTCTTGAGTTTTGTAACTGACTGAGTTCTGTAGATGACTAAATTATACAGATCGTGACATGACTGATACTATTCAGTAACTGACATTGGCTCTAGGTAAAGAACAAGATTGTTGGCTGTTAAATACCCTAGAACTCGATTTCATGAGAAGTAAAACATAGTATAATCTTGAAAAATATAACAATGTATACTTGTGCATAATTCCTTCATGGGGGCATTTTATCGAACACTTGTAGGGAATAAGCTTGTACATATACTGGCATGTCATGATTTCATCATTTAATTCATATGGACATTCTATAAGACACTTGGGGAGTACAACTTAATGCACATAATCATGTATAACACATAAACATTGCAAATACAATGCCTAAACTTGCAAATTCATGGGTTTTAGCATCCAATTAATATAATTCCTCATAAACACTATTCTAATTTCATGGATATTATAATAATCATTGATTTAAAGCCAAATTAACATCATAGACATGCGTACAAACAATTCCAAACATGGGAATTCACAATTCCATAAACTTGTAGTTTTAAAAGGGGATTCTTGGAGTCTATGGGTGAAAGGTACCCATAGATGAACACCTAACATACCTTGGAATGTTAATTCTTGAAGGGATTTGGAGAAATTCTTGAAAGTTAGCCTTGATTATTGTAGCTAGGTTTTTGCCTCTTAAGAGAGAATGATTTAATTTGGGGGAAAATTTGGTGAATAATGATGTAATAGGCTATTTAGGCCATTAATCTCATGTTTAGGACTGATTAAAAAGACCCAAATACCCCTGGAATGATTTAAAAAAATTCATAACTAAAAAACCCAATTTAGGCATCTGGCGCGATGCGGTGCTATCGCACCGTGTCACTGGAAATTGACAATTGGGAACTGGAGGCTTGGCACGATGCGGTGGAATTGTGGTGTCCCTTTGATTTTGAATTTTGGACTCATCAAGATGTGGTGAGATCGTGTTGGAACACTGGAAACGGACAAATTATGAATTAAGCCTATGGTGCGATAGGATAATATTCCGAAGCAACAATGGAATTTGCCAATTGACATTTAGCTGGCCTCCGCAACTCACTGACATGCATTTTGGCACATTGCTTTAAGAAAATAGCCATAACTCTTCGCTCGGGTATCAGATTTGGGCAAATTTTATATAGTTGGAAAGCTGACTAAATTTCCTACGTATTGGTAGGCTCTAAACTGAAAGACACTGAGTATTTAGAAAAATTTATATTGAATAACTCATGGACTAAGAGTTAAATTAAGCTAGGGAAATACGAGGTATCACAATATCTCTCCCTTGGGAACATTAATCCTCGAATAAGATTGATTAAGCTGAGAAACACTGATAGACTCATCTTAGACGCTGAACATGCATATCTGATTCATGGAATACATGATCGAAACTACTAATAAGCTGAATTTTCATACTGAACATGCATATCTGATGCATGAGTACATGTTTGAATTGATTCATGAATGCATGACTGATTATCCAATGGTAACTAATATCAAGATTATAAATGTAACTGAACATGGAACTGAGTAGATCTAACAAAGACTATTACCTTAAGATAAATTAAAGTTTACGGAGAAGAGGTGAGGATACTTGGTCCGTATATCTTCTTCTTCTTCTTTCCAAGTAGCTTCCTCAATGGACTGATTCCGCCAAAGAACTTTGACTAAGGGAAATTCTTTGTTCCTCAGTCTGTAAATCTGACGATCGAGGATCTGGACTGGAACCTCTTTGAAAGAGAGATCATTCTAAATATCTATGCCCTCTAAGGGAACTATGACTGCTGGGTCACCAATGCATTTATTTAGCAAGGATACATGGAATACTGGGTGTACTGAAGCTAGATCTGAAGGCAACTCAAGCTCATAAACTACCTTTCCGAAATGACTAAGAATTCTGTAAGGACCGACATATCAGGGACTGAGCT